>CM076261.1:30044816-30529765 GCA_038380795.1 Pyrocephalus nanus | reverse complement strand
TACCCTCTTTCCTTCTACCTCCTCAAAAGGTATATCTGTGTATAATGTATTTGAAATTCTGGGTATAATTCCTCAAGAATTAAGAGGTATCAGGAACTTTACATATTATTTAACAACTATGCCGAAATGAAAGTTAAAACAGAAATATTAAGAAGTTGAATCTTGTTTCTGACAGATGTTGATAATTTGTCCTGATACATTTTTTCCATCTGACTTTCCCTTCTTCTCTGCATGGTGATATAAATGTTTGAGAATATATTTTTAAGCTGTTGTTTATTGACTGTTTTTACTAGATATAGAGATCCTTCTGGCGTATCAGATACATGACTATAAACCATTTTTCTTGGTGTATGGTTTTCTCTAGACTTTGCTGGAAGATGCTGAACGTTGCCGACATAAAATGCAAACTGCCTCAAGTCTTATAAGTGGCTTAGCAGGTGAAAAAGAGAGGTGGACAGAACAGAGTAAAGAGTTTGCTGTGCAAACCAAGAGGCTAGTTGGTAAGTTTGCATCCACACCTTTGAACTTGGAAGCGAGTTCCTTGACTTTTAATGGGTTGTGAAACTTAGGTGAGAAATACAATATGAGGCTAGAGTTCATATTTTAAAAAGGATAATGGATGTTGTGAATGCAGTGGAACATATTTGGGACACCAGTGTTTTAACCTGACTGATGTTTGTAGGTAAAAGTCCAAAGAGAGCGATACGTTAACAAATGCCAATAAAATGTGTATAACTGAGAATACACATGGAAGAGAGGAAGACTGATATTCAAGCATTGACATTTATATGTAGAAATCAATATTTGTAATGGCAGCTACTAATGTTCATAAAAGTTTTGTTTCTTAGAAGTTAATTTCTATTTTATAAATTTGCACTTGCAAACTAAAGTACTTTGTAATAAATAATTAGTTTATTAGTTAGGTCAATAATTGAAATTTATCTTGACCTTTACTGTGGGCTGAAGTTTCTTCTCTGACTTCTGCCTTGAAAGTCTGCAAAAATCAGATATTGTTGTGCAGGTTGTATTACAGTAGCTAGGTTGTATTTTATTTGCTGATATAATATGTATATGTGTATTAAATTTTTACCCATTAAAAAATTTTACACATTAAAAATGTGGGTTACCTTCCCCACAAACTCATGAAGGTTTTTTTATAAATAACTTGAATATGTCTAAAAAGTATTAGGGCTCAGTATAAAAGTATTATATCTTCTCCAGTTTGAATCTTGCATTCTTGCTTCAGAGGTACAAAAACCCCCCACCTAGGGTGTCATGAAATTTAGGGGCAAAATTTCGAAGCTGAACAGAAGATTAAGACTTCACACTTAATACCTTCATAATGTAATCTCTTACAATTTTTATTATTAGTACTCATATTAGTAACTGATTTACAATTAATTTAGTTGAATAAGTACTTATAAATAAAGGTTTTTTTCTCCTCCGAAAATTATTATTTAAGCCTGTTCTCATGATTGTGCAAGGAAACTATGGAATTGGAATTTTATGAGTAAGTTTATTCTTCCATGTTCTGCTTGTGCAGGATGTAGTGTTTGGAATAGTGGGTGTGTGTGGGTGTGTGTTGGGTTGATCTTGTCAAGCTGCCAGATGCCCATCTCTTGATTCCTAAAGTTGCATTGAAAGGATAAAGTAAATGTGGCATCTACTGAAATGTAGAGTTTTCTTGTTATGTAATGAGTCTTGGGAAAAAGGCTGATTTGCCTTCTTATGGGTCAAAGTATGTTCTTCAGTAATCAGCTAAAACATGTAATAACTAGGGAAGGGAACAGCTCACTCATTAATAGAATTGGAAAAGTTGTAATTTTTTTTGTTTTCTTTTTTTTTTTTTTCCCTTTTCTCTTTAAGGTGATGTACTCTTGGCTACAGCTTTTCTGTCCTATTCTGGTCCTTTTAACCAAGAGTTTCGCAGTCTTCTGTTAAATGACTGGCAGAAGGAAATGAACAGCCGAAAAATACCCTTTTGTTGCAACTTGAACCTCATAGAAATGTTGACTGATGTTCCAACTATAAGTGAATGGAACCTGCAAGGATTGCCAAATGATGACTTATCCGTACAGAATGGAATCATTGTCACTAAAGCATCTCGTTATCCTTTATTAATTGATCCACAGGCACAGGGTAAAATTTGGATTAAAAATAAGGAAGGCAGAAATGAACTTCAGGTAATAGGAATGCTGGTGCTTTCATGATCTCTAGAAACTCTTAGCTTGCAAAATATTACAATTCAGTGATTCCCATAATGCTTAGCCTTTTATATAAAATGTCTATTCTGGATATAAAGGACATCTCAGATATATTTTGTTACATTTGATATTGGACTAGATATGAAAGTGTACATTTGAAACCTATTAGCACCAGTGACTCATTCGTTTGTTTAATGAATTTATTTTAATGAAACATAAACTGTTGGAAAATCGGCTGAATGGGCAATGTCTGATAAATAAGTGTGTTTGCAGAATACTGTGTTAGGAAAAAAACACCAACTAGTTGATTAGTACAATTTCATCTAAATGTTTTAAAATGAAGGTTCATAGCATGATATTTTTATCATCTTTTAATCAGAAATTATTGTTTATTTCAGTTGTCTTAGTATGGCGGTCAGGTGCTAAGTATTCTGCAAATATATAAGGAAGACAGTAGTACCACAACATCCAGTCTGAGGCAAGAAACACCAATTTTGTGCAAACATGAAAATATGAGAAAGAAAGTTCTTACAATTACACCAATAAACCACCTTAAAAATAAAATGCCTGAAAACCATAAAGAGGAAGTTGAGGGGTGATAATGGAGTGGCTTTGAAAGTATTGCTACCAGTTTCATATTGATAGTGTGGAACCCTTTAATGGATGCCTAGCTAGTTATGTTAAAAATTATTATTAGTTTGTTTACAGCTTCATTAAAATCTAAGCTGAATGTGCTTTATGCACATGTTAAAAATTAATCATGGTTATACTGAGGACTACTTTTTAAAGCAAAGACTGTTTAAGGTCTTGTTCGTTGTAACCAGCTAATTTTGAAGAAGGAAAAAAACCAAACCAGAAGAGCCTTGATCTTGGAATTGACTCTGCTGCAGTTTGACTTAGGGATGTTACAAAGGATAAAATGGAAGGTGCTAAAAGGTTCCTGTGAATTTTTACAGTGAAATTCTTGAGTAGTTGCACTCATAGGATACAAAACCTGCAAGTACTCAGTGCTGCTTTGCTTCTACTTTTGTAGTTGAAAAATAGAAGTTTGGTTCCATGAGATCTGGGAGAGAATATGGTAATTTGATGCTACCTTTTCTTGTGGTCACAGTCTTCAGCTTAATAGTAGTCTACGCATCAGATAATTGTTTTTGGCAGTAATTTAAATAGAATTAAATAATTTATAAATATTAAAAAACCATAAAGCTTGGTAACTGGTCATCACTATAATATATAGGTCTCTTTTTATGTTTTTAGATCACTTCTTTGAATCACAAGTATTTTAGAAATCATTTAGAAGACAGCCTTTCTTTGGGAAGGCCTCTCTTAGTAGAAGATGTTGGAGAAGAGCTTGACCCAGCACTTGATCATGTTTTGGAAAGAAACATCATTAAAACAGGTTCAGCTAACAAGGTAAAAATAAAACAAATGGGCAAACAAGTGGAAATGCCCCTCCCCTCCCCTCCCCTCCCCTCCCCTCCCCTCCCCTCCCCTCCCCTCCCCTCCCCTCCCCTCCCCTCCCCTCCCCTCCCCTCCCCTCCCCTCCCCTCCCCTCCCCTCCCTCCCCTCCCCTCCCCTCCCCTCCCCTCTCCCCATAACAAAATAACTCCTAATAAATATAGGACTATGAAAAATTAAATCAATTTGATTAATCAATCCTAATAAGAAAAAAAAAGAGTTTAAGATCACAAATGCTCAATATATTTAATGTATAGAGTTCCTTATCCTTTTCCTTATGGAAATTTAAAAAATTGAAATAATCTGTGAATAGGTCACTTTACGTGGTCCATAGATATTCTCAACAAATTGTTTGCATCAGGTATATAATTTAAAACGATTTTTATGCCTTTAAACAGAAAAATGTAGCCTTTTTTTCTACATGCAGTATCTGAAAGAGTGTGTACTGGTTCTTGATATCTCAAGATTTCTTTTTAATACTTTTCTTAAGGTGAAAGTTGGTGATAAGGAAGTAGATGTTATGGATGGCTTCAGACTTTACATTACTACAAAACTGTCAAATCCGTGCTACTCTCCTGAAATTAGTGCTCGAACCTCCATAATTGACTTTACTGTGACGATGAAAGGTCTTGAAAATCAACTCTTAGGCAGAGTCATTCTCACAGAGAAACAGGTAAAAGAATTGATTGTATCTATTTTCCAGACTACTTTTTTTGCATTCTCCTGGGGATGCTTTTCTTTAATTTTAATTTGTTACTTTTTATTCTCATATTGCAGAGTAACTTTCTGGCTCTCTTTGTTGTGATTATTCTTAATATAACCTATTTGTGGTGGTTTAAAAACTGGCACAGAAGCAACTGACTCATTCATGTGGAAGTTCCTATTTCTCTTTATTGTTGCAATCTTACCATGTTCACCTTATTTTTTCTGCCTCAATGAGTTACAGTCTCATGAGAACGGCCTGTGAAAAGGAAAAGGGCTTGGAATAAAAACTGCTGTTCTTCTGTCTACACGCTGTGGAGCTGAGGGCAACATAGAATCATAGAGTCATAGAATCAAATGGGTTGGAAAGGACCTCTGAGATCATCAAGTCCAACCCTTGATGCACTACTACCACAATTACTGGCCTATGGTACTAAGTGCCACATCCAGTCTCTTCTTAAATACCTCCAGGGACAGAGAATCCACCACCTCCCTGGGACATAACCTGGTGAAAAGGATTCAGACTCAGCTACTTCCTTGCTCCAAGGGGAAACCTACTAATTTTGACATTGCAGATATATTAGTTGAGGAAGTCCAAGTTCAGGATGACAATCCCAATCAACATGCCACCAGAAGTTCTGGAGGGAGGCTGATAGGTATTTTTTAAACTATTGAACACCTAATCCCTGTATCTATAAAATCATGCAATGCTGATGTCTTAAGAGACACTATGCATCCATGACTGTGTATTTACTAAGATTTTGGCAATAGCTCAAGGTTACCTTCACTAGAGAGGAATGAGATGAATGTCTCTGTTACCTTACTGTGGAATTTGTTGAGGTTCTCCTCTTCTTCCAACACCACTCCCCCATCCCCAAATGTAAGATGTTTCTCCTTAATGGCCTCAGTCATCTTGTTCGTGTCAAGTAGTTGCATTTTATTCCCAGACAGTCCACAGATCTCATGAGAAAAATCACACTCATTCTGTGATGGTCTATATTTTGTCAGACATGTTCATTGCACCATCAGCTTTGCTTCATCCACTGACAGCTTGACAATCCGCTGTGTAATGAAATTATCACTGTTTATCTGAAACATGCTGTGATGTGGATATTCACAAAGCCTTAAGCCAAACTTCATTTCCTGGACCTTGCAATACAGCACATTCCTTCAGATGAAAGTCGATTTATCAATAAATTCCTTCAGTCATTGCAGTTTCTGTATGCTTGCTTGGAAAATGCAGTTTAGTAACCATGGTGGTACTGGATCAAGGGTTGGACTTGATGATCTCAGAGGTCCTTTCCAACCTGACTGATTCTATGATTCTATGATAATTGGATTTGAGAGACTTGATATATGTCTGAATGTAATATAACATGGTATTTTATAGATGCCATTATTTTGATATGTTAGCTGTTAAGAAATTTAACAAAAAAAATTGTTTATTTAGTATCATGGATATTGCAGATTAGTAGTGGAGTTATAACATGCAAGAACTGTTTATGGCTTTTTGAATTTTCACATTCATATTTCAAGATCTGTGCTGAAAAAAGGCTCAGGAGTCATAAGGAACAAATTTTGTCTAAGGATCCGTCACTTTAGTTTGGTAATTCTGTTTCCAACTTGTTTCTCAGGCTCTTCTTGTGCGGAAAACAGCTTTCAATTTTTTAAAATGCATTGCACTCCAAAGTATGTTTAACCTTTTAAACTGAACTCAGCAAAACATGAAATTTAATTTGGATGCTAACTTTCTTTTAATGCTGTCTTTTGAAAAAGGGTTTCTGATTCATCGAACTTACATGATGCCTCTCTTGCTTCCTAAAATTGTTACCTGTTTCTCTTTAGTTTCATGAGGCATCAGTTGATTAAAATGCAGTTAACTGTAGTTTTCTTGTCTATTTTCATCAGTTTTTTTCAGAATCTTTTGAATCTGTAAGCACATCTTCTAAGTTATGTGGCATTTACATTATTCTATAATGATTGTAAAATAATCTTTTCTACTTTATGATGATTATGATGTTTCAATGTACCTTTTGTACAAGTGACAAGAAAAACCCCTAAATCTGATACTAGGAAGATGATTTTTTTTAATTTCCTTTTTAAGGTAAAATGACATTCTTTAAAAGAAATGAATGCTTGAATTCATTGTGTAATTAGAATGTAGTAAGAAGACCACAAGTTTGGAATGTGGGAAAACAAAATAGCAATTTCCAACATGTAACAGTGTTGCAAATATGTATAAATGAAGGCTACTCAAATGAGGGAATAAACTCTTTCCTTAAGCGTTGATGGCCGTCTCAGGTCTGTTAGGCCTCTAGAGCTATTTGAGAAGTCATGTATTTCTTAGTGTTGTCCCTGTTTCTTCGGAATATTAGCAGTGCAGAGGTGGATTTGGCAAGAGTGGAGTGAACACTCGACTTCCAAGTTAGTTAAAACTATTCACCAGACCTTTGTAAACAGAGAAGGAGTGATTCTGTAGACGTAGCCAATATTTCTGCCAACTGGCTGACTTACTGCTGATTCATAAGATTCATATTATCTTTATCTTAAAAAAACCTCTTAACTCATCCTGCCCCTTTTGTTTCTTTTTACTTCACTGTAATGTATTGAAATATTTGTAATATTTCAATATTTTTATCTGAGTAATTAATTTGTAATAAGGTTTTAGAGGTTAATTTAAAAATATTGTAAGAATGAACAGAAAGGACTTTTATCTCTGAAGAATATATTTTTCTAGGTATTTCCAACAGATTTGGTGGTTTTTTAATGTGAAACTGTTGATTAACAGGCATCTATCTTTTATATATGAGCACTGGAAAACAAACTAGGTACCACACAGACTGTATTATTAAAAATAATCAAACACTCAAGTTCTACATATTTTCTTCATCAATGAACCATTTTAGTGAGAGGCTGAAGTTGTCCCTGGTTGATGAAAGAGTATTTTCAGAGGCACTTCTTGAAATATTTGCTCCCTTATTTGATGACTGAGGACGGCCGTTGTAACTGAGACTAAATTTTCAATATTATCAATAGTTTTTAAACTGTTTTATTTTAATTTCATTTTTGATTGATTTTCTGCTTTCCAAATATTACCACATATTGCAATAGGAATTAGAGAAAGAAAGAACTGATCTTATTGAAGATGTGACTATGAACAAAAGGAGGATTAAGGACCTAGAAGATAACCTTTTGTTCCGACTTACAAGCACTAAGAGTTCTCTGGCAGATGATGAGAGTCTACTAACTGTATTGACTAACACTAAGAAGACTGCTGAAGAAGTAACAGAGAAACTGAAAACTTCTGCTGAAACTGAAGTACAAATCAACTCAGCCCGTGAAGAGTATAGACCTGGTGAGTGAAGGTAGTGATGAAAGACAAATGGCTAGAACATGTATTTAAAACATCAATACTTGGAGTAGGAGAAATAGTAGGATAAGATCAGGAAGACCATAATTTGTGATCTTTGTTTTCCCATAAGTAAAACGTATCTAGGAAATGTCATATTGCATGATCTTGGAGAAAACAGTCAATGTTATGGTTCATGTGGAATTTATAAAATGGAGTGATCTCTTGGCTTTGTAGACTTCCCACTGCTCTATATACAGGTATGCCAGTCATTAGGGTTTTTAGGTAACTGTATGTCTGAGTTCAACATGTTGACATTCTTTTACAGGCCTAGTATATTGGTAAATAAAGGGAAAACTTTCTGGAATTACTTGCATTTTAGGGAATGTATAAAATAGTACAGTTAGTGTATCAGAAAGCTTTGCAGAATTTGTAAAACCTTTGTATTTAAAACTAATGACTACTAAAAGTAAGTTAAATCAGTGCTGGGTAAGTTAAATCAATATGGTTCATTTGTCTTTTATATGGCTCCTGTAAAAGTCTGTAAAGAGTAATTTGTTTGGACATTCAAACATTCAAAGTATTTCAAACAACCATAATTTTTATATGCTCTACTAACAATCTGAATATTGCAGTGTACCACCCAGCTGCTCTCCAGATATGCTCATATTTGAAACTAGGCTTTACATAGTAAGCATTAATTGCAGAAGAGATTTTTTTTTTGCTCACGTATAAATGACAATTAAATTAATTATCTTATTATTTTACTGGGCACTAAAGAATACAAAAACTCAAGGAACTTCAGTTATCATTATCATTATTATTAAACCCACCTCTACATGTTGTAGATACCCAAAGTTTTCTGCTCTGCATTTCTACTTTGAACACATTCTTGTTTCTTGTTCTTCAGTTGCAACTCGAGGAAGCATCTTGTACTTCCTTATTACTGAGATGAGCATGGTCAATGTCATGTATCAGACTTCGCTTCGGCAGTTTTTGTGGCTTTTTGACCGCTCCCTAGCCAGGTAATTTAGCTAACAATAAGTTGTATTTACCCAATCCTGGAGGTGCTTGTAGTACTGTAAAGATTTCTTGTAAGCTAATATCAGAAAGAAGACTTGCTTCTTACAGTCTTGACCATGAATTGTCAGTTTAAATACCCATAAGACTTCATCTGTTAGTTACCAAGGCAATGAACCTTCTAATGTATATGCAGTCCTTCAAAATTGGGCATTAGATAATTAAAACCCATTATACTACATTGATTTTCAGGTGTGCAAAAAGGCTTGATCAGAATTTTCTTTTTTTTTGTTGCTCCTTCATTCTGAAAGTTGTTGCTAGCGTGCTGTCTGATATTTTGTGCTTGTTATCTGTTATCCTTTATGTTTTCAAAATACAAGACTATGGCTTTTTGTTATATTCAACTGCAGACCTTTCTTCTGACAGGTCTACCAAGAGCCCTATAACCAGCAAGAGGATTACTAATATCATTGAACATATGACATATGAGGTTTTCAAATATACTGCCCGAGGACTCTATGAGGAGCACAAATTTCTCTTCACATTATTGCTTACATTGAAGATTGATATACAAAGGAACAGAGTGAAGCACGAAGAATTTCTGACACTTATTAAAGGTTGGAACTATGGAACAATTTTAAGTAGAGCATATATGTTATTATAGAAAATTTGTTTAATTATTTCTCCAAGCCGACCTACTTCTTCCTTTTGCACATTAGAAGCCAGTCAATTGTAAGAATACATGGTTATCTTTCTGGTCTGGTGACAGACAACATTGTATGGTAGTTCTAATTTATAGCAGCACACTAAATATTGATAAATATATATTTGGAATCATGAGAATTTGAAAGGACTATTGTTAAGTATCCTTTCACAGTTAATGTCTGCTGCTCAAATGCCACTAGCTCTGTGTTTGACTTAGAAAAAATATTATTGAATTAAAAATAGTTTATTTGATTACTGCAGCAAATATGAACAGAAAGTGATGCTAAACATTTATAAAAAATATCAGAGTCTTAGCTGAATGTGACAAGTTCATAGATTTGGTATGAGCTGTATACAAGCACTGTGTTCACTTGAAAGCTTGAATTCAGTTTGTATTATCTTTCCAAGAGACCTAATTTTTCTGGCAACATTTATTTATGGATTATAACTGTGAATTTTTCTGTGTTGAATCTTCAGAATATCTTTTCCCAAAAAGTATTTCTTTCCAGGCACATTGCACAAAAAGAATAGTAAAACTTCAAAAGATAAATTGATTAAGGAAGATTACATTTGAGGTACATAAGAAAATATTAAAAATTAACCAAATTATAAACTCTGCTTCATAAAATATGTCATGATTTTATAAAGTAGAAAACGCCTGTAACGTCATGATTGAAAAATCTAGATTCTTTTATTTGGTGTTTTCCTTTTATTTTTTTTCTTTCTTTTAGTTTCAGTTGAATTTCAAGGAAGGCAAATGTATATATTGGCAAAGACAAAAACATTGAAATGAACCCAAAGCCAAGCTTATTCTTTTGCAGTAAAACATAGATTTATTTTGTAATGAGAAGGTGTTATGGATTTTAAAAAAATTATGTAAATTTAGATGAAACGTAAGATTTGAAAGTAAATTTTGAATGTTACCTAACTCAGAAATTTCTTTATGACCTTCCTTAATTATTAAGTCATCTTTCTCCGGTTTTGGAAAATTTAATCATGTGAAATAGTCTTGTAATATCTAGTTTACATTTTCCAAATAGGTCTTATTCTTATTTATTTGTTTGTTTGTTTGTTTGTTTGTACTTGTGTCTCCAACAGTTCTAATTGTAACCAAGTTCAATTTCTTGCAGGTGGTGCTTCCCTAGACCTTAAAGCTTGTCCTCCTAAGCCGGCAAAATGGATTCTGGATATGACTTGGCTGAACTTGGTGGAGCTCAGTAAACTTGAACAATTTTCAGATATACTTGATCAAGTAAGTAAGAGCTTTTTAAAATTAATCTCTCATTTGACAGTGATTGTCCAGTAGTGATCAAACCATGTGGTGGAAAACTGGTTTATTTTATAGAACAGAATGAAACTGACAGCAGGTACTCAGAGTTGTGGCCCTGACTTCTTAACAGCCTCTGTTGATGAAAGGACTTAACACCTCCCCCATCCCCCATGAAAATAAGAAAAAAGTAGGATGTGCACACTTTATATAATTATAATATTATCAGACTGGGATACAACTTGCTATTATCCAATTTATGTATTGTTTCTTGAATCTTCTTTCAGTTGTTAAATTTTTTTTCACCCCTGTTGTGCTTTCTTACACTATGTATTATGATGTTTATTCCAATATTTCTCTGATTACGTGGAGTAAAAGTTAGGGAAAGGGTGTTCAGTAAATTCAACAGTTGTATGAAACAGTTTTAGTGGACACTGAGTGTATTGCAGCTAAGTAAATAGCATTTAGTATATGTGAAGAGTACTTTGTGTTCATTCATGTGGAGAGCAGTTATCTACCTAGCATTCTCAAAGCTGTGTCTGTGCCTAGCTATCTGTGTTCTGACATTCCTATGCTATTATATCATTAATGAAAAACACTGAGTAGTAGCTCTGTTTTTCAGAATATGAATGCATAAGGATGTTGTTGCATTCTGCAATTCCATACTTAAAGCCTGAAAGATTATCCTATAATTTTTAATAGCCTTATTAAATCTGTGTGCTGATATTGCTAAACAAATCCCTGCGTGTGGATTACTTGTCTATGACTCTCATTAAAAATTTGTGACCTACTGGCAGTGCAAATATGACTTGTCTGTTTAGTGAGATTTATTCCTTTGATGACATAACTGCAGATTTCCAGTGAAGAGAAACAGTGGAAAATCTGGTTTGATAGTAAGAATCCCGAAGAAGAATTGGTTCCTAGTGGCTATGGTCAATCTCTGGACTCCTTCAGACATCTTCTTCTTATCAGATCTTGGTGTCCTGACAGGACCATAGCTCAGGTACTTTTATATAGCCAATATGGTCTATTTAGGTATCACTAGAATAAACAGTTACTGGATTGCAGTTCATTGTTATTTTATGCAATGCTAAGCACCTTCCTGTAATGGACCATTACGTTGCAATTTCTGAAATTAATTTTAGAAAATTTATGCATTTCTTACAAGGGGAGCGTTAGCAAAGTTATTCTAATGTATTGAACAAATATTATCCAATGATTTCATTTTGGAAATAGGATTTCTGCTGGAATCTTATGTGTTTATCCAGATCTCTTTATCAGTTCAGAAGGTACTTTTCACTGTCCTTGCTTACTCACTGGAATTTTAGAAGTGTCCCCATGTTACACTGAAGTAAAATATTTTAGTGAACTCAGTTGTCTGAGAGAAAATGAAATATGAAAACAATTTAACTGAGGAACCATTTCCTGCATGGAAGAATTAGACCTGTTTTAGAAAAATCTGTATTAAACTCTGTTCACAAGTTTTAATTTAAAACCATCTATTTAAAAAGGAGATCTGTATAAAATTGAAGGTTATTAAACAGTTAGACTATTTTTAATAAAAATCACCTTCTAGGAGCCTACTTTTAATCTTTATATTCTTCTCCAGTGTAAAAGAAAAAAACGATTGAATTTCTGGCAATTCAGAGCAATTAATGACAAATTACTGAAATTGGAATGCATCACTAAAAGCGTGGTATTAATTTTATGGATGCACATCTTTAGACATTGTGATTGGATTCAGAGAAATCCCATAGGAAGAGAAGTCAGTAGGTTAAACAGTAAAGTATAAAAGATATCTCTGTGATGTGTGCTATTTGACTGAAACGGATCATGCAAAATTAGTTCCCCAGTACTGTTAATGGGGGCAAGATACACTTTCATCTTATGATTTCGTGAAAACTGATAGTTCATCAAATGCCTAATGCTGATTATCTTTTGTCTTTGAGAAATAACCCAGAGGTATTAAGGGGAAGATTTATATAAGATGAAAGCATTGTAATGGGAAAGAGTACAAGAAATATCATCTCAAGACCGTTTGAAAGAGCCTTTCCTATTTCTTAGAAGAAAAAGAACAATAATCTAAAACATTTAGAGATAAATAAAAAAGAAATAAAAGAGATGATCTTCACTCATTTCTCTGGATCTTTTACTTACCGATAGTTATTTTTATCATTACTACAGTTAATTCATTGTTTGTTTAACCATGAAGGTGGGAAAGGTCTAACAGCTTTGAAGCCCATCTTTAATGCTTTCCTCCTTTTTTTTTTTTCTAGATTTTAAGGCTTTGAGTCACACTGTCTAATGGAGATATGATATGGAAAAAATTTTCTTTTTCTGGAGTTGTATTCAGTTTTTTTTAATACTGTAATTATAGGTATTATATATAACAATACATGCAGATATATGTAATATAATCATTATTTAAAAAATTTTAATTGGTCTTAAAATTCTGTAAGAAATAACACCATCAAAACCAGTATGAAATGTTGACATGTAAAAATAAACTTGTTGCGTATTTTTATTTCTGATATAAATTTTTATCAGCCTTTGCTCTTCAGTTGACTTACTGGTTTATGGTGGGAAGAAAACTATTAAATGGTTAGGTCACAGTTTAAATTTACCCTTTGTAATATAGGCAAGAAAATACATCACTGACACTTTGGGTGAGAAATACGCAGAGGGAGTCATCTTGGATTTGGAGAAAACATGGGAAGAGTCAGATCCACGGACTCCCCTTATATGCTTACTCTCCATGGGCTCTGATCCTACGGACTCAATTATTGCTCTGGGAAAAAGACTAAAGACAGAAACGTGCTTTGTTTCCATGGGCCAGGGACAAGAAATCCACGCTCGTAAACTTCTATATCAGACAATGGCTCATGTAAGTGACAACAGTCTGAATGCTTTTTGTAGCTGTATTAAAGGCTTAGAAATAAAAATCCTGTCATGAAGTAGTTGCTTGGTGGGTAGTTAATGCTAATGCAAGAACCTATGTTTATTTATATAAATAAGTGTCTTAAGCAATAGAACTGTCTTTTCAGTCATTTAGTTTGCCAGAAAAAAATTTTTGATACTGTACAGATGTTTTTCATTGAAAATGAAGTGTTCTGCGTATAAAACTGAGTTTTTGTTTGAGATTGCTGACTGATAAACATAGCTGAATTGATTTTTGTTTGGTTACATGACCAGTAAATATTCTTCAGCAAGCACTTCAGAACATTTTTTCTTTACTAATACAAATGCGTTTTGTTAAATCAAGAAAATTAATTTCAAATATACTGTTGATAGCTACATAAACTTGAGAAAAACAAGGCTGTATAGCAAAATATTTTGTATTGCTGTAGTCTGGATTGGGACTTGGGAGGGATCATCTGGTAGCAGAAGCATTTTACAAGTGAAACGTGGAGCAATTAAAGAACAAAATTATCTGTATGAGAAAAAAAAAGGTGAGGTGTTCCAATTTAGGAGGTTTTGCCCCTCAGGTGGTAGTACTTCTATGCCTGCTGATGTGAAAAAATTATGCTGCTTACACTCCTATGATATGAGCTTCTTCCCTGTCTGTATAACCTGTTTGACTTTTGCCTCTTGACATCTTGGTTCTTGTTTGACAACTTCTCATAAAGAGCTAATTAGCAGATTAGGTGAAAAGAAACTAATTCAAAAATAGGGAGGAGAAGCACCTTTTGTTTAGTTAAGAGAAATGAGGGTAATTTCCCTCGTTGTGTGACATATCCTCTTAATGAAGACGTATCTGAGATGTCTGTATGTAGTATGGTAATTCATATGAGAAAGCTTGATACTTATCGATTGATAGCAATAGATTAACTGGGGATGTATATTTGGCTATTTTCCAAGCGTGGTCCCCCTGTGAAGAACAAGGTTTAGCAGCTTGCTCTATGGAGCTACTCCTGAGCTCCCAATTGTAAGCCAAAATTTGTCAGTTTATCTGCAATATAGTCATGGCAAGGTATGTTTTAAATGTACTGAAATGGAAAAGGTAGAGATTTCCTGAGAAGACCATATGGGACAAGTAGGGACTACTTCTTTACATGAAAAAGCCAAATAAGCTAACACCACCTCCAGAAGGAAAAGCCCACAGCTTAGCTCACAAAGAGTGATTTCAGTTTGTGAACAATGTTGATAACTTCATACTCTGTTGTTTCAAACTAGGGAGGTTGGGCACTTCTGCAAAACTGCCACCTTGGACTTGACTTTTTGGATGAGTTGATGGACACTCTAATAGAGACAGAGAATGTCCATGAAAGCTTTCGCCTGTGGATGACAACTGACATTCACAAACAGTTCCCCATCACTCTTCTTCAAATGTCTATTAAGTTTACCAATGAACCACCACAAGGGCTCAGAGCTGGGCTAAAGAGAACATATGGTGGTGAGTGCTGGAATTGTAGTGATTTAAAACCAAATTTTGGACTTGGGTATTATCATGTGGTCATGTTACAGCCACTGATAAGCTAGTATGAGGGACTGGTCACAGTGATGCCAGCACACATATCTTGGTCCCTGTTTTGAGCTAGAAGTTGTGAAAATTAAGAAGAAGAGAAGGTCTGCTGAAGTTCTGTTGCCAGAACTAATTGGACAGCAGAACAGGAAGTGCTCTTTTTTTCTCAGATGTTGGCTTCTAGTATCTTAGTTTAAAGTGTATGAATCTTTGATCTTCTGTCTTTTGTCAGGAAAATTATATGTTGTATTTACTGGCTATCAAGTGCTCTTTACATTACATAAGAAAAAGGACAAAGAGTCTGTGTGGAAAGCAACTTTATGTGAATTCAGCTATTAGTAAATTGTGGGGGTTTTTTCCCTGAAGTTTACTTTTTTTAATTTGAGTAACTTGATAACATGCCATAAACTGTCCCCAGCGCAGAACACTTTGTGGGGCAATAATTAAACTCTTGGGAGAGGCAGGGAGCCAACTGAAGATCTCTAGAGTGAAATTTTAGCACTGATTTGAAGTAGTTTCTAAAAGGACTATCACTGTGATTCTTATTAAGTCCATTTGCAATCAATAGGTGTCAGCCAGGATTTACTAGATTCCAGTAAAATGGTTCAATGGAAACCAATGTTGTATGCTGTAGCCTTTCTACACTCCGCCGTTCAAGAAAGGCGCAAGTTTGGATCTCTGGGTTGGAATATACCCTATGAGTTTAATCAAGCTGATTTCAATGCTACTGTGCGCTTCATTCAAAATCACTTGAATCGCATGGATACCAAGAAGGTAATCAATGCTTTTGTGGGGAAGGTATATTGAGATGATAGATCTTCCTAGTAGTGAAATGAATATAAATGCTTCCTAATAACTGAAATACAAGTATAATTTTACCTTATTTTCCTTCCCCATAAAGGTTCAATATTCCAAGTATATATGTATTAGGGCAGCAGACTTAAATTAGATTTTTAATCCAGTGTGTGTTAAATTTCTATATTAACCTGTATGTTAAAAAAAGCCCCCCCCAGCCATCTCAGAAATCTAAATCTTAAAAGTACAGACCTTTTCAATGCTAATTACATCAATTAGTTAAAAATGGGTGACTGTATTTAAAATACTCTTTTCAGGGGATCTCCTGGAATACTGTTCGTTACATGATCGGTGAGATCCAGTATGGCGGTCGTGTGACAGATGACTACGACAAAAGACTCATGAACACCTTTGTAAAGGTTTGGTTCAATGAAAATACATTTAATCAGGAATTCAGCTTCTACAAAGGATACAGCATACCTAAATGTACTATGGTGGATCAATACCTTCAGTACATACAGGTTGGTAAATGAAAGCTAATCACTCATTTCTCATAAATTCCTGTTTTCCTATATTTTTCTTTTCTTCTGAATGCCTGCATTTTGTCTTTTATTCACAGATTCTTTATTGATTTCTAGCATTCTGCATACCTATTAGTGACAACTAATTGTTTTCATCAATGTTATCATCATCATGACAGAAATATTTTCTTTTTCCTGTGGTTTGCTTGAGTGACTTATCTGGGGGCACACAGTTATTAAAGAGGGCATAAATGGAGTCCAGACATTGGGTAAAACCTCACAGAAATAAAATATGTAGATACATGAAAGTACAAGCTTACTATTAAAATAGCACATGGATGTTAAAACTGAATTTGTTTGATGTGATTTGGGCTGTGACAGAACAAATAGATCATAGCAAGGTATTTGCCCTAAGACTGTTTGAAGAAATCTAGCTTACTTTACAATGTAAGGGGTTTTTTTTTCTGTTAGTTATTTGGTTTTGCTGTATGTTGTTTTTTTGTTTGTTTAGTTTTTTTTTGGGGGGGGGGGGATTTTTTTATGATTAACTTATAAATCCATATCCAGTTGTGCTCTTTTTATATTTTACTATGTAGAGCCTTCCTGCTTATGACACACCGGAGGTGTTTGGTTTGCACCCCAATGCAGATATCACTTACCAAAGTAAAGTTTCCAAAGATGTATTGGACATCATCCTCAGTATTCAGCCTAAAGATAGCTCTGGTGGAGGAGGTGAAACCCGAGAGGAGGTTGTAGCCAGACTGGCTGATGATATGCTGGAAAAGCTTCCTGCTGATTATGTACCATATGAAGTGAGTTAATGAAATCCTGTCAAAAACATTTGCTCCATCTTGCTTTTTATGGATAAAAAAATATTGAAGTCTGACCAGACTCTTAATGTTTATAATGAGGTCACTAAATGTGGGCTGAAGTGCTTTTGTAAGAATTTTTTAAGAAATATTAAACCACTAAATGCTTAAGATTTGTACTTTTTTAGTCATTTGTACTATAGAGGAGGTAGAATCATCAGCTTTTGACTGAGGTTATTGACACTATAAAATTTCTAGTTATGTTCATGCAGTTAACTGCATTTGTTAACTTTACTAACTTCTAATTAAAAATTTATTAGTGAGTTTGGTTAGAATACAAAGCTGCCTGGTAATGTGATAGTTCCCAGGCATTGCTGATAAATAGCACCGCTGTTTATAGGCAAAGTAGCTTGGGCAATTAGTCCTGATTGGTTTGTACAAAGTGAACCTTGGAACTGTCTGCTGGAATTAAATCTGAATGCCTTGAAATAGGGTAAGCAGCCCGCGTACTCTTTAAATGACATTAGCTTATAGAATGATACACAGAATAAACCATGAGTTAGACTAAAAACACAGCCAATCTCGTCGTCCTAGATTTCTCTTGGAACAAATCCGGTGTTTGTGTCTTGCAGAGGATTCAAGGGAGGTGCCAAACTGACCATTTAAGTCCAAAAATAAAAGTGTTACATCCTAAAAATCGTACTGGGGCCTAACCTTGACATAAGGCCAGCTTTGTTTTTTTCACTTCTATTGAAGGATGTTTGGTTTCTACCTACAGGTAAAAGAAAAACTAAAGAACATGGGACCTTTTCAGCCTATGAACATATTTTTGCGACAGGAGATTGAACAAATGCAGAGAGTTATTTCTTTAGTGAGAAGCACTCTGACTGATCTAAAACTTGCCATTGATGGGACAATAGTTATGAGTGAAAATTTGAGGGATGCTTTAGACTGCATGTATGATGGAAGGATTCCTGCTAGCTGGAAAAAAGTAGGTGTACATCACTTGTTATGGAAAGAAAAAAGTCCTATTTCTGAAGAGCTAGATTAAACTGTTAGACTTACAGTAAGTAGTTTTTTCAATCTGTGTTTTGAAAGTGTTTACCAGAACTGTGCAACTGCTGGAATAGATTTTGCACTAAAATAAACACAGTAAAAATGAGCCTTCTTTCATTTATAAAAATAGAAGTGAATGTGGGGATTTCAGGTATTTCCCATTTTCACAGCCTGTTGCATGTTGACAGGATAAAAAGCTAGAGAGAAGCGAGTAATTTAAAATGTGATGATGGATTTTAAAAAATAGCACCCACATTAGTGGACTACGATGGTGTTATTCTTTGAGTTTAAGACTAGTAGTCATATCATCACAGAAAAGTAGGCATTGGAAAGGACCACACTTGTGAAAGTGGGGTCAATTAAAGCAGGTTTCCCAGGGGTCTCCAGAATCAAGAGTCCACAATCTCTCTGGGCAACCTATTCCAGTGCTGATCACATTCACAGTGAAAACCAACCAATCAATCAAACACCAGCCAACCAAATCTTCTGCCATTTTCTACATGAGGTATAAATATTTATAATATCTCCTTTGAGCCTTCTGTTCTCCAGGCTAGATAATTACAACTCTCAGGAATTATTTTCAGGGACAACTAGAGCTGTTAATGGCAAAGAAAAATGGAGAGGTTTTTTTGTTGTTTGTTTTTACTCACAAAGTGTTTTCATGGTACAAAACCTAGACCAAAGCAGATACTTCACAGAGCAACTATTCAAAGAGACAAATCATATCTTCACATTGTCTAAGATCAGTTTTCCCTAGCTTTTTTTTTTTTTTCAGAGGAATAAAACACCGGAATAGTTTTGGCAGAAATCACGTTATCTTGATTTATTGACCTTGGGATTAAAAAGACATGTATACTATTTTTCTTCGTAGTTTAAACAGCTATCTAACTTTGCAAAAATGTAATAAAATGGAAAATTACCACAGAGAGTATTATGCATGTGTAGATGGAATGGTAGACATGAATTTGAAGAGAGAGAGACTTTTCTTCAGGTTTCAGTGGGATGCAATATTGAAGCATCAGGTTAAAAGTCAAGATATGAAAGATGATCTTCAAAGATGCTTTGCTAATATTATGTTGTTTACTACCCTGTGAGGAGTTATCTTTTCTTGACATGAATATGCTATTTTAAAAGATGTTTACTGTTTTTAGGCATCTTGGGCTTCCAGTACTCTTGGTTTCTGGTTTACTGAGCTTCTAGAAAGAAATCACCAATTTTACAAATGGATTTTTGAAAGTCGACCAAACTGTTTCTGGATGGCAGGGTTTTTTAATCCTCAAGGATTTTTAACTGCAATGAGGCAGGTAAAGTGGGTTTGAAGTCTCATTCTGCTTTTTTTTTTTTTTTTACATTACATTTACATTACTTTAAAAAATATAGTGTGTGATAAAGGATGAGTTTATACATGTGACACCATCATGTCAGCAGGGAAGATACATGCAACTGTCTAACATAAGTCAGCTGTTCTTCCTTTGCACATACTTTTTCAGTATTTCAACCACTAATGTGTTAAAATATATTTCTATATTGACCAAGGCCAAAATAAATAGGGTTTACCTTACAACATTATTAAGGTAGACTGGAGAATGATTTTCTCTTGTTTCCTTTGAAGTATTCCTGAGAATGGGTGTTAAGCCCTTGACTTTATTTTCCTTTTTTTTTTTTTTTTTCTTTTTTTCCCCTTCTCTTTCGCTCTGTGTTCAATACTTACCTGGCTAGATACTGCAGAGAAAAGCTATTCCCAATTTGTCTTACATTTCACTTCTATAGTTCAGTAGCTGATTCAGTCTCTTTTCACGAAGTGGGAAAGACTTTATCAGTGGATATGAAATTTGATGTATTTGATAACGTACATATGGCTGTCAGCTTGGTGATTGTGTTGATTGTTCAGCATGCTAGTTGCATTTGACAAATGAACTACTTTTTACGTTAAAAGGAAGCAATAAATACCTGTGTTGGTCAGCATTAAAGGGACATATTGGAGACAATAAGTGTCTGGAGTATGTAAAATTGGAAAAGAATACTCAGGCAGGAAAGAATGGGACCTCAGGGAAAACGCCCAAATGTTTGGAGGAGAAAATGAAGATTTAGGCAAAGGAAAAAATCTCCCCTCCTAGTCTGAGGTCTCGGTAGCATAATCTGAAATTCTGGTTGGTGACTTGTGTTAAAATTGCAGGAATAGCCTTGGAATTATATAACAAGATATTTCTTTTGAGTAAACAGTCTTAAACTGTGATTTTGTTTTGTACCCAAGCTTGTGGAAAAAGTTTAGTAGGAGGATTAGAAAGAATTGGAATTTACAGAACTTTCCAGTTGCATAAAAAGAGACTGTGGACACATAACAACCTAATATCCCAAGTGAATATCCAAGTGACTTTCTGGGCTTTGCTGTTTGGTGAAACAAATAGAAATGAGAAAGATGAAGAGCCAGAATGATCATTACTATAAATTTTGTATTATTTTAAAGCATCTAATTAACTGCAGTAAGGGGTGAACATTAATTCCAGTTACTTCCAACAAAGATCTTGGAAAACATTTACAAGACCAGGATAAAACTTTGGTTTGCCATAACTTAATGACCTAGGATAGTAAGGAACTGGGCAATTAGGAACTGAGTGTTGTCCAATGCATTAGATAGACTAAATTTGAAGTATATTTTAAATTTTAAGCATTTCTATCTTCAAGTGTTCTCTAGTGGTTTTTTTTTTTTTAATAGCTTTAGTGCTGAATGAGTTCTTACTCATTAATAAGAATACTATGTTTGATTTTCAAAATAGTTTTTCCCTTTTGTAGTGCCATACCTTCAGTACCTTAGAAACAAGTCAAACTGCTGTAAACATTAATATCATAAAAAGTTGGGGTTTTTTGTATGGAAGAGGATATGTTACGACCATAGAAATATATTTCCAGTAATTGCTGAGAAAAATGGTTCTGTGCGCATGTGAAAATGTAACCTTCTAACTTTTGTCTGGTTTGAGTAGGAAATAACAAGGGCTAACAAAGGATGGGCTCTTGACAGTGTAGTGCTGTGCAATGAAGTCACTAAATGGATGAAGGATGATATCACAAACCCGCCTTTGGAAGGTGTCTATGTTTATGGGCTGTATTTGGAAGGAGCTGGCTGGGACAAAAGAAACATGAGACTGACTGAATCTAAGCCAAAGGTGCTCTTTGAGATGATGCCGGTTGTAAGGATATATGCAGAGAATAACAGTAAGTAATTGTATTGTAAAGGATGTTATTTTGATAGAATTCAACGATTTAACTACATGGAAATCTTTGGGGCTGTAGGGATTTTATGATGCTGTTGCTATTCATTGCATACATATAAAAATCTTTTTCAATGGGGAAGTCTTCCATTTAAAGTGTGCTTTCAGACTTCCTTGGTAATTGATTATGGGCACTTTTCCCACTAATATTTAGATAGATACCTTCTGGTCTTAATGATGTTAATAACTTTTTAAGCCATTTGCAGGTGAGCTGTACATATTGACAATGTGTGTCTCAGATTTAGAACATCAACACTCATATAAATAAACTCTTTAACCTCTGTAGCCTCTATAACCTAAACACAAATAACCTCTTTTCACATGCTAAATGAATGTAATATATATATATAAAAACATATAACCATGTATGCACAACATAAAAGGTATACATGGGGGTGTATATATCTCTCTATATAAGGTGTTTATAGAGAACATGTTATATATGTAATGTGTATATTTATAAAAATGCATTTTTTCCGTGGACAAGACTGCTTTTGAGCTAACAGAAGCAAGCAAGAGGTAGAGTGAGGTGGTGGAGATGGAAGATGTTTTGTCTTTGAGGCAAAAAAGGAATGTAAGAATGGGAAAGAAACTTGTGGGGCTGAAGGTACTATTATGTGAAAATGTGTAATTTGTGTTTATTTGGTGTTTTTTTCCATACAGAATAGGAAATGCTGTTGAATAGGGATGTAAAATAGGATAGAACTATCCATCGCAGAAGATAAAATTGGAAAAGTCTGTTGAAAAGCATTCCACCTCTAAAAGCAAAGCTTGGTTACATGCTATTGTGAATAGATGATCTTTTATAAAAGGCATGATCAGCAGACAAGATACTAAATAATGAACACTGAAGTATTGAACTGTTGACTAGACCACTGTTCTAATTGTGAAGTAGTTGATGACTTGTACACTCAAAATACCAAATGCATTTTAAAATAAGGCATTTTAAATTTTGACATATTGATAAGGAGTAACATTCAGTGGGCAGATTGAACTAATAAGAACACTAATTACTCTAGCAAGTCCATTTACATTTCTTGCCACATAGAGTTCCTATGTGCTGATGTTAACTCTTAAACCTACAGAAATTTCAAAGTGCATATGGCCTTCAGCTGGCAATAGCACAATAATGAATAGTGTGAGAATCCAGTAAAAGTGTTTCTTGGTGCCCATGGAGAGGAGTGTCTGTTGAACTTTGACTCAGTTTTCCATCAGCCTTATGACTAGTCCCTTAGGGTCCTGTTTTGTCAACTTCGTTTAATTGCTTTTTATGTCTCTTCTATCTTTTCAGCTGTAAAAGATCCACATCTGTATTCATGTCCAATCTACAAAAAGACCAGTCGAACAGATATGAATTACATTGCTGCTATAGATCTTAAAACTCGTCAGCCTCCAGAGCACTGGGTACTGCGTGGAGTAGCACTTCTGTGTGATGTCAAGTAATGTTAGAGAAAAAAAGGTTTCCAAGAGTTCTTTTCTGTTTTTAAATGTAAAGATCAATATGTAGTTAAATATGCAATTGAACACTTCTAAAAATAATATTTCTAAGGCATAGACTACATTACAATATTTTTAGAAAATTGTTCTCAAGAAAACTCTACAATAGGCTTATAATCTTAGAGTGATATTAAGTTTGATGTCTTTGGCAAATCATGACAAATATTAGTGTTACTGTCTCCTAAATGTGCATAAACACTCCTCCTGTGTGCTTAATTTTACCTTGAATAAAGATTAATTGATTTGAATGTCGTTAATTTTTTGGTAGTAAATATTCTTGTATCAGGAGTTACCTTCAAGTAGAGGAATGCAAAGCACCTTTTTTTTTTTTTTTTTTTTTTTTTTTTTTTTTTTTTTTTAAATTTTGTGTGTATCTATGGAAACTGAAGCCCAGTTGCTCATTCATATTCGTTGAAATTCCTCAAGATGGTTATCCAGGATTATTTCCTAGGTGATACTTTTTAGCTTGCTTGCTGTCTAAATAAGGAAGGTGACACTGGAAAAATGTCACACCTGTTTCACTACTTGGAAAACAGTTTCATTGTGTTACACAGGAAAACAAGCATTTGACAGCTGCCAGAATTCCTTACTCTCTTTTTCATGACTTATAAATGTGTAATGGATAGGAAGAAAATAGTTCCATAAGAATGACTAGATATTTTTTGATGTGACACTATACCAGATTTAAGTAAATCTTCATCAAGGTTATTAGTAGTTGGGGTTCTGTAATTTTTTTTCCCTTTCTGCCTTTTTATTTATGTGCTGCAGCCTTTTTTATTGTTTTAGCTAAATATAAAAATTTTTATGTAGCAGTACATCTTAAAGGAGTGATATTAGAAGCTCCATTTAGTTGGACACTTGGCTTCACACACCAAGTACAGTTATTTAATCATTTAAAAAGCCAGTTGCTGAGTTCAGTAGGTTGTGTATCTTAATGGTCCACTAGTCATTCCCAGTAATGGCTACTGCAGAAGAGGAAGCAATAAAAGCCAGTATTCCTGGTGCATCTGCCATTCATAAATGCTGCAATTGAGAAGCTGTTTTCAATTTTATCTCAAATTAATACAGGTAGACTTCAACATTAATTTCTGCCATCAAATCAGTTATAAAATTTAGGTGAAACATTGATTCTGTCAAAAAAATTCTAGTTGTAGAGGCCTTTACATCTTGGAAGGATTATTACTTTTTTTTATTTATTTTAAATAACTCACAGTAAAACATATGAAATGTCTGGAAATCTTTTTTTAGGAAATACTTTTAATTTAGACATGGCAATAAATTAATAAAGATAGAAGGGTTGAAGTGTTCTTTACTGAACCTCAAAGCATCAGGTTCCAACTTCCAGGAAATCCTCCAGATGCTCATTGGAGTTCTAAATTGCTGTGAACTTGTCTTTCACCAAGACCTTCCTCTCTGAAGGAGATGCACATACTTCATCCTTGTGCAAGTCATTTACACTGAGAATTTACATGCCACAAGCCCTTCAAATCCCACCTTTCAAACAGTGGATTTGTTGTACCATCAGTGCTGCAGACACAGTGGAAATGTCAAACCCGATGGTAATTCTCAGTGAGTGAACTATGCACATTTTTTCAGACTGTGGTCTTCTATGAGGGTAGTGGGGAAAAGGGTAGTTCCCTACACTGGTGATCCTAGCTATGCCAAATACTATTAGTGAGGGAACAGTCACTGCTATGTTAGTTGGCCCTGGTTGCTGTCATGGACCTGCTCTGCTTTTTGTTCAGGTGCTGTGGGACTGTATCCTTGTCAGAGAGCACCTTGCCCTGCCTGCCCTGGTGTGGCTCTTGGTTTCCAGCTCCACTGTCCTTTCCGAGCAGCCTGCCTTTGCTGTTCCCTGACATATGCCATAAAACAAGGGAAAAAATGAACTGTTTCTTGTTCATCTTCATAGCTGAAATGGGTAATAAGTCTTTCTGTGGAAAGGAACTTCAATAAAACAATCCGCCCTACCTGACGTATTATAGAACTGGATGTATAGAACTGTTTGGCTTTGCTATTGGTACTGAATGGATTGCTCAAAGAATACCATTCACAGACTTGTGCAGCTATTAATCATTCAGCATTATAAGATTGAGGGTCCAGAAAAATTCAGGATTACTGAAGGTATTCTTTATATATTTTTCTGATACTGGGCATGATAAATACATGGATTTTGGAGAATATTTTAAAACAAATGTTATACAATTTTATCTTGGAAATTAATGGTAAAATAACCTTCTGAATAAGGTGAAGATATTAGAGCTTCATCAGAATCCTCTAAAATCCCTCATAGTTTTAAAAGTATTTAAAATAAGCAACCTAATCTTTCGAATATATGCTTTGCTGTGTAGGCTATACTGCAGAGAAAGGTCTTGTCTTGCTAGCTTCTCTTCAGAAAAATGTTTTCCCCTGATATCTGTGCCTACACTCCTACTTCTTAGCTCATAGATCACTTACATTGAAATTTTTGTTCTCACTCTTGTGATTTTTTCCACTTTCAGAGATTATAACAAAGAAGAAAAAATTGATTTATATCAGTGTATGCAATACAATTCCAAATTAACAGTAAGTACGGTTGTCATCATTGAAAAGGATCTTTTTTTAATCAAAAGTACTGCTATAGTATATGTACAAACTGGATTAATAAGAAAGTGCTTCTTATTCTGAAATAGCATTCATTAAATTATTTTCATAATTAAATCAACATTGAAGAAAATTCAATTTTTCTTTATTATGTGGAGTTCTTTTTTCCATTCCTTGCTTGGATATTTATCCTGTTTTAATTACCCAGAGCTGGACGTTCAAAGTGGTTTCCTAATGAATCTTCAAGTAAAGCTTGATAGTGTTCATATACCTACAAATCTCTGCAACCTGATGGGACTCATCCCAGAATCCTCAAAGACCTGGCTGATCTCATTGCAAAACCTCTTTTGATGACTTTTGAGCAGTCCTGTGAATCTGGAGAGGTTCCAGTTGACTGTGAGCAGTCATTGGTCACAGCCAGCATGGTTTCATGAGAGGAAAGTCCTGCTTATCAAACCTGATTTCCTTCTATGACAAGTAACCCACCTAACTGATCAAGGAAAGCCAGCTGGCGTAAACTTTTTGGATTTTAGTAAACCTTTTGATACTGTCTCTGGACAAACTGTCCATCACACAGCTGGATAAACACATTATGTGATGGGTGAGCAATTGGCTCAGGGGTCAAACACAAAGGGCAATAGTGAATGGGGAAACATCAGACTGGTGACCTGTCACTAAGCGGGGTTCCACAGGGCTCCACCTTAGACCCTGTGCTCTTCAACATCTTCATAAATTACTTAGGTACAGGACTAGAAGGGATACTAAGCAAATTTGCAGATGACACAAAACTCGGAGGAGCACTTGATGCCCTTGAAGGCAGGGAGGCCCTGCAGAGAGACCTCGATAAATAGAGGGTTGGCCAATCATCAACCATATCAAGTTCAACAAGGGAAAGTGCTGGATTCTGCAGCTGGGATGGGACAACCCTGGATGTTTGTATAGATTGAGGAATGAGATGGTGGAAAGCAGTGCTATGGAAAGGGACCTGGGGGTCCTGGTCGACGGCAAGTTGAATATGAGTCAGCAGTGTCCTGGATAGGGCATTGGCAGCCAGGAGGAACGACCGTGTCCTGGGGGGCATCAGGCAAAGCATCGCCAGCCAGCTGAGGGAGGGGATTGTCCTGCTCTGCTGTGCTCTAGTGTGGCCTTACTTTGAATGTTGTGTGGAGTTTTAGGCCCCACAATACAAGAAAGATATTAAGCTATTGGAGAGTGTCCAAAGGAGGGCAGTGAAGCTGGTTACAGGCCTTGAGGGGAAGCCACATGAGGAGTGGCTGGAGTCACTTGGTCTGGAGAAGAGGAGACTGAGGGGAGACCTCATTGCAGTCTACAACTCCCTCATGAGCAGAAGAGAAGGGGCAGGCACTGCTGTCTTCTCTGCTGACCAGTGACAGGACCCAAGGGAATGGCCTGCAGTTGTGTCAGGGGAGGTTTAGGCTGGATAGTAGAAAGAAGGTTCTTCACCCAGGGGGTGCATTTGATGAGCCTTTCCAACTCAGCATACTCTGTGATTCTGTGATTTTCTTTAGCCATTACATTTACATTGCACAGGCATTGTAGGTGCATACAAATATCTGAAGGCTTTTAGAACACATACAAGGCTTATGAACCCAATGCTGCAGAGGTGGTTTCATATGTGAAAGTTGCTTATCAGTTGTGTTAAATTAAAGGCCTATTAAGCAGATTAAATAAATAGACATAGTTCTTGATATGTCTGTGATCCCAAGAAGTAGCATTCACCAGGCATCTTTTAATCAGTTAATATGCAGCTTTTCCTTTGACATTACTCCTCTTTAACTCTTGTTCTTATAGTAAAATTAAAACATCCAATGTAAGTAAGAATGCCTTATATTTTTCTGTATATTAATATAGAAAAATTAATTTAAAATCTGGGCTTTTAAAGCTAAAAAGCAAATACATGTTACCAATCTCACTTTGCCTCTGAAAAAAATAAAACTAGAAATTTCTTAGTATGTATATGCATATTCAATCTTTTAAAGAAATATCCAAAAGAAAAAACTACCTAACCAACAATAGAAAAGCTAGCAGAAGAAAGAGTAGGGAAAAAGGGCATGGTTAAAATATTTTTTGGTTAGATCTATTATTTGAAGGGGATACTGCCCTTAGCTTTTTAATGGAGCTATTATTTGCACTGTAATCACTATGAGAACTGAAGTAGTTATTTTAGTTTTTGTTGTCAGAGGGTATGAGATATCCTACTTTGGCAAGAAAAATAGCAGATGTTTGCTGATGTAAAAACATGATTTTCTTTCAAAGGTGCTGTCTTAGAACAAGAAAATCTGCACACAAAAAAAGAAGAGTTAGGAAACTCTATGAACCACTCGTGAAAAGAACTTTATGTGATTTTTCAGAAGGCAGCATAACACTTTTTACATTACTTGCTTGTAAATAATTTAGTTTTCAGTTTCTCTGTTAAACTGCCACAAGAATGAAAGCCAATATACATAGCTCCTCTCTCAAAGCCTCTCCTCCATGAACTTGTGCAACTTGAGTATAAATTGTGTATGTTTTTGAGAAAAATGTAACTGGGAATCGTTTTGGTTTGTAACTGATCTTCCAATATCATATATCATTTTATGCTTTCCTCTATTTAGGCTGAATTAGTCTCTATCTACCTTGCTTGCTCTGAGTGAACTGTGATTCCAGCAAAATAGTAGTAGCTTAGTTTGGAAAGATCACTGTCGGGACTTTATCTTATCTTTCTTTTCTAATCTGATCAATATATACCTGGAAAGTAAGTGTCAACTGATGATTCAGCTCATAAATGTTGTACAAGATTGTGATGCGAGTCTGTGCAAAGCATGTCTAGAAATGCTTTGTGAAGTGACGTGCTTAATTCAACTTCCTTCTTTGAGCCATGATTTTAAAAAGTCAGTTCCTTTGTGTTAACTTTCAATATTTAAAGGGGACTTAGAAGAAAAATAGGGAAAAGCTTTTCAGTAGGGCTTGTTGTGGTAGGACAAGGGGTAATGGTTTTAAACTGAACCAGGGTAGATTTAGACTAGTTATAGGGAAGAAATCTTTTACAGTGGGGGGGGATGAGACACCTCTCTGCATGGATTGCCCAGAGAGGTAGTGGATGCCCCGTTCCTGGAAACATTCAAGGCCATATTGGATGGGGCTCTGAGCAACCTGATCTACTTGAAGATTGCAAGGGGTCAGACTAGATGACTTTTAAAGGTCGCTTCCAACCCAAGCCATCCTATTATTCTATGATTTTATAACTTGCATAAATCAGTGCTGTTAATGGTTTGCATAAAATGTTTGGATGAGACAAAATAATAATACTTGCAACCAAAGATCAAATGTCTGTTTGCGGTCCAAGAAAAAAATGTTTACTTCATGTCATGCATAAAATAAGATGTTTTGCATTTCTTCTTGGCACTGCATTGTGGAATAGTAAAGCTCAAAAATGTACATCATAGAAGAGTTACATGTTGAATTTCAATTTTAAGCATTCAGAAGATATTTTATCATTCTGAAAAAAAGGGAGCCAACAAATAAGCAAATTTTGCAAGGAAAAAACCCCATCAAACACTTGACGTATGTTTTCCATTTTGCATTTTGGTCTGTAAATTCAGCACAGTAATCCTTACTTCATGAAGGCAAATAAAGCTGTTCTTTATTCTCTCAAAGCAAGATGTGTCAGGTTAGTTATATTTGAAGTTCAGTATGTTTTTTCCTTGGATAAAGTGAGAAACCAATTAAGAAATGCATGATCTATGCATAACAGAAGAAATTTTACTACAGCAGGAGGTATGACAGAGCATACTGGAAATTAAATCCTTATGAAGAGACATGCTGGTTGTGATCTTTGAATTACAAAAATTTGATCAGTTGGCATTAGTATTAAACTGTGTTATACCAACACAATAAAAAATGTGCTTGATCCCTACATACTAAATGAGAAATTTATTACTGAGTTTATCTTTGCTTTTAGGCAGATTTCAGTGAATTTCTTGTTGTTTTATCCTTTTGAAAATGAAAGTGGTAATAATAATGCTACAGGAGCTAATTGTATTCACTGGATAAACCCCTGTGTTGGTGAATGCAGTCTTGTATGGCCAGAGATCTCAGAATATCACTTCAAGAATAGGACAATCTCTGTTGAATGAGTCCTTATGTTTGAGAAGAAGAAAACCTGGCAAAAAAGGGAATAGGAAGGACCATGTATGAAAGCTGAGGTGGATCAGAATATTCTCAATATTTTAATGCATATTTTATTTGCTGAAATATTTAAATGTTAGTGAAAATGCTTTCTAGGTCTGTTACTTGTACCTAGGGATGTTGTGGTATCACAGGATTGTTGAGGCTGGCAGGGACCTCTGGATGTTATCTTGTCTGAACCTCTGCTCACACAGTCTCTTCTAGAGTTGGCTGCTTAGAGTTTTGTCCAGGTAGCTTTTGAATTTCTCCAGAGATGGGGGAAACACATCAACTGCTCTGGACAGCCTCTGCCACTGCTCAGTCATCCTCACAGTAATAAAGTGTTTTCTGATCTTCAGGCAGAACCTCCTGTGTTTCAGTTTGTGCCCATTGCCTCTGATCCTGTCACTGGGTACCACTGAAAAGAGCATGGCTCTTGTCCTCTTTGCACCCTCCCTTCAGGTATGTACGAAGGTTAATAAGATTTCCCTGTGAGCTTTCTCTTCTCCAGGCTGAACAGTCCAAGCTCTCTCAGGCTTGCCTTATGGGAGAGATGCTCCAGTCCCTTTACTGGACTACTGGCCTTTCACTGGACTCTCTTCAGTTTCTCTGTTGATTTTATGGCAGATTTCCTTTACAAGAGTTGGCATATGTTTTGTTCCTAACTACACGTGTCATAAGAGCAGGTATTTTAAGTACAGCGGGGCAACTGGTTTGCTATTCCAGGTTTTGAACTGTTGTGTTTTTACCAGAAACACTTATTCAAATGAATCAAAAAGTGTATTATATATAAAGGGGTGGTGTGCCTGTCTCTTTAGTCTGGTTAATGCACTGCTGGTTGGCTGCATTGTAATGAAAATTGGTAATTTTAAAAATATATTTCTTTGACATGAAATTAAAATACAAAATTGCTTTGTTTGTAATGCTACCTGTATATTGAACTACAAAACAATTATTGAGACTGGCAATATGTTACACAGGTGCTGGATGTTAGATATGTATAATGTACTTTGCTTTTCTCACACTAGATAGGAAAGTTTCAGGAGTACATTGTGGTTTGAATTATTGTATCAAAGCTTTGACAATTCTGTTACCATTCCAAATTGTCCTAATGGCTTAATTGCGTGGTAGATATTGCCTATGACTATACTGCAAGCAGCAGTATTTGACAGTTTATACTGAGGAACTGGACCCATCTGGAATTTTGAAGTTCTCAGTGAATTTAGTCACATCATTTTCAAAATGCTGCTTAAACACTGAGGCTTTGATTAAGGTCTGTGTCTAAATGCTAAACTATTCCATGTATAGTCGTCAGGAAAAAGTTTATAAAAAGCTGATGTTTCATCTGAATAATTTTTTCTTTCACTGATAACTGGTAATCTTACATGCATAAAATAAAATTATAGACATATAGTTCTAAGTATTTTGGACAAAATAGGCTTTTGGTCTCCAGAGATTCAGCACTCAGAATGAGAGAGTGAAAATGATAATCCCAGAGCCTTTTTTAAATGCACCCTCTGCTCTATCTGGAAATAGTTATTTTGATTATTTTGCCTTTGACAAAAAAATAAAAGTGACTGAACTTCCTGTTTAAATGCAGGATTAAGTTCTGACTGACTGAAGTGCCTAAGCCACAATAACAGTCTGATGAGGAAGGAAAGTAGCAATGACTGTTTTGGTACCAGAGCGAACAGCTTGAGCCATGTATGAGACAAGAGACACATTCACTGTAATGAAAGTTGTAAGAAAAGGACATCCAAGTGGGTATTAGCTAATTTCTTTCACTAATAGAATTGTGTATTCTGTATTGTTTTGTGGTCATATTCAGCCTACGCTGAATCCTTAGTATCTTGGTAATGTTTATGATGCAAAGAACTACATAGTGGTTTTTTTAGTGGCTTATTTTTTATCACTGAAGTTAAGTTGAGTTATCCTAAATTTGTTATACTGCAAGTTTAGAGCAGCACAACTCTCTCTGTTTAGGTGTTTTTAAGCATGCAGACACCTGTGCATTTTTTAAGATTTTAGTTAGATGAACCATCTATTCTAGAAAGACAGTAAATTCTCTTAGAGAAACCTAAAAATTTCTGACCAGTAGCTCTCAAGAGACCAATTTACATGACAGTTGGTAGCAGTATGTGTTCTACTATTTTTTATGCAGGAGTAAGGATCATAACCTCATGGAGGCATTTTTCAGGGAAGTAAAGTGTGATGTTATTCATCATTGTTATCACAGGTAGTCAGCCCTAAGGTTCAGTTGTTACATTTCTATTTAAAAGAGCAGGCTGATTTTTATTTTTTAAATTGCTTTTGTGTCCATTGTAAGTTGAAGAATTCCTTGGCATCAGCTCATGCCATCTCACCTAACTGATGCCTGTTTCCTAGGCAATATTAAGCCACCTCAGTGAAGCTGAGAATCTCATGTGAAATTGCCACTCTCCCAAACCATTTCAAGGATAAAGTGACATGTTTATACTATTGTAATGATAGGATTAGACTGCAATTAATTTTAATACAATAATAAGGAGTTGCTTGTAGTTTATATTTTACATTAAAAATGTACAGTGCAGTAGTCATTAACTTGAAATTACAGACACTGAGTTAGCTATATTCTGTGATTCTGTAATCCCAGTTAAACATGCAAGGCACAGAAAGGAAAAGATCAAAGTCACAGCTAGTGACAAGTTGCATTCATCCTTGTGAGAAGTGTTGAGGCTGGGAGGGAAAGACTGACCATCACTTCTTTTCATTGTGCTTTTTTTTCCTTTCTCCTCTTTACATCTTTCTACATTTTTGTGTCGGTAGTATTACAGTGTTCTCTGAGTTGATATATGATTCAGCACTCTGCTGAATCACAGACTTGGCCATATAAAACATTTTACTGCAAGAGAAATGAAAAGAACAGCTGCTCTGACACCACCTCTCTTTTCCTGAAGCTGCTAGAGCCGAGGCTCGCTAGGTGTCAGCAAAGTAGTCCATAAAAAAAGTTGGTTGTTTTTTTTTTTTTTCCTGAGAATCATTACAAAAAGTAGCAGTTACAAGTTCATGCATGTAGCCAAAAGTTTAAAAGTTTAAAAGTTTTAGTTCATGTTAAGCTTACCTGGAAAGCCAGTATTATTATGCTTTCCATTCCACAAGCTTTGTTTTTATTTAATGGTCAAACTGCTTTCCACACATACAAAGTCTTATTGTGTGTTTAGGGAACAGTGACTCTGTGCTGCATTTCAGGCAGTAAATGAGAAAGAGTGTAAGCTAGAAAAATTATTAGTTTGTGAACTTTTCAAAATACCCAGTCTGCTCAGACATGAGTTCTGCAGTCTGTCATGAGTAATTTTGTCTCCCATTTCCTGTATTACCTGGTTCTGTTGTTTCTTCTAAAGATGTATAGAAATTCTGTCTTTTTAAAATTTATTATTTTAAATTTTTATTCTACTCATTGATAAAAATTGATGTATTTTCTCTGGTTTTCAGCTAGCTTCTGACACAGAAGATAGCATCTGGCTTCACACTCAAGGGAATTGTGCTTGCCAGCCTATCAGATGTCTCTTCCACTGGCTTCATTCTGGCTAATGCTGGGCTCAGCAGTGGGTATTTATTTTATTTGTTGACAAACATTAGCTGATAGATCAGCCTTCCCCAAAACTTTGTCTTCCTTTCCCACTGCCTTTTAAACATTTTGACTCCTCTTAGGGTAGTTTGTAAAGTCTTGCCTTGATGCTCAAATAGTGAGGAAGCAAACATCTCAGAAAAGCCTTTTTATGGTCACCACAAAGTTAGTTTTGCCTGGAACTTCTGTAAGACTAGCCATAGCTTGTACCTGAAGAACAAGCATCTTCCACTACATGATATGCAATAAAATGTAACTGATACAGTCCACACACAGGTGCATAGTTGTATACATTTCAGTACATACACATTCATATGCATATGAAAAATATAGTTTTTTAAGTTTTCAAAATGCTTGGTATATTATGCTCTTTCAAATAGATTTACTTTATTTATTTTTTATACTGGTTGTTTGGTATCCATATGGAACTGTCTGTGGAGATTGGAGCTTATTTCTGTATTTATTTATGGAATTGATTCAGCCTCTAAGCAGGAAAACATAGATATTGGGTTATTGAGGAGGCTGAAAAGTTCATACTCGGTGTCTGGTGAAATTTGTTGAGTTATAGATGAGGGATGCTATAAGGCGAGAAGCAATGACCTCTGAGGCTCAAGAAAGATTCTCAATAAAAATGAGTTGGCCAGATCTAACACTATGAAGTATTAAATATGTGAAACTGTTGTTTGATGTTAAGCTACTGCAAATGTTCATGATGATGCATCCTCTAAAGAAGTAAAGACTGAATTTAATTATTCTTATCTTTTTATATTTCTTGGTATTTATGGCTTAAAATTTACTTTTGAAGAGACAGTTTTGAAGATAGTGCTCATCAAGACTACTGTGATGTTTAACTTCTGCTTTGTTAGAGGGAACTGCCCTATTTAAAAGCTGTGCGTCATGTAAACTATTTTGTTAGTGGACTAATGTACATAGGACAGAGAACAAATGTTGTCTTTTTCCTTTCCCATATAGGGAACATTTGTCCAGAAACAGAAGAAATCCAAGATGTAACAATTATTTTGATGGTAATTCAGTAAAGAAGTAATATGGGTTTTCTGTTTATGTAAATTTATAATAATTTAAACTTTTTTCTTTTTTTTTTTTCACATGGAAAGAAAGCTCATTTTAAAAGTAAAAATAATATCCATGCTAAAAATAAGCAACATAATATGAAAAAATTGTTAAGAATGTAAAAAGGGTGTGAGAGTCATTGTCAATACTACATGAGAATGAAAGTTTTCTGTCTTCAACTGTGAATGAATAAGTGCATGAGTAAGAACTGTAGCAATTCCTATAAATCCATGGCCTTAGGTGTGCATAGCAATGCAGGAATAACAACAACAACAATAATAATAATAATCCTGTATAATTTTTCAACAGTAGTTTTTAAATATCCTGAAACCTACCATAATTGACTGTGTGCTTGTTTGCTTGTTCTGAAACTTGTTAAGAAGAGGTATGTTTTCGTGTTATGTTAGCTTTTGATACATAAATTCTTTTCTCAGATTGGGCATTAGTGTATGGACACTCCCTGCTTTAAACTGAAATAGATCAAGTAGCTATATGTAGCATATTCTATTCTGAGGAGTGGATCGTGCAATGTAAGTAAATCAAGTCCACCTACTTTCAGGATCCTTCAAATTGTTCTCCATGAGATCTAAATGAGGTGTGCAAGTGATAAAAATCACTACTAGTCTTGTTTGTAGATCTCTCTCGTACTGTGTATAACACAGTGTTTCTTGTGGCATATGGTAGGGTTTTGCTGTATGAGTTAGATCTGAAATAATGTTAGCACTGGTTATTTTATAACAAAGGTGTTGTTTTAAGTCTGGCATTGATGCAAGTGACCTGAATAATAGCATTGATAGTGCAGTTGCTTTAATTTTCCATAGTTAACATTGGAACACCAAATGTTCAAATGGAACGCCATGTGAAATAATTTCTAATACTGTAAGAAATGTTCTAGGGCTTATTGTAGAAGACTGAAATCGATTTTGCTGGCAAATGGAAAACAGGAACAACAGATTGCAGGTGTAGCATGATTGCTACGTGATGTCCATTTGGCTGTCGATGCATTGAAACACTGTAGAGAAGGTGTGGGAGTACCCAAGCAAGAGAACAGCTGTCGCTGAAATCAGGCATACCAAGCTAGAGGAGTTTCCGAGGGACAGAGCTCACAGTAAGAGACCCACAGATTTGGTTCATTGCTGCATGCACTCTGTGAAGCAGTCAGTCTTTAGTTTCAAGAATACGATGAACAAAGGGACATCCCATGCAGAACGTGTTGTGTTTTATTTTTTAAGTGACAAGCCTTTCCTCATCTCTGAAGGATTTTGTTCTTTCAAAGGTACCCTGTCTTAGTCTCATGAGTGTATCTTTACAGCAGGAAAGACACACTAGGCTTTGGGAAAAAAAAAGGAAAAAGCTTGCTGCAGATAAACTGGCTGCAATAAAGAGTCATAAAGCTTTGACTTTCTTTAAATAACCTTGATTTCTTTAATTTGTTTAACATTAATATTTTATGCAAAATATGTCTTAAATGCTTAATGTTCTGGCCTTCTGAGCTCTTCAAAATTATTTTGCTGCTATAGCTAAGCAGTCATAATGGAGAATTACAACAGTAACATAAAATCTTGGAGTTTGTGTTCTAAGTATACTTCTGCTCATAAAAGCATTTATTGAGGTGAATTAAGAGTGTGCTTCAGGCCTCTGCTACTATTTCTTTGAATTGTGTGTAAAACAGTTTAGAAAAAAAAAAGAGTAAGAAAAACCAGATAATTAGGGCAGAAATGTCTTAACATGGCATATTTCTTCACTGGTAGAATAAAGGTTGTTGACTTAATTTTTATGGACACTCCCTCTACCCAAAAAAGAAAAAAAAAGAAAAAGAGGTCAGAAAAATCATGCATAAATTTGAATGCAGTAGAACTTTCTGGTGAAAAAAAAAAAATTATTCAAAACTTGCTTGCAGTGAAGACACTGGCCTGAAAGGTTTTCTTTTGAAACTATTAATTCTTAAAACCTTTGGGTAAATTGTTGCTTTGCATATAGTTTGTTTAGTATCATAGAATATCCTGATTTGGAAGGGACTCACAAGGATCATCAAAGTCCATTTCCTGGCCCTGCACAGGAACATCCCCAAGAGTCACACCCATGTGCCTAAGAGCGTGGTCCAAATGCTTCTGGAACTCAGGCAGGCTTGGTTCTGTGACGGCTTCCCTGGGCAGCCTGTTCTAGTGCCCAATCACCTTCTGGGTGAAGAACCTTTATCTACTATTCAGCTTAAACCTCCCTGACACAGCTTCACTCCAGTCCCTTGGGTCCTGTCACTGGTCACAGGAAGTTGTAGACTACAAGGAGGTCTCTCTTCAGTCTCCTCTTCTCCAGGCTGAACAGACCAAGTGACCTCAGCTGCTCCTCACACAGCTTGCCCTCCAGGCCCTTCACATCTCCGTTGCCCTCCTTTAGACACTCTCCAGTAGCTTAATATCTTTCTTGTATTGTGGTGCCCAAAACTGCACAAAATATTCCAGATGAGGCTGCCCCAGTGCAGAGCAATATAGGACAGTCCCCTCGCTCGACTGGCTGGTGATGCTTTGCCTGATGAATCCCCAAGACATGGTTGGCCCTCCTGTCTGCCAAGGCACTGCTGGCTCATATTCAACTTGCAGTTGACCAGGACCACAGGTCCCTTTCCACAGTTCTGCTCTACAGTCTCTCTTTCCCAGGTCTGTACATACATCCAGTGTTGCCTTGTCCCAGGTATCGAATCTGGCACTTGCCCTTGTTAAACTTCATACTCTTGGTGATTTGTTAATGTCTCTCTGCAGGGCCTCTCTGCCTTTGAGGGAGTCAACAAGACTTTCAATAGGGGTGTGACTATGCAAAGCAAACTAATGAATATGTAAACAGTATGTGTAAAGCCTTGTCCATCTGTCATTTGGCACGTTCGATTAGAGGACCTATCCTCTGAACATCCAGTGATGAATAAAGGAGTATGCCCTTTTTAACATCTACAAATTGGTGCTGAGAAGTTTGTTTCTGCTGCTTTTTGGTATCACTATATAAAAAAAACCCCAAACAACAAAACAACCAAAAAAACCAACCCCTTGGATATAACCATCTTTTGAATGTGTGCTTAAAGGCACATGCTGAAGTATTTATAAAAATGAAGATTCTTAATTGTAATATGTTTGAAAATTAGTAATATTTACAGTGAGGCTGTATGCAAGCATACATCTTGTGTTTTCTGGGGATACGTAAAAACAAGTCCAACCTCTGTCTTAGGTAGCCTCTAATCCAGTGATATGTCCTTGAATAAATAAAAAATATATTATATGGTTTTCAAATCAGTCTACTGCAGCTTAGCTTCAGCTTATCTCTGAGAGACATAGTATGCTGCTGTACTGGCTGATAGGAAATTTTGTAGGCACTGGAAATTTAACTATAGAAAACCTGCAAGATAAAATTATTCTTTTGCTATTTTTAATGAAAATTAAAAGTGGCATTAAGAAATGTGAAGTGCATAGTGAAGTACTTAAAATGGTTTTATCTAGAATGGACATGAGCTAGAAGGGAAAAGCTGTTGATTTAGGCTATAATGTCGGAATGTTATGTGCTGAAAACTAAAATTAAGAGCAGGAAAGTTGTATTTTAGTAAAGATGTACAAGTTCCTTAAGAAGAATTGCATATGATGAAAACACATTGTAAGGGAATTGAGCATAGTTGACCACCAAAGATATGGAGAGTGTCTGAATAGAAACTGGTTCTTTGAGTGAATGCAGACTACACAGTAAGTCTTAAGGTTGATAGAAATTCTCCAAACTACCTTGCCTGAGAAAGTGATGTAGTAATTAAACATATGCCTTTTCAGCTGCTGCTATTATAAGGGGAACATAAGCCATAGCTGATGACAAAATTTATTTGATACTTCATGCAAATTACTCTTTTTGTAATTTCTGGTGTTTTGGCCAAATTTTTGCAGTTGAGGATGAAACTCTGATTTAAATGTGTAGTGCAGGGTTGTCAGGGCTGTTATTAGCCTTTGTTGATAATTTAGTCTTCAGCTTTCCCCTGATTTTTCCAATATGCAGATTAGAGACTCTTTATCCACAATTATTTCTTGTGACTCAGGGGCAAGAAAAATCTCCTTGGGGTCCTGCTTCCTTGCAAGCTGCCGTGGCCTTGCGCAGGAGGACAAAGATGTCAGCTGAGAGGGGAGCAGCTGAGAATGTCAAGAAAGAGAAGAAAGAAAGAGTGGGGAATAAAGCCAAGATTGGCATATGGAAGAGGTAGATGACAACGTAAGGAAGATCCAGGGTATGTTTAAAAGAAGGTGGGAGTAGTGGAGAAGGAAGAGGTATGATTAGGGAACATGAAGGTTTAAGACTCAAAAACAGGGAAGAAGAAAACTAACAGATGAAGCAGAGGGAGAAATGAGGTAACAAAATCAGTGCAGGAGGGCAGAAACAAGAATAGCCTTTTGCAACAGCTGTAGGGTTCTATTGTAAAGTGTGTCTGCACCAACGATTCCTGTATCTTGCTACAGTTTATTGGAAGAAGAATGGAAGTGAGACTTAGCAGTTATAAGTGTATTCTCCCATATGTTGGCATTACTACGAAAATCCCTAAAGATAATTTCTGGGTAGTTATTTACCCTGAAGTGTTTTGTTGCTGTTCTGTAGTCTCAACTGGGAGCCAGTAATGAGTGCTGTGACTCTTTGTTTCTTTCAGACAACCAATCCCTGTCCAGTTTCCCAAACTGTTATCAATTTCAAGCTTTACAGTTTTGAACTTTTTAAAAAAGAAATTGTTTGAAACATTTTTATACAAATAGTGTATTTATTCTTTCAGTCAAAACTTTTTTTTTGTAAAACCTTTTTTTGCTAAAATGATAAAACCCAAAGCAGTGAAATGACCAAATGTTGTCATTTAAAGTGTTTCTGTGAATTTCTTTTTGTTCCTGTTGTTTCTATGGAGTAGTCATTGTTGCTATGTATTTTTTCTCTCTGTGGTTGCCAGAATATGACTGGCTGGGTCAACATGTTTATGGTGTTAGTGGGGAGTAACATGATTGCTGCTTGATTAGAGGAGGTATTTTAGAAACAGATTTCAGAGATAGAAAAACCCCTATAATATTTAAATTTCCCTAGCAATGGCATAATCTTGAGTAATTAACTAAACAAGCTGCAGTTAACTGTGATGAGTTAACAACTTTTATACTGGAAAAAGAAGTTAGGGATGGAAGTAAATTTACATGGTATTTGATATTGTGGTGACCTGAGCTTTGCTGCTACTCAGTGTACACTTATGCATATCAATCTAGAATCTCTAGAGCAATGAAGCAGTGATTCTTTAATTATTTTAATCATTATTATGCACTCAGACAGGTTAAGTAGTTACCTGCCATAGCTGAATAAACTGGACTAAAAGAACTGCCTTTCAGTCTGTGTTCTCATGGGTGCACTCGGATGCACTTCCTCCTAAAGGGCATGCAGATGCCTGATAGCAAGCTTTTGGGAAATATTTTGAGTAGTGAAAATTTTAACAGTTAATGGGCTGTTTTTCAGACATGTGAGCTTCTTGTCCCACTTTTTGTGCTATGCTGGACTACTGAATTTTGGCCACATTTGTTGCCTTTATAATTCTGAGAAATGTTAAATGCAACTCATAAACTATCAAAACAGAAATATTGTGTTACTTAATTTTTTGTACAAGTTTTCTTCACAGGCTGCAAAATTTCCAAGTCAATCAGACCCCACAGCCTTGCAGTTTAGAATGTGCTCGAGCGTGAAACTGTATTTTTGTCATCTTAAATATTGTGTTGACAGAGACAATGCCTTAAGGAAATTCCTAATGGAACCAAGAGAGAATCTGGTACAGAAATGAAGAAGCTAGAGCTGAGATGAGCTGCTGTGGCTAAATTCTGACCCTCGCACAGGCACAGCTTCAGTCCAGTGAAAGCTCAGGGATGCCAAGAATTTCCCAGAAAGAATTTACACTTCCAGTGTTCATTTGAATGATTTGCCTCTGAATTACTAGAGATCACCATTTCTGAAGAGAAGATATAAAACAAAAATGTCGTACCTCAGATCAGGAAGGAAAGCTTGAAAGTTAAGCATGTCAGGGAAGACAGTGCACTTAGCCCAGACTGTTTTAGTTATACATCAGGATGAAAACTCAGCTGTTTGCACAAAATCAAAGTTTTACAATAGAAATGACTGTGTAAGATCAACTAGGAATAACAGGGTAGTGGAGTATCAGCAAAGGAATTGAAACGAATGCTCACTGCTAGACTTGCCAGTGTGCCATCCTGCGCCAAATGTATAATGAAATCCTGGCAATACAGTGGTCACATTGTACTGAGATCATGGGCATCTGAGAGTCCTTATTAAACTGTGAATACTCCATATCCACTGTTTATTGTGCCACATTTGCTTTAGGCTTAGAAGCTCATTAAAAAGCTACAATGTGACCTTTAGAATTTTGAGAGGTATAATTTGCTACATAACTTCAATATTTTGATAGTTTCTCTCAAATGAATTCTAAGCTTGGAAGAAACTGTAATATGGACAAGCCTGCTATCATGATGCATGTTAAAAAATGTGTTGCCGGAAGCAGGCTTAAAGCTATAGTTTTACAGACCCAGTAAATACACATAGCTCCTAGCTCCTGTAAACCAAGAGATGGCAGAAAACTTGTTAGAAAAATCTATCAAGATACAGCTTAACTGAAATCCCATTTGAAATGAGACCCTCACTATGTAACCTAACAGGAATAATTGGACAAACTGTGAAAAGAAGTGTATATACACTAGTTATGAGGACACCTCAGCATTAATCAGAAAAACCTGAAACTACTGTCAAGGCATGATCATACTTTGATGAAGTGTACTTCAGAAAATACTTGAATAGGAATGCACAAACCATGAACGAAATCCTGAACTGACAATATAGAAGCTACAGTAAGGTCAGCAAAAATCTTCTATTACCTATAATGTTACCTTTTGGAAATGGAAGTGTCCTGGTAAGAGTGAAAATGGCAGATTTATTACCTGTATTTGGAGTGATGGTAATTAAAATGGAGACTCACATACCATTTTTGATGACAAAAAGATTATTTGCTTACAAAATGTCTCTGCTAATGATTGAGATAGCCAGCCTTCATATATCTGGTTTATGATTTAATCTGTTGGCCACATGGAGTTAGTGTATTCGGTAGAGTTAATTTCTGTACTACTTTTTTCTGGCAATAGCACTATTACTGATTTAGTGATGAACACGGATTTTTTTCCCCTCTCCCCGCCAACCCCCAAGGCATCATAATGTGTGACTTCATGTGTTACATGCTATTTCATACTTATTGTGTCCTTGCCTGCTGATGAGATTCTACTCCTGCTTCTCTTCTATGAACTATGGATATTTCATATCCACCTAACAAGAACACATTTATGAGATCACATGAACACTGGTAGAAAGACTTGTCTTCATTAAAATTTCTCTTTTGAATGAAAAATAGAAGGACAAATTGGGGAAAGAAACTCATATGGAGACATCATTAGAAGCAGCTTTTAAGGGAAAGAAAAAGCACCAAATTCCAGTTTCACAGACATTCAGTTTTCTTGCTAATGTATCCTCATGTTGTGAGTGTGACTGAAGAGATCACTGATGATATTTTATGGTAATATGGTGAATAATAAAAAGCTGATGGGCAAAACTAGACTAAAATTAAGTTAATGAATTTGTTCATTTGAATCAACAAAATTTTGACCTTTGAGTTGAGAGACAGAAAAGAACCTGCTATGACCTGAAGATTCAGTGCACTCATACAAACAGTTTAATAACTCCATCTTTAAACTTAAAAAACATCACAAACTCCTAAAGCGTTGGTAGTGTCAGTGTTTGGAAATAAACATTTCTCAAAATTATTATCATTTAAGGTTCCTTTTACCTATAATAGCTGAGGATTAAGTCACTACAGTGTTTAAACCAAAAACATTTTAAATAAACAGATTATTCTGCTTTTTGTTCAGGGTCAGAAAAAGAAAAATAAATTGTCTTGTGAGGGTCTTTGTAATGGAAGCAAGTTGAAGGGATATTTTGACAAGACTGCTAATGCAAAAGTAGGATTATGACTAAGAGATGACAGCATGGAGGGAAGCCAGGTGATAAAGTCGGTTCGGATAGAGGTGTGACTAGCACATCCTCTTATCTGAACTAACTATCTGCACATATTCCTCATGACTAGAAAGAAACCTCAGTGCCAAGATTGTAAGCAAATGAAGTTTTAATTTCAACTGATTCTGTAAGTTTGTTGGTGTTCTCTTAATTTTAACTTGTCTCACTGAAACAGATCGCAAAAGAGACAGGGCAAAAGGTATATTCTGTGAATCTGCTACTGAAACTACATATTCTCATGTAGCATAAAATTTGTGTCTATTTATATTAGTAGGACTTACCAGACAAGAGCTGTGCTTGAGGAATCAGAAGCACATCTTTTGATGTTCCTGAAAACTTTTCCCTGTGAAGTCCTTGTGCAGTTTGAGGGGAAGAGGTATGCAGTTACTCTTATTGATAAAGATATTATGTGTACATTTTATTTTTTCTATCTTGAAATGTCACAGGGAGTGAAGTGTGTGGGAAAAGATACCACTGAGCTGGTGTTGTAATGCTACACTTTAACATTATATAGTGAAACTATCAGTGTGTAGCATTCCTCCTTACCTCACTTCAATTCTTTTGGTGTATTTGAGAAAGAGATCTACTGGATTTTTCCCTATGGAATTATCTATTTTTTTGAAAAGTAACAGTGTGAAAAGAAGCATGAAGTCTTTCTTAAAAGACATGGCATAATTTTTAGTATAATCTTTTCCCCCATTGAGATTACTTAAGGGTTATTAACACCTTTCTATCAAAGGTCATGTAGACTTGTTTATCAGGCACTAGAGATAATAGCATTCGAAACTTCAGCAATGAATATAAAAGAAAATATCTGCTGGTTCCCTATCCACTTATCCTATCTGTAATATTACTTTTCAGTTTAGAAATACCTCCCTCTCCAGCACTGCTTTCCATCCCCAACCATCTGGAAAATGGAGACAGTTGCACCGATAGCCAGAAGAGCTACACGTTTATAGCTTCAGTGTCCCATGCTAAGGTTTTCAGCATATCATTGTAGTGTATTTCCTTCCAGAGAGGGAGTAATACTTTCTGTGTTTTATTTTGCTAACAATTTGTGGAGCCATTTGAAACCTTCTAGAGACAAATATGTTCTTCTCTTAGAAGTTGTCCTATTGTCCTGAAGTATGCTAGTGGAAAATGAAATGTTAAGAATTTTTTTTTTTTTTTTTCTGAAGGGGCTTGTGAAAGTGTTACACAGTTGTCCTGAGCTGTGCTTTACATACCATATTGTTCATCAGTCTGTAGGTTTGTTTTCATCAGTTTAGAGATTCAGTCATTCTTTAGACGTTGTTTAGATGGAAAACAATGCAGTGAGCACTTATGGACAACATATTGGATGAAGAAGTGACAGGAAGAAAGAAAGATAAGACCAGCTTCTATTCAACTTGAATATGTTTAATTTAAGTAATCCAAGAAGGATAATATTTTTACTGAAGGTATAGATTAAAAATCTATGTAAATTACTGGTCATCTCAAAAATAGTAGAGATTTTTTTTATGCATAATGAGAATAATGCTTACCAATTTTCACAATTCCCTTAAAATATGAGTTGTAGGATTGATATTTTTTGCCAGGTTTTATTTCTTTTTGTTTGGTTCTAAAACCATATGGAATCTGGCCAAGAGCAGTCATGCAGAACAATCCGTGTATTTTGGTAAATTTTTCTTGTTTTTCAGGTAGCCTTTGAATCTATAAAGTAAAATGTAGATAAGACTGTAAATTTAAAACCAAGGTTTATTTGACAGAATCAGTACACAAGGATTTGCTTTATGGTGAATGGTAATATTTTACCTATATAAACACTGTAGTCTTTGCTAGAAAATACACTTCTTTATGATTAGACTTCTATTGTTCATGACTTCCTACTGAGTGATACATTTCTCAGACTATGATATTTTAACTTTAGCTGGTGGTTGGGTTTTCCAGGATTCTGTGGGAAGTGCAGAAGCCTCTGTAAGGAGTGTATATAGTGATGAGTACATTCAGTTTCTAGGTGCCAGACTGGCAGAAGCTTGTGTGTGGATATTTCTTGCTTAGTCTGGGAAAATGCACTGTTCAAAATGGCAGTGTCTAGGCTGATGTGATCTGTCCATGTGCCTGAACAGTGAACCAGAATTGGGCACTGTAGAGGGAGGAGGGCGATGGGGATCAGGTCCCAGTGTCTGATGAACTCTTTCGAACTAAGATGAAAGCTAAAGAAAAGGCATCAATATGCACTGGCACATTAATAATAGCAATAGAAGTAGCAGGAATGAGGTTTGGATACAAAAATGAAGTTTTCTTTGCTGCATATCTCAAGATAGTTGATCTACAGGAAAAATCAAATCCAAATTCTAATTCTAATCAAGCAGAGTTACCTAACCAATCAAAGATCCACTGTGAGTAGGCAAGGGAAAATGTAGGCAGTCTGACAGGTTTCAAATCAGACATAATTGAGCTCTGGAAGGAAAAGTAGTGTGGAATGTCAGGATTTTGATTATTGGGATGCCAGTAATAGACCTAGTTTAATCAAATGGCCAAACAGTAGTATTATGGATTATGAAAGAAAACTGTTTATGGAAGAGATGGAAGGTTTTAAAGCAAACTGGAATACTATGCAAATTGAAGACCCTGCACAGATTGTGAAGAAAAATATTTTGGTGTTTATGGCTGTTTTTCACCCAAATGAGTCCTGTTGCAGTAAGGGACTGTTGAGAGGGCAGAGGAATGGAGCAAATAAAGTAAAGACTTTATGAAATATTATCTTTAAGAAGCTTTGAGTGGTTTTTTAAACAAGTAGTCATTCAGAAGCCATTATCCTCAATAGGAATACACTAGAATGTCAAGCTCAGAGTTAGGAAAGTTTGAGTGCTACTTCCTTAATTATGACTTGTTTTGTTTATTCAAACAAAATGCTTAATTATCTGAAGAAAAATGTCCTATCATTTAGTTAACACTGATAGGATGCTTCATAAATCCATTGAAGCAATTTTTTCTAAGGAAGGGAATTAATTATTGTCCTTTTATTTAACAATATTTCCATGATCAAAAAAAATGCTAAACCTAACTGTGCTTGAAAAAGATGTATTTCAACAATAGTAGAGAATATTAAAATATGTGATGAATATAAAAGCGATTTGAAAGGTCTCTGAATTGATAAATTTCAGTCTGATGCTGATTCTTTTTCTTCATTTCCACTTGTCCTTGGAAAACATGAAGTTTCTGTATTAATTCATCACCCATTTTTTTCAGATTAATTAAGTCATAACAACTTTGGGTCCTACTGGTGCATTATTTAGACTCCTGTAAATAAGAAATTCATCTCGAGGGCTTCTCCTGGTTTAGGAAATGGATGCTGGCAGAAACAGTACAGTGTATCAAAGCACAAGATTTTAATCAGAACTATGATGCTGATAATATCTAGACAGGGTGTAGTTTGACTGTGTATTGTGATGATTTACTTTTGGTTGTATGTCACACATCAGAAGTGGTTCTTTATGGAGTCATAATAGCAGGATGGTTTAGTTCCCTCAGTCAAAGGTTTCACAGCTGTAAGCTTGGGGAAATAAAGTCAGAGTTTGAAGATAGAGCTTGTTGCTCCAATAAGGCTGGATTTAAAAGCTTCTCCTATGTTAGCACTTATTCCTGTCTTCATATCTTGCTACTATCAGTGACATGCATAGTATAAATGCTTCACAGCATTCTCCATCTTGACAGTAATCTTCTGGCTGTATCTTTTGGAGATCTACTGCAAAAGAAAAACACGAATTAAACTTTTTTTTTTTTTTTTTTTTTTTTTTTTAATTCTATAGAGATAGTAGTAATAACTGTAGGATGGGACATTTATGCCTGGCATAGGGGTAGAGTTTAGAGATATACAGGCCTGCCATGATAGCAGAGACTTTAAAAAGAGGGGCAACCAAATGCAGTATGGAGGTGTACAGAGAGATGATGATAAAACATGGAGCATAGATTGGCACTGCTTATGGCTAGAAAACCAGCGGACAGCTAAAACAATGCAGACTTGCAGCTGGGCAAAATGTCTTTGAAGGGTGAAAAAGAGAACAAAGAAATAGCATCTAACAAGTGTAAAATGTAGTTATTAATATTGTAAGATGGAATTTCAGACAGTAAAGAAAAATATGTAAAAAAGTCTTAATAAACATGTAAAAGTGTCTCTAAATGTATTCTAGGTGAAGAAGAAGTCATCGTATTTGGGTAAGAAATCAAAATGATATTACAACCTGTCAAGTATACCAGATGCTGACATCTTGCCACACACTCCCTAGTCCCCACCAGTTTGAGGAGCCAGAGGAGTAGGGGAAGGGTGAGCATAACACTAGGAAAAGAGTGGAAACTGTAAGGGCTGTGTGTGCAACAATCTCGATCAAGTGATTTCTGAAGTTGTGACAGTGGGCTATTGTATTTAACTGTGTGGCAACAATGATTACATACAAGTCTGATTTAGTACAGCAGACTGCTGCAAGGAAAAAACAGCATGAAGGAAACAAACAAGTCTGTTCCTCAAGAAGGCTTTGGTTTGAGGAGGATTCTGCATATAGGGCTAAAAATTCCATTTTCTCTTAGTTTTGGTACTATTGTCTTTTGCACTGTAAATTGTTCAATGCTATCACTGACTGCTATCCACCTTTGAGTGTGCCTATGAAGATGACTGCTAAAACTCACTTTAATGTTCTTCAATGGAATGGAATCTTTTTTCAGCACAGTTAATGCTCTTAAGGGAGCAAAAATATCTTGAAGCACTTGTAAAAGGCATCAGATTCTGACTGCTCCTTACTTCCAACACTGTGGAAACAGTCTGGTATCTTTATGGTAGCAACAGCCTTACTTTTTGTGAGATGGTGCTTTATAACTTTCTAGAGTTTATGCTAATGTTATTAATATGAGGAAGAACTGAAGTTTTTGAAAATTTTATTTTATTTTAAAAATGCTTATATGTTTCAGATTACAGACACAATATTATTTCCAGAAGAGTGTAGCCTCAAGAGACAAACCCCAAAAAATTAGTTTAAATGTCTTGGGAGATATGAACACCAATAGTTTCTTTACTATGTAATTATCTGTTTATATTCATTGTATATTCAATGGACTTGCCATTAATTATAGCAAAAGCAACATTCTGAATGCTGTAAGATACAAATATTGTAGAAAGCTTTCAGTGGTCCTAAGTACTGTTGTTTCTTCAGTGAAATATATAATTGAAATTAGACCACAGAAAAGATAACATTTTGAGATCATAAATTAGTCTATGTTTTTCAGGACAAGGAGCTTGTTTAATGTGGCTATATCCTAGTATATGCAAGTGGATAGAATGACCTAGCAGAATTTAAATTACCAAGTGTATTTACAATAAAAGTCAATTTTCACATATTACTTCAAAAGTTTAAATGTTTAAACTCTATTTCAGTAAATTATTAGACAATAACTTCAATATAGGAGTTTCTTCCCTTTAAAATAACCCAAACAGCCGAAACCACTAACCTTAAAGCCCTTAGTGAAACTAAACTGCTGTCTCTAAAATCAAATACATGCAGAGGTTTTGATTTGTCTGTTTCATTTGGAACAAATATTTTATGGCATAAATAGTTCACTATGTTCACCAGTAACTCAGTTTTACTTTTTAGGATTTGGTTGAGAGTAAGTCACAGTGAAGTAAACTCCCTGGAGAAGAAATATTTCTAAAAGAAGGATCTAATGTTATGTCCTCTAAACTTAAAACTAATTTTCTTTGCAGTGATGAGGTTTTGTGTTCATGTGAGGAAGCATCTGAATAGATTTTATAAGGCATAATGTTGAAGTGCTTGTTTGTGCCTCTGGTACAACGTGCTATGGAGGGAAACAAGAGTCAGTGGAAAAAGGCACAGTGTTTAAAATAGGTAAGGGATGGCAGCCAGACATATGTATTTATGTATACATATAACATGTATACATTAGCCAAGGCTCTTAAGTGTATGCATTTGATATCTTCCGGAGAAAAAACTTCTACCATATGTCTTTGTATTACTCTAATGTTTAAAACCTTAACATTCAAAATCATGAGATGCAAGGATTTGGACTGTTCAGTTTTGGACCTTTATTCTCAAGCTCTGTAGTAAACAGCAGCAGTTGACAGTAAGCATACATGGCTTTTCCTGTTGGACTCAACACTACAGACAGACTATTGATCTACTATGAATGCGTAATCCTTCTTTCTTTTCCAGACTGCATAGCCAAACATTCATGTAAACAACGGGCTAGCGTTTACATTGGTTGGTTTAGAAAGCAGGATAAAAGTCCTCAGCAATGAAAGGTATTTCCTCTCTGTTCTAAGATTGCATCAGGCATTTCTGTACTTGGTTTTTATTTGTGTGCTAAATAATTCTGAATATCTTCTAAATTCTGATCCCACCTTTTTTCTTCACTTACCTTGTTCAGCTAATGAGTTCCTGGAGAGCAAGTCAAACCTTAGCACCAAACAAAAGACAGGGTGAAAAATTAGTCACTGTAATGCCAGCACATACTGTGACAAATTCTGTTGATGACCCATCTGGAAAAGTAAATTATGGCATATTCTACTAAATAAATTTGTGCTGGTTTTGGCTGGGGTAGAGTCAATTTCCTTCAGAGTGGGTAGTATGGGGCTGTGTTTGGGATTTGTGCTGAACACAGTGATGATAATATAGAGATGGTTTTGTTATTGCTGAGCAGGGCTTACACAGAGCCAAGGCCTTTTCTGTTTTTTGGACTCCCACACCAGTGAGAAGGCTGGAGCTGCAAGAGAAGCTGGGAGGAGACACAGCCAGGACAGGTGACTCCAACTAACCAAAGGGATATTCCATACCATATGACATCATGCATTTTATTTTGATGATGTTTGTCTTCCCAAGTGACCATTACTTCTGATGGGGCCCTGCTCTCCTGGAGGTGGCCAAACACATGCCTACTCAAGGAAAATAGGGAATTAATTCCTTTTCTTGTTTTGCTTGTGTGTGTGGCTTTTGCTTTTCCTATTAATTTGCCTTTATTTTAATCCATGCATTTTCTAGGTTTTAAATTTTCGATTCTCTTCCTGATCCTGCTTGTGGGGGAGTGGATGAGTGGCTGCATGGTGCTTGGTTGCTGGCTGGGGTTAAACTACGACAACATTTCACTGATGAAGTGGAACCATCTGCATACCTGTATATACAAGAAATCACCATGACACAGAGTAAGTCAAATTAGGTGAATTAATTCCAAAATTCATATGGGATAATTAGAAATTTTTATGACTCATAAATGAGCAGCAAGGGGAAAGGAAGGATCATCTCTTTTGGAGAGCATAGGGAAAATTTTAATTAAAACAATAAACTTTATAGTATAGATTTGAGATAACACTTTAACATACTGCTAATACCTAAGTGTGAAGGCTGCACAATAATTTAAAGGTGGCAGTTTCGATTTAGTATAACTCCTTGCACAAAGAGATAGTGAAGAGAGTAATCAATTTTCTAGTGCTGAGGGTTACCAAACAAGGCTGAAGTGACAGCGAAAGGCAATGAATGCACAGTGGGAAAGGCAAGTTTGCAAATTTAAAGGCTTAGATGCAAGAGCAACAAACTAAGTGAGTAATGGTGTGTGCAGTAACAAAAATCAGATGCTGCTGAGGTATGCCTCTTGCTGTTTGTGCCACTGAACATTGATACAGATGCTAAATGTTTATTTGTAATGATGACCTCAATTGTCAAAAGGAGGAGGGGAAGGTTTGGTATAGTTACACTGCTCACTCTTTATAATTTGTGCATTAAGCTATCATGAACATCACTAATTATTAAATCAGGACTGAGATAGGGATTTTAAAAAGCTGGTGATTAGTGCTGTGATTGAATAGCAAATGCAGTGGTTGATTAGGTGACATGTATGTGAGGGGCTACACGAGTGGTTATATTAAAAAGATTGGAAATAGCTACGTAAATTCCTTTTTCAGTACAAAGTTGGTGAAAGCATGCAATCTGTTTTGTAGACTAATCACAGAAAATCCTTCATTGGAGCAGTAGCAAAAAAAATGGCTTAATCTAGCCTACATTTTCCTGATACAGCAGAAAGCAAGTGAAGGGTGGGAGAAAGACGGAAAAATTGTATGCACTTTAAATAAAGGCAGAGTGTGAGGAAGTAGTTCTTATAAGCTGACTTTGCTCTTCAGTAGCCTAATGTTCATCCTCATATATTGATAGTTTGATTTCATCAGAGCTGGCCTTTATTTACTTGTCTTTTGCAAGGTTTCATCTTTTCTCTTTTTGTCATCAGTAGATTATGAGGAAACCTCTGTGACTGAGGTAAAAGCAGATGGCATGTAGTTATTTCTAGGACAGTGATAGTTAAATGGTAGAGATTCTGAATAAGCAGAGTGAATTGTATTTTACAAGCTTACTGCATCAATGAGGAGCTGTTAAATGAGGGTGTGTATGCCTTAGTCTTACCAGTGGATGCTGTTGGCACCCTAGAAGATGGGGGTGGCCAAATTTCTGATGATTGGCATTATGAAGGTTTAGACACAAGTATGGAGGCTCATGTGGGTTCAAGAGCTGCACCATCAGTTGAGATGGACAGAGGTATAACAAGTTACAATTGGAAAGAGCAACCAACAAGAAAGAATGAGCATCTTCATTCAGTAGTAATAAAACATACTAAAATGGAAAGGCATGCTATGTATTGAAGAAATTGCTTATGGAGCTTTAACAGGCACAGTATTGTCTATTGAGTCATGTGGAGCTCCATTTCAAGATTCATTAACCTCAGAGCTTACATATATCTAGTTCAACAAGCTAACCTAAGTGGGTGAAATCCCTCTGTAAGCATTAAGCTCCTGATTTAACATTTCTGCTCATTGCACAGGTGCATGTTCACACATCCAGAACACTCAGGCTAACTGCTTTAAATAGCTTATCTTTCAATCAGAAGTTAAGAAATTATGCCTCTGTTATTTGGTTGTATTGCAGAAGCTAAAGAGAAGTACTTCTGTTGGTATTAAGGGTGTCATGTTTCTGATTATGGTAGAGGTTATCCTCTTGTATTGCTTCTACATACTATTGCAGAAGAAAAGTAGCTTTAGCTTAGGCTTAAGCAAAAATCTTTCATTCCCCCTAAAGAACAGACTATCTGTTTAGGTAAATCTTTTAAAAATGAAATATTGACTCTTTGTGGTTCTCACGTAACATCAAAAATGAGGAATACATATTTAAAATGAAATGCACTAGAGTTCAAAATAAAAGGAAGTTATAATTCCCTAATAGGCTGTCTATAAACATAAAAGAAATGGGCAGTAATAAATATTTTAAAATTATTTAGCTAGCAATAAACAATTAAAGAAAAAGGTTTGTGCTTTGCACTATTTCTTGCAGTTATATTAGCTCTTCAGAATGCTGTCTTTTGTCAAAGTGTTGCTTTTATTCATATACAGACATGGGTGTCTCAGAACATGTGTCCAAAAAGAGAGTGCAGTGATTGGATAAAGGTTATGTTAGAGAGCTAAATCTAGGGAAGCAATTCCAATTTGCTGTCAGCTGGTTCACCATTGCTTACAGCAATGCAGATAATTTCTGGGGGTCTGAGCCACCATTGCACCGTTCCCAAAGGCTGGGATGGTACAGAATCACACAATCAATTAGGTTGGAAGAGACTTCTGAGATCATGGAGTCATCGCCATGTCAACCAGACCATGTCACTAAGTGCCACATCCAGTCTTTCCCTCAATGCCTCCAGGGACAGTGACTCTACCACCTCCTTGGGCAGTCTATTCTAATATCTAATCACCCTTTCTGTGAAGAAATTCCTTCTAATGTCCAACATAAACCTCCCCTGGTGCAGCCTGGTAAAACAGGATTCTCTTTGATGAGCCAATTGACCTGGCTGATCTACATGCAGAGCTCAAACAGACCAGCATTAAAATTTCCAAGGCTAAGCTGCTGGCCTTTTTGAGTGCTCAGTGTATCCCATTTAGCACAGTTGGAGCCCAGAAAGGGAAGGAACAGAAAAGAAAAGAGAACAAAAACCAGAGATAATACTGAGTGAAGCCCACTCCTCCATCCTGACAACTGTGTCCATGGAGGCCTTGCTGCAGAGCTGGAAATCCCATTCCCTTCTGGTGCTCCAGTGGCAGATGAGGAGTGGGAGCACTGCTGTTCCTCGTGCCCTTCTCCCAGATGACATCCTGGAGAAGGGGGCTGAGCTGTACTCCCATTCCTGGCCCTCTGTTCCCATGGTGCAAACCCCTCCATCACTGTCCTGCCTTCAGCACAGAGCTCACCTGGAGACTCTTTCCTCTTCCAGTGTTCCTCTTGTGCCTATTCTTTACCTTTTTTAAAATAGGTCAGAGTCCTGAACTTTCTTGGATTTTTTTTTTTTTTTTTTTTTTTTACTACCACTGATAATGATGCCAAAAGTAAGTCAAATTTTTAAAATGGCAAACAAAGCAAAGAGTATAAACTGAGTCCAGGTAGATGTAGATGGGTAATGACTGTTGGTTAATTTTCTGAAAGTGAAGTTCAAGAATTTTGACTAATTGTGTGTTAACTGCAAGAAACTTCAGTCTTGCCTTGGCTCAAACAGAAGCTGCATTTACAGTGCTAAAGTGTGTAGTTCTGGGCTGAGATAGCATGAACTGGCACTGTGATCCAAATATCCAGTTTTTGCATGACAGAAGATCTTGAATCTGTTTTGAAATCATACTTATCAATGGGACATTCGAAGTAGTTTCTATGGCTCCATACTGCTAAAAATAACTTTCTACTTTATAATTTTTTTTGTTCACCTTTGACAAAGTTTTTCTTTCTAGGAGGCTGTGGGAAAATTGGTGCAGTGGGTTTCTGTGGCTGGGTTTTGGTAGCAGGGGGGCTACAGGGGTGGCTCTGTTAGAAGGTGCTAGAAGCTTCCCCATTCTGGTGAAGCCAATGCCAGCCAGCTCCAGGATGGGCTTCCTGCCACTGGCCAAGTCCAAGCCAATTAGGAATAACGGTAACACCTCTGTGATAACATATTTAAGAATGGAAGGTTGTTGCGCAGATGGAAATTCCAGCCAAGGAAGAATAGTGAGAACATGGGAATAACAATGTAGACACCAAGGTTAGTGCAGAAGGAGGGGCAGGAGGTGCTCCAGGCGCTGGAGCTGAGGCCCTACAGCCTGTGGTGAAGACCATGGTGGGGCAGCTGTGCCCCTGCAGCCCATGGGGGACCATCGGGGTGCAGAGACCCCCCTGCAGCCCATGGAGGAGGCTATGCTGGAACAGGTGGGTATCTGAAGGAGGCTGTGACCCTGTGGGAGGCCCAAGATAGAGCAGGGTCCTGCCAGGGACCTGCAGCCAATGGAGAGAGGAGCCCACACTGGAGCAGGTTTTTTTGTGGGGTAGGACTTCTGGCCCCTGTGGGAGACCCGCTCTGGTACAGCTCATTTATGCAGGACTGCTACCCATGGAGGAGTGACACACAGGACAGCAGTTTGGGAAGAACTGTTGCCTGTGGGATGGGCTCATACCAGAGAGGTTCAAAAAGGGTTGTCTCCTGTAGGAGGGACCCCAGGGGAAACAGGGGAAGGACTTCTCTCTCTGAGCAGCAGCAGAAGCAACAACTGACCATAACCCCCACTCTTTGTCTCCCTGAACCACTGCAGGAAAGGATGTAGAACTTGGAAGGAATGAGGGGTGAGGGGAAGGTGTATTTAGGATTATTTTACTTCTCACTCTTTTGCTCTGTTAGTAATAAATTTAATTATTATCCCCACTTTGAGTCTGTTTTGCCTGTGATGGTGATCAGTAAGTGACCTCTCCCAGCTCTTATCTCAACTCATGAATTCTTAATTGTTTTTTTTTCTCTCCTCTGTCCAGTTGCAGAGGGGAGGGAGGGAGTGGATTTAGTGGGCACTGGCATCCAGCCAGGGTAAAACCACTACAACTGGGAAAACATTAATGAATTGTGAACATTTGAAATATCCCAGTGGGTTTATAATCCTGACTGCCAGGCCCTGTCATGACCTGCCCTGGCAAGCCCCTGACATTCCCAGTCCCAGGGAGCTACAGACCTTGCAGTGCCTTTGCACTGGGTCTAAGGCTAGTCTGTGCTGAGGTTGGCTAGACTAAGTCTTTGGCTAGCATGGATGAGCCCTTGACCAGGAAGGCAATGGTGTGGAGTTCAAGCTGCTCACTGGTGCAGCTTCTCCACCAGGCCATCTTCTGTTCAGTAGATTTAAGTGGTCGTGTTCAGTCATATTAGCAGATATAAGCCCTTTCAGAGTTTTGAACTTCAACTTTTCTTCTCCCCCATGCTGATAATTCAGTAATTCAGGTCACAATTCTTTGTTGAGATCAGGCTGCGTTTAATCTGAGGATGAGAAATCTCAGCGTGCTTTTGACTGCATAACCATAACTGAGAAAAAAAACTGTCTTTGCATGCAGATGTTGCCTAATCACAGACTTGGAATAATGGATCATAACTTGCACTACAGTGTTGTGGGTTGGCTTTTTCTATGTGTATTTTAAACTGCACATCAGTTTGTACTAGGAATTTACACCTTTTATTAGCATTATTTGATTTTGACACTATTTAAAAGAAAGTACGTGCAGGTGATGAGTAACAAGGCTGAGGAAAACTGAATTCATATTATATTCCTCTGAAACTCTGTATCAGGAGAGACTTTGCTGAATGGGAAGAAAAGTCATTTCATATAGTAAAGTTGGCACCAAGCCCACTTTCTTTATGGAGGTAAGATAAATGAAAATCAAGGTAGAGATATATTTATTTGATCATATACCTTTTTTTTCTCTATATCAGCTACTAAATAAAGTTATTAAAGATAATTCCAGTCCCTTTACCAAACTAGATTTTACTTGAAGAAAAGTGGTCTGTGCTCCTGGGAGCAATTTGCTATTCTAAAATGGCTTTCTCTGAAGTGTTTATTGAAATGGAGAAATTATTCCCCATATTCTCTCCATTTGGAATGGAAAGCTACTTTAATACAGCGAATGACCCAAGGAAATGAAGAGTGCAGAGCAAAAAAGTTTTTGATGAAAGCGTGGGAGAGACAGGCTCAGGAAAGAGACAGTAAAACCATTCGAGGAAATGAGAACATGAAGTGCAAATGTATGAAGAGATAGTGATGACCACATTTTTCATTGGCAGAGTTATGATGACAATTAGAGAAGTTTTTTAGGCAAGTGACATACCATACTTTTGGCACTTTAACATTGACCTTTCCATGGATCAGCTTCTTGGAAAGAGTGTCTGGTTCTTCCACTTCTATAGAAGCTTAACTGCAGGAGAGTGAGGCTTGAATTCTGCTGGGTGAGTTCAGGAGGCAGCAGGCATCTCATGCTCGGCTGGCTACTGCTGTTTGAGCTCTGTTTATCACCCTCTGGCTATAGCTGTGCCCAGCTAGCTGCTCGGACAGCCTTCACAGCCATATTCTTCAGGTAGTAACACCTTCTCTGCCCCTATAATCTGCCCCCACCAAAGAAAACACTACTTGAAAGAAGCCTCAGCTCCTCCAAACCATGTCTCTCAAACAGGCTGCTTTTCAGTTTGATTTTTTGTCTTTTGTGTCTGCAACCTATGTTATAGATTGGGGCAAATATTAATCCTAGGCATATTTTGTCATACTTAATTGGCTCAGATGATCACGTATCTTTTAAATTATAAACAATAGTGACAATTTCCTTCTAATTTAATTTGTTAGAACTGAAATTCCCTCAAATTTTGTGAACAAAACTCTAATTGCATGTTTCAGACCTGCTAATTAGTGTTATTTCTTTCCCTTTCATGATGTCATGACCACCTCAGCTGATTTTCTTCCTTCTTCCCTGGGACTCTGTATGGGACTGCTTTTTGTCTTCCAGGATTCTGTTAATGTGCTTATATATGACATTTTTGAAGGTTTCTCAGGAAAATAAAGAAAGCTGTTTCTAAACTTTCAAGAATACTGGTGATGTAGCAATGGGTGTTTATAAGGTATGATCATCGTTTTTAGAAGAGGATCATATCCTGTTGGTGAAAAAAGTTTTAAAGGGAAAGAAAATAGGAAAGAAGATAGACAAAGGTTTGTTTTTAGTGGTAGATTAATGAAGGTAAAAACAATTCTAGAAGTAAGGCTAAACAATGTGACATCAGACACAGGCAATTTTCCAGGGGAAGAATGGCTTATCAATCACATTTTTTTTTTCTTGAAGAAAAACTTGACCATTGCTACCTTAACCTATTTTTTTCAGTGGCCAATATTACCGAAAATGTAAGGGTTACAATTGTTATATGTTTTGCCTAATGCAAAGTGTAATGGAAGAAGTATGTAAGACAGCTTTTAAATATTGTGCTGCTGTTAGCACGATGTTAACAATATTAAAGAGATAATAGGGCTGTTTTTTCATATTTAAGTTCATATACATTATATCTGGTTAAGGTTAATGCTTTCATGATTATTTCATTGATTTAAGCATTATCTGGAGAATAAACTGTGTTAGGAATGATTTCAGGTGTAGAAAAAAAAAAGCATTGTTAAACATGAAAGGGAAAGATATTTCTTTAGAAATGCAAAATTAATTTTTTTTCTTTCTTTTTTTTTTTTTTTCCTTTAAGTGGGAGATGTCTCAGAATAATAGGGAAAACCTGGGGAAGGAGTTTGGAAAACTTTGTTGTTAATGGGAAATAATTAAGCCAGTAGTAATTTTTAAAGTTGTCATGAAAAACCCCAACTCTTTAGATTTGACAGTTTTTTATGAAATTGGGACTGCATTAATTGTTGTTATGCATGACTGCAGCATCAGTAACACATGCTTAGCTGCATATTATGCCTAAAATTCAAATGGTTAATAAGGTTACTGAGGAAAATCAGGAAAATATAAGTAACCCCAAGTGTGTTTATGTTCCTGCGTGTCAAGGCTCAGTGAAAGTTAGCTGAAGACAGCTGTGTCCTCATGCCCTCTCTTTCAGTCAGTATCTTCTTGTTTTCTGTCACAGTGACAAATGAAAACATTTCATGGCAGCAACTGTCAAAAGCCCTCTTGTGAGCCATGCATATTCTTTCTTTTCTCAGTCAAGAGCTGCCATGAAAAATGACTTCATATCAGTAAGGTACAACTCCATGATCAAATGGGCTAGCTGTTAGTCACTGGCTGGTGGCCATTTAGATAGGGAATAATGGGCTTTACTTATCCATTTTTCACTGAAAAAGGAAATAAGTCTCTCTTTATAGGCTACCTCATATTACAAACGTAGAATATTTATCTGGGACATAAAAGCCTATTCAAACAGTGCAGTGTCAAACTCGCTATAAATGGATGTGCTAGGTGATACATAAAAAGGTGTTTTGCCTAAAGGTTCCAGCAACTTTGTCTTTCTTGGTATCCATGTAACTTAGAAAAGAAATTTATGCGCATTTATTTCTGTAAATGGTACTGCTCTTAATAATTAGCAGCTGCCTGCAATCCAAGTGTTTTTCCTCTATTGCTTTCACCCAATCCTCTATCTACTCTTACCTGGCTATACAAGAACCTTTATTTAATGGAAAATGAGGTGTTAACAAGCAGTGCTGTTAGGTGGGAAGTAGAAACCTGGAGTGTGGCATAAAATTCTCCAGGGAATCAAAGGTGTGTGTCCAGCATTACTGATAATGTAAGTACTTAAAAGCAATCACAGATTAAACTTCCTGGGAAGTAAATTTGTAGGCTGTCAAGAGCAGGAAATAAGTAATTAATATATAACATAAAGAAAGAAAAAAGATATCTGGAAATTATGCAATTGGTTTGTTTTTTTAATATCACTTCTTTCTCCTCATGAATACCCAATGAAAATCCATTTATTGCATTTTTTTGATGGTCACCAAAGTGAAGAGAGTAAATTATTCTAATTAATGGAGAGTAATCCACTCTCAAGACTAAGAAGTTTTGGAGCAGAATTCATCCTGTCAGATTTGTCCCTCTACTCTCCTGTACTAGTTCCTGTCCTTTGTCACAGAAAAGAGTTGAATATTCAATGGAGGGCACCAGAGGTGGTTAAAAGACTGGAGCATCTCTCCTATGAGGACAGGTTGAGAAAGTTTGGACTGTTCAAACTAAAGAAAAAATGACTGAATGCGAACCTGAACCTCATCAATGCATATAAGTATTTGAAGGGAGGGTGTCAAGAGGATGAAATGAGTCTCTTTTTGGTGGTGCCAAGCAATATGACAAGTGGCAATAGGCAGAAACTGATGCACAGGAAGTTCCACCTGAATATGAGGAAGAATTCTTTACTGTGGAGTGACTGCACGCTGGAACAAGTCGCCCAGAGAGGTTGACTATTTCCCTGACTGGAGATATTCAAGAACCACCTGGATGCAATCCTGTGCAATGCACTCTAGGATGGCCCTGCCTGAGCAGGGAGGTTGGACCAGATGACCCACTGTGGTGCCTCCCAACCTTACCCATTCTGTGGTTCTGTGATTTTGTGATTCTGTGACTATGACAGCAATGTCTTTTTAGATTTAGGAATACAATTACAAAAAAGAGAGTGGATCTTTTGATAATAATACAAAATAAATCTACTAGTAGTTCTATGCCCTTGAAATTAATGTTTGGGGGGTTGTTTGTTTGTGTGTTTGTTTGCTTCCATGTAGATTTATTTGCATTGTATAGTACTTGCCAAAAATTGATTTCTGGAAAATGAACCAAACATATCATATCTGACCTTGTTTTGATAGCAAAGATTTTGATTCAAGTCTTGGGGTTTTCAGATCACTATTTACATCACTTTGTTATTTCCTTTCAACAGCAGTGTTGGGATCTTGTTTGTGTTTGTATCATCTCACAAAGAAGTTCAACTTATTTCATATCCCAAGGTTAACATTATCTCCCTTGTTCATATCTTATATTAACCCCCCCAAAAAAAAGATGCTGTTGAATCTCATACAGTATAGGAAGTTAGTTTTAGTCACTTTGAGATAAAATCAAAATTTGCAAACTTCTGTCTCTAACCCTGTGAAGAATGAACACAATCATCATTACCTTTGCCTTTGATAATGCCGTAATGTAGACAAGTGTAATTTCTACAAGCCTTTGCCATTCAGTATATACAAGTCCTATGATACTGTGCTAAAGCAATCTCTAAATTAACAGTACAAACTGATCATGAAAGCCAGAATAGTAGCAGACGAGACAGCATCACCTGGAGCTCTGCCTTACATCATCAGTCTCTAGGATAGGGGTGGTTCCTTTAAACCGACTAAATCATCAGACCTCACCGTCGGTTGTCAAGAGCCTCAGTGCCTTTATGGACACTCATGACAAACCCTAGAGACAAAAAGCCTTGCATATTTATGCAAATTCATAGAGACAGTGCTTAGTCATGTTGCCAGTTGAGTCCAGATAAGTGAGAAAAGGAGTCTCTGGTGGATAAATCATGGTTATACTGCAGGATATAAAATCCTTCAGTGTTCAGGCAGGCTGGGAGTGGGATTTGTGGTATGAGAAATGCAATGCTGACTGACCTTGATATTAGAGTAAAGTTAGAAAAGCTTGAAACAGGCCCTGGAGCTATGTGAACTATTTCTAAAGCCTTTTTCTTGTGTCAAAGTGGTAAACTAACTCATGTCACTTGGCCTTTTCCTTCTCAGTGTTTCAAGGACAGATATCTTTGCTTTCAGTAAAAAAAGAAAAAAAAAAGGCTTGATACTTTTCACTCACATTTAAAGTGGGGAATGGGGCACAAGGGAAGAGAAAAAAGGGAGAGGCATACAAATTGATCTTCACAATTGATAGTCAAAATTATACATTCAGTAATATTTTTACATTACTTCAAACTGTAGCCCAGTTTGTGTGTTTCAAACATTATGTGTTTAAATTCCTACACTTGACTACGTATATGCAACATACAGAACACATTAAAGTTTTGTATGATGCTATTGTCTCGACTGATAAGGCACAGAGGCTTTCACAAAGAACTTTCACTTACCAGAAGTCCTGGGAAGAAGGGAACAGTCTTACATCCATCTTTTATATGAAATTTCCTCAGACATTTTCAGTATTGAGGCTGGTGCCTGTTTCAGTCATGCTCTTAAGCACACCATTATTCCATGGCTTGATTGCAAGCAGCTGAGGTCACTTGGTTTGTTCAGCCTGGAGAAGAGGAGACTGAGGGGAGACCTCAATGTTGTATTCAGCATCCTCACAAGGGGAAGTGGAGAGGCCTCTTCTCTCTTGTAACCAGTGACAGGACTCAAGGAAATGTCATGAAGCTGAGTCAGGGGAGGTTTAGGCTCAATGTCAGGAGAAGGTTTTTCACCCAAAAGGTGGCTGAGCGCTGGCACAGGCTCCCCAGGGAAGTGGTCACAGCACCAAGCCTGTCTGAGTTAAGAAGCATTTGGACAATGCTCTCAGGTCCATGGTGTGACTCTTGGGGTGTCCTATGCAGGGCAAGGAGTTGGACTTGATTCCTTCCAAGTCAGAATATTCTATGATTCTATGATTTTATGATCCAAAACCTTCTTCAGATGAGTGTGTGTGAGACATAAGAGTTACATCATTACGTCATAGTGAAGTTTGCTATGCTTTTAACCTGCCTTGCTGACATGTCACATGAAGCATTAGTTTTGAACTTTTTAGTATTGCTTGTCCTTAGGCCTTATTATCACTGCAGACAGAATGTGTTATGAATAAGAATATGAATATGAATATGAATAAGAAATGAAGTCACCTCCTAGCATGATCTGGGTGTATATAGTACTCAGTGATGCAGATTTAGAAATTTCTGTTCTTATTATTGCATAAGATATTGAGAATAGCATAGTGTGCCATGAAATGCATCAAACAAATTTTGATCTTCATGGTACATATGTATGAAGGAGTTTTTCATTGTCCCTGCACATGACATTAGCATATGCATTAGTTATGAAGCCTTTTTAAATCTAATTGCAGCATGGCCCAATGTTTATTAAGAATAATTTATTTTCTTAGCTTGGAAAAACAAATGACAATCTGTTACCTCAAAAATCTGAACAATTTAAATTCATTCAATTGAATTTTAGTCCAATCCCCAACATTTAGTCAAATCTCCAACCTCAACTATTGAAATGCCATTTTCTGACAGCACATCATTTTAAAAATGCCTTTGCAAGACATCTAAATTTTTATTATTAGCTAATGAATTATGTTTTAAGCAAATGTATTATTTACTAACATGAAATTACAGTTCTTAATGTAGTTGCTTTTAGATCTTGTCACAGGTGGCATTGAATGAATGAAAAATAACAAATATAGTAACTGTTTTTAAACAGGAGCAGTGCAGGGAAGGAAATTGGAGCAATTCAGTATAAGATAAGATGAAAGAAAAAAGAAAAACAGAAACAGTAGCAAACATTAAATACACACAAATGTAAATTGCATGAGACTAACTGTCATCTAATGAATATAACTGATTGTCTGGAAGATATGAATTATTATCTGGAGGAAAGAAATGTGGTAGATCTGAATTGCAAAAATTTCAATAACTCCTATCATATTGTATTAGAAGCAAAAGTATTAGTTCCAGTTCAATGACAGGAAGATTGGTAGGAAACTTGTTTTACTGGGTGCAGGTGAGAAGATGTGATATCTGCTGAAAAGAGCATGTGGCAGATTTGAATGTGACATACAAGTGCAATTCCTTAAGAACTGCAGGCTGACCATACTAGGAGAAAAAGAAAATTAGAAATAAGTTAATCAAATTTGTTGATTCGATGAAGAAAGGGGCTAGATTTTAGACATGATGAATTGGATGGTTTTGAGGAACAGGGTATTAGAAATTAGATGAAACTAAATAGTATAAAGTCCAAGGTCCTTTATATGGAGACTAGAAGAAGAATTTTACTAGAAGTAAGATGCTCAAAATTTGGAAATAACTAAACGCATAAAAAAATGGGTGCATTTAATTGATTACTTATTGAGTCTGAACTGTCCATGTGATTTGTCTTTGGAAAATGTATTTGTGACTTTAGGGCAGTCAGAATGTTGTTTCCAGGAGAAATTGCAAAGTGTTAATGACATTCAGTAAGTCACTGACAGGAGACTTTGTCTGGAACACTGAAAAAATTAAGTAAAATTTGAAAAAGTTGAGCAAGGGTTTAGAGGGATGGAGAATCTGAAGATATGGTTATGCCCCTGTCATTTATGAGTGTGGCTTTGGTAGTTATATGCCAGCTATTGCAAGTCTTAATAATATTGGAAGTAAATGTAAATGCACCTTAGAATTCAGGATAAGAAAACAGACCAAATGTTAATTCAGTTTCTCAGGAATATTTACAACACCCACTAATCTGTATGACCATGAAAAGTGTTAGTCCGGAAACTGAAAGCATTTACCAGCTAACTGAAGGGATGGACTCATGAAATTCTTTCGCATAAGAGAAGAAGAGGTAAATACTGTATCACTTTCAAAACTAAACTTGATCCATTAATGGAAAAAAAAAAATATCTTGTTTTGCCTTGACAACAGAGAATTAGACTTACTGGAATAGAAGACACTCCTCATTGTTTTGTTTGTGATTTGTAGGATAGCAATTTGGCTGCTTGCATGCCTCAAATAGTAAAATCACCAGAGACAGAGAAGAAAGATATTATTTGTCTCTGTGGGTAGTCAACTCTTATGCTGTAAACAAGATACAAAGATAGTAGCCTAATCTTGTCATCTAGACTTTAGAAATGCAGTTTTACCTGATACAGCAATTTCAAAGTTTAGCTTCAAAATACTGCTGTAGAATATCTTACTGAATCTCTGGTGGGATACTTTTCATAAGGCTTTTGTGATCATTAAAAACTTTAACCAAGATGATGGTGAAACACAAAATAATCCCTCTAAGGCTATTAAAACCAGAAACAAACTCCAAATATTATTTTGCTGTTTCTGAGAGAGAGAATGTCCCATTGCATAACAAAAGAAAAATAAGGCTACATTTGGCATAAAGGCTCTTAAATATATGCACTGAATAGTACACTCTATTTTGAGATATCATGAGCATTTTCAGGTACTGTTGTAAAACTGTATAATTGCTAAATTTTAAGTTTTGATTCTCAGTCATTCCTGTCATAGCTGAAAAAGATCTATATAAACTTTATCACTTATGCAACAGTTTATTTAGGAGGACCAGGTAAACTGGTAAAATTTATCTGATACAAACAGAAATTTTGGAATGTGTGTTTTCTAAAGTTTGTCAGGATGTGTGTTTGGCAAAGCAACTGAACACTGATACCTGCCTTAATAACATCATATTTCAGTTGTGACCAAGACATTATGAGATTCTGTACTGTGTTTCATCTCCAATCTGTGTAAAAATGTAGTTAACCATGTAGCTCAAATGCATCAACTGGCATGTCTAAGTTATTTCCAAATGCTTTCTTAAATGCCTTATTGTACCTGAGAAGCAGACTTTTTCTGTGGTGCTGGAGGGAGACCTTCCACAGATAAATCAGTCTTTGTCACCAAAGAGGAGATCAGTGATCATATAGATTTACATTGGAGATCCAAGAGCAAACATATTGTGTGGTTATGGCATTTCTGCCGTACTAAAGAGGCTGGATAGAGCTACTGGTTTTAGCTTCACTGTCTGCAGCACATTTTTTCTTCATCTGTGGCACAGTAAATAACCAAGTACCTACTTATAAAATATTAAATCAATGATCTACAGTGAGATAAACCTAACAGAACTTTCATTAGGAAAGGTCACCCAGTCTGTTATGAGGAGCTGGCTGAAAGTAATAACTTCCTTAGTTATAACCATTTTATCTTTCAGTTTTTCTCTCCATAACTATAGTTGCAAACAAATAAAATTTTAGTCAAAGAACATTCAGGTGCTGACCCCTCTTATGATGAAGCCAATATTCTTAGGAAATGAGACACTGATAACTTTCAACATTTAATTTCATTTTGACAGTGAAGGAATTACGAGGGTTAAGGAGTAGCCTGAGGCTTTCTAGAGAAGAAGCAACTGTCCTTTTCTAAGAATTATTAGCATATTAACCTTAAAACTGCGCTGTAATAATGTGCTCACTGATAACACTTCGGTTAGAAATTTGGTTCTGGAAATGTCTGTGAGGCAGGGAGCTACCAGGTCCTTTTAAAACATTTGCCTAATTATCTGGAAATCGGAGTTGAAGGTGTTTTCTACAGTGCTCTGGCAACTTAGAGATTGAGGTTCTGTTAAGAATGAAGGAAACAGGTTCACATTTCCATGCATAAATACTTTTGGTTCTGGTCCTATATCTGTGCCTGTGGTCAGTTTTACCTGTTTGGGGGTATTTTTGTTATTTATCTGCTGACTGAAAAAAATTATGTTGGTTCCCTATTTTCTAAATATAACAGCTTATAAGACTATTTAACTTTTAATTCCTGTAATTATTTGGGTATTTTTGCATAATTCTAAAATGATAGACGAGTTTTTGTCTGATGTATGATGTATTTTAATAAAACTTAAGAGGTGACTAACAATGAATTGTGGATGGTTTTGGAAAGGCTAAAATTGCTAGCCCTTCAAATTAAAAAAAGTTGTTTCAAATTAAAAATTACGAGAAATTGTGACAAATGCTTATATTAATACTTGTAATTGCAAAACAATGCATTTATTTGACGATGCCTCTGTTATGGATGCTGAAGTGTATTTCAAGTGAATTTATTATCTTTTTCTTGAGCATCCCTTATTATAAGTTAATTCCATTTCATAGAAAAATATTAAAGACAGGTGCTGAAACTCATTTGATTTTTAAACTTCGGGGCATTTTTTTTATTTGGGATCATTCTTTTTTGGAACCATTCATTGAGGAAGTCATTCCCTTTTCTTCTTTTTAAAATATTTTTTCTTCTGGTATATAAGCCTCATTTTGAAAGGGAAGCTATAAGGGAAACTGATTTTTCTGGCTCTGAAACAGCTTTATTGACTAAGAAAAAAAGCTGAATTGCTGCTACCTCAATTGTATTCCTAACAATATTTGATCTCAGATGATTCTTTAAGCACTTTGTAAATGAGATTCCTAGGGGTGATGTCCTGAAACTACATTTCAAACTGTGTATGGGGGGGAATAGGTAATTGTTTTGCAAAAAAAAGAAATGATGAAGACTTTTTACAAGCATTGAGAGTGAAAGGGATTTATTAGGGATCATTACTGATGGGCCTGCTGAGATAAAAAGTATAGAAACCCCTTGTTATCTACTAATTGTCTCACTTGATTTTACATTTTTAAAATATCATTCTATTTTTGCATTGCATAAGAACAAATTCTAGGCATGCAGTTGCAAGATACCCAGGCACTGTTTACATCAACACATAGCTCTTTAGCCTCCCACTGAACAACATGACTTTATTAAAATTCTCTTGAATATACAGAAATAGAAGAAAAAGCAAAAAAGAAACTAATTTCCCTGGTCAAAAAGAAGGCAAGACTGCCTGAGTCAAGAGCTTTGTGGTTCTCCACATTTACTGAATAATAGCATTTTATGATAATTTGGAAATAGAAGGAGGCTTTTCTGAACAATGAGTCTAACTTTGGGTTGCTATTGAATAGAGTAATATGAAAAAAAAATAGATTACTATCCTATCTTGTCAATTTCAATATTTCAGTGCACAGTCAAGTCCTATTGTATGCCAAATGAATATTTTCTACAGACTTAAAAATACAGATCATATAAATTCAGAAACATTAAAAATGCATCTAATCTGTAAATATGTCTGCATAATGTAAAGTACAAGAAACATCAGCTTTACTCTACTAAAGATGAATGTGGCTGCAACGTTTTTTAGGTCTTAGGTGGAAAAAAAGCCATGGGGAAGTGCTCAGTTGCAGTGAAGTACAATAGGACATTTTGGTATAACCTAGTGTTTTAATTTGATTATTTATTTCTTTGCTTATTTAATAATTTGTGTGATATCAGAGGGTTAATGAACAGTAATTTTATGACCAGAAAAGGGAAATTATCAACTTAATAGCCTATTTTTAATCAACAATTTTCTTTTAAAAACTTCCTTTACAATCTGGTGGATATGTGTCCCCGGCCCAAAAGGTGGGCTTTGTTCCTATAATGCTGACACTGGGATTTATGACAAAAATTGAATAGCTTTTAACTAGCAAGTTTCATGGATTTAATCTGAAATATTAATAGTGAGTTTTTAAGAATAAAAATTCCTTGTTTTTTGCCACAGGTCACACTCAGCTTCTTCAGTGAGGCAGCAATGAGGGTTGCATTCAGTGCATAGAGGTTTCTCTCTGCTACTTCTTCTCTGAGACTCTTTCCTTCAAGCTGGTGTGAGTTTTCCTTAGGCTGCAGAGCCCATGGCTCTGTGGTGCAGCAACAGCGAAGAGAAAAGGGCATATGTGTTGTGTGTGGGTGTATGCCAGTATATGGTCACCAGTGAGCATCAGGCTAGCCTAGCTAGCAAGTAGGCAACATGACGTGGATTTGGCTTTCAAATTTGACAACCCTAAAAATTTATGGATGTTTTCATGTCTCTTTCTGATCTGTTGTGGGGATCCTCCATGTAACATGGGTAATAGGATCTCAGCCAGCAATTTCAACATAGCACATTGAGGTTACAGTAAGGAAGGTATATTTTTAGAGTTTCTACGTGGTTTAAATACTTAATTTTTAGAGGAGAAATTATTTTTTCAAAGTTTTTACTGCAAGTGTGTCCTTTATGATACTTGTGTTTTCCTGACATATTAATTTCTTTTTAACAAGAAAGTTTAGGACCATCCTTTCTTATTACTTAGTAAATTTTTTCAGTCAGTTACTCATCTCTCCCCAGTCTGCTTCAAGCATTAAATGTTAAACGTTTTATGTTTTCATTTTATGCATTTAAAAATGCACTAAGTCAATTTTAAATGTCTGTGAAATATCTGCCAGATGTTCAAGAGATCTAATCAGTAGCTGATGATGAAAGTGGTTCTCCCCTTAAGTGAGAAACCCCTTTCAAGGTTTAGATCTCACAGTCTTGGTTTAACCCTAGCTGGCAACTAAGTACCAGACAAATATGTGCTTACTCCCCTGCCCCCTGGGGAGTGGGATGTGAAGTAAAATCAAATCAGAAGAATCTCAACCTGTGCGTTGAGATAAAACCAGTTTAATAATTGAAATAAAACAAATGCTTCTACTACTAACAACAAAAACTATAATGTAATTGTAATGCAAATGGAGATAACAATAAGAAAGAGTTTTAAAATCAAAAAAAGAGGAGTGGTGCACAATACCCTGACTGATGCCCATCCCATCCCTCAGTAGTGACTGACCCCTCCTGGCCAACCCCCTAGTTTATGGTACGAAACATCCCTTTGGCCAATTTGGGCAAGCTGTCCTGGCCATGCACCCTCCTGGCTTCTTGCGCACCTCCTTGTTGGCAAACATGGGAAAAAGAGAAGTCTTTGACTTAAGGTAAACACTGCTCTTCAACAACTAAAACATCATGTGTTATCAAGATTATTCTCATGCCACATTCAAAATACAACACTGTACCAGCTACTAGGAAGAAAATTATCTGTATGCCAGCTGAAGCCATGGCACAGGGCAAGAAGTATCTGTTTTAGAGTGAATTATTGTATGTAAATCTTAGTGAGATAAAATTTTTATGGACATAACCAATGTATGATTGCATGTAGAATTGGGACAATTGATACTGGGGAAAAGAGTCAACGTGCTCCCTTAAAAATACAGATACTTTTCATGTACTTTTCATGAACTGCTGCTTTCTGCGCTCCCCTTTTTCAAGGTTGCTAAATAATCTAATGGGTAAACCAGAGCTTTACTATGAAGAAGAAGTGTGGTGGCTGAGTAATACCTAAGAGTTATGGCATTATTCTTTAATTACTAGTGGCTAGCAGGTCATGGAAAGTCAGCAAAAGTGAGCTCTGATGATGATGTGTCTTAATCCTTATTGCCTCTGAGAATTGATGTTTTTGTGATCATTATCAGGCAAAAAAAAATTATGAGTGACTTTAATAGGCTGTCCTATAGCTAGAAACTATTGTCCATTTCAGTGCTGGGTTTAATTATAACTTTGAACAAGAATGACAATTGGATTTTACCCTTTATGTTTTGTAGCTGTTTCAGTCATTTAAATGGCAAATAATTTTAGTGGGGTTTTTTTTGTTTGTTTGTTTGTTTTGTTTTGTTTGGTTGGTTTTTTTTTTCTTTTTCTTTTTCTTTTTTTCCTCCAAGTGCCACAGCATATGAGCTTTTGGAATAATTGTATTTTCAATATGCAATTGTGACTTTTGAAAAGAGAAGGGGAGTTAAATGCAATTTTTAATGAAGAAAAACAAAGAATAAGAAATTATATATTAATCAAAGGGATGGTAGGAAGAAAATTAAATTTTTTTTTTCTTGCAGGGAATTTGCTAGAATGATATAGCTGAATTAATCTTTTGAACAACTTGGAGTTTGTATAAATCAGAGTGAAATTAGAAATCTCTTTTACTTGATGATCTGCAAAACAAGAATCCAGTCCTGAAGTCTAAAGGTGCAGAAAAAGATGTTGAAATCTAATTCTTTACTATTAGTTACTCCTTGTCCTCTTTGTGAATAGTTACAGTGCATTGGGTGAGCTATAGAGAAGATTTCCCCAATTCTGATTTTTAAGTTTGTTTGTAGCACTATATTTATAGTTTCTGCTTTAAAGACTGAAATTCTAATAGTAACCAATGTTTCAGAAATATCAACAAATACATATTTGAAGCACGTCATTATTTTTTGAGGTGACATCTCAGTTTTTGCTCTTCCCAATTTACTAAAACACTAAGTTAAAAATATTGCAGTTTATTGGAATGCTGAATAGAAGAGTCTGGAACTTGATTGGGGAAAGTATTTTGAAGCAAGGCAGAGGTGCTTAATGTCTTTGCCTCTGTCTTCAGCATAGATGATGGACCAAGGGGGTCTCAGTGCCCTGAGCTGGAGGGCCATGACTGCGAACATGGACGTATCCCAGTAGACCCTGAAATTGTGTGACATCTGTTGCTCCAGCTGGATCCCTCTGAGTCTATGGGGCCTGATGGGATTCGTCCAAAGAGCTGACTGGAAGCTGGTGAACATTGTCCTAATTTTCAAAGTAGGGCAAGAGGGAAGACCCTAGAAACGACAGGTCTGTTGGTCTCACTTCAGTGCCTGCTAACGTTAGGGAGAAGATTATTTTGGGAGATACTGAAAAACACCTGAAAGACAATACAGACACTGGTCACAACCAGCATGGCTTCATGAGAGGAAAGTCCTGCTTATCAAACCTAATTTCCTTCTATGACAAGGTAACCCACCTAGATGATCAAGGGAAGCCAGTTGATGTAATCATTTTGGATTTCAGTAAAGCTGTCAGTACTGTCTCTCACAGGATCCTTCTGGTTAAAATGTCCTGAATAGAGCTGAATAAACACATCAAGGGATGGGTGAGCAATTGGTTCAGGAGTCAAGCACAGAGGGCAATAGTGAATGGGGTAACATCAGACTGATGACCTGTCACTAAGTGGGGTTCCACAGGGCTCCATCTTAGGCCCTGTGCTCTTCAACATCTTCCTAAATTACTTGAACACAGGACTAGAAGGGATACTAAGCAAGTCTGCAGGTGACACAAAACTGAAAGGAGCTGTTGTCTCCCTCAAAGGCAGGGAGGCCCTGCAGAGAGATCTCGATAAATTAGAGAACTGGGCAGTCACCAACCAGATGAAGTTCAATTAGGGAAAGTGCCGAACTCTGCACCTGGGATGGGACAACCCTGGATGTATGTAAAGACTGAGAAATGAGATGGTGGAAAGCAGTGCTGTGGAAAGGGAGATGAGGATCCTGGTCAATGGCAAGTTGAATATGAGTTAGCAGTGCCCTGGCAGCCAGGAGGTCCAGTCGTGTCCTGGGGGGCATCAGGCAAAGCATCAACAGCCAGTTGACGGAGGGGATTATCCTGCTCTGCTTTGCACACATTGTGTGCAGTTTTGGGCCCCACAATATTAAGATATTAAGCTATTAGAGAGTGTCCAAAGGAGGGCAGTGAAGCTGGTGATGGGCCTTGAGGGGAAGCTGTACGAGAAGCAGCTGAGGGCACTTGGTCTGTTCAGCCTGGAGAAGTGGAGACTGAGGGGAGACCTCACTGCAGTTACAACTTCCTCATGAGGGGAAGAGGAGGGGCAGGCACTGATCTTTTCTCTCTGGTGACCAGTGGAAGGACCTGAGGGAATGGCCTATGGGTGTGTCAGGGGAGGTTTAGGCTGGATAGTAGAAAAAAGTTCTTAAACTAGGGGGTGGTTGGGCACTGGAACAGGTGCACCAAACAGGGAACAGGGAAGCACCAAACCTGACAGAGTTCAAGAGTCATTTGGACGATACTCTTGGGCACGTGGTGTGGCTCTTAGGGGTGGTCCTGTGCAGGGTCAGGAACTGGACTTGAAGATCCTTGTGGGTCCCTTCCAACTCAGCATATTCTGTGATTCTGTGATTTTGTGCCACTTCACTTTAAAAATACATCCCAGATGTCTTTCTGCAGACTACAGCTCTCTAACAAGCACCCAGAATAGCTGTGGAAAACCTAATTATGGTCTCGATGGCAAAAGTTATAACAGCCAATCTTGACTGCACTGTTTTCTGTGAGGAGTTTCTTTGTTCCTCAACCCTACCTTGCTGTCAGGGCAACTGCACAACCCCCTGCAGCTGAGGAAATAGGCCTTTTGGTAAGAAGCAAGTTTAGTCACTATCATCCTCGAGTCACTGTCTTGTAACTTGTCTCTATCTTTTGTGCTGAATTCTTTGTCTGAATCAAGCCATTTTTCCAGGGAATCACAGTGGTTTCAGTTGGCTGAAACAATAATATTCCTCCTTCACTTTGCATTTATTTTTTCCATTTCTTGCCATTTCTATGGAAAAACCTGTCTGATCTATTTTTGTCTTGCTTTTGGAACACACTCAGTTCCATTCCCTTTTTCTCCCTCTTAATTTTTCAGGATTATTGCCTGTCTACCTTGTTGCAGGATCCTTGCTTAGCTTAATTCTTTTATGTGAATTAAGTTAATAAATTTTTTGAAGTGTAATGAACACATTTGGATAAGATTTTATGCACAAGGAGCTGATTAAAGACAAAATTATTTGTCTCTAAAGGACAATCGTTGCTACAGTCGCTTGCCAAATACCATTTTTAAGTTTTTTAAATCTGCATTTAAAACCTGCCTTTAGTTAGGTAATGCCAGCTGCACTTCTGGCATGCTTAAAAGTAGCATTCTGATGCACTGCAATATGTTGTGGACTAAAACTTTTGTTAATAGATGCTATCAATTGGCACACAGGGAAGAAGAAACATGAGAAAAACCTCAATAAACAATTAAATATGGAGTTCTCCCCAGAGAGGTGGATTTCCTGGGACTTCCTTCAGTGATATGAGGAGATGTGAGTAAATACTTGAAGAATGAGTTTGTGGATTGTAATTTTATCTTGTTTGGATCAGAAAAAAGAGGTGGTAAAGAATAACACTTTGTAGTGGGAAATAAATGAGAAAAGAGCAGTTTATAAGTAGATTTGCCACAAGTTATCTGGCTTAGCAGAGACCAGATTTCTTTTCGTCTGTGAAAGGGATAAAGCTTTCATACAGTAGCATTTCTTTGCACTCCACAGCCCTCCTCACTCCTCCAACCCCCAACAAAATGACAAACAATAAAACCCCATCAGATAAGTGGAGTCTTCCAGGTGTTAGTTCTAATGTAGCTTTCTCAGTAAACCTACTAATGAGCAGGTTAAACACGTTTAGTTGGCTTAAGAGGAACTGAGCAGATCCATTTGTATTTAGCTTGAAAACAGCAGAAAAACTCCTGAGATATCATACTCTCCAGGGATGCTCCTGAACTTCTCATGAAGTTACAGGAAAGTTGGGAAGGTACCAGATAAGGGCTGTTCTTGCTTCAGTGTCGTCTTATCTTGGGTGATTACTAAGGTCTTTTTGAATAGAGATCTTTTTTCAAGCACTTCTCTGACTTCTTTTTGCGCAGCCCTTTCATTTTTACTTTGGTTTGTTTCCCTTTTAAGACTGTACATCACAAGGGTAGCATTAAATGACATTGGCTTTGACACTTGGAGATCATTAATGCAAAGTGTATGGCCTAATTTGTCAAGACTCTAAGGGAGCTGTGTAGTTCTAGACTTTATCTTACAGAATCACAAAAGTGTTAGGGTTGGAAGGGACCTCTGGAGATCACCCAGTCAACCCTCTTGCCAAGGCAGGGTCCCCTAGAGCAGGTTACACAGGAACACATCCAAGTGGGATTTGAATGTCTCCAGAGAGGGAGAATTCAGAGAATGCACAACTTCCCTGGTCAGCCTGCTCTAATGCTCTTCCACCCTCAACATAAAGAAGTTCCTCATGCTAAGGTGGAATTTGTATTTGAGTTTATGGCCGTGGCTCCTTGTCCTGTTGCTGGGCACCACAGAAGAGTCTGCCACCATTCTCTTGACACCAACCTTTGAGATATTTAAGTCTTGTCTTCTCCAGACTAAATAAGCTCAGCTCCCACAGCCTCTCCTCACAAGAGAGATGCTCCAGACCCCTCATCATTTTTGTGGCCTTTCACTAGAGTCTCTCCAGTACAGCCTTTTCTTCTTGTACTGAGGAACCCAGAACTGCACACAGTTCTCCAGATGTAGCCTCACTAGGGCCAAGTAGAGGGGCCCTTGACCTGCTGGCCACACTCTTCCTGATGCTCACCAGGATACCATTGGACCTCCTGGCTGCAAGGACATACTGCTGGTTCACAGTCGACTTGCCATCCACCAAGACCTAAAGAAGGTGCTCCAGCCCTTCTTTAGAACTCGTTCTGAATCTTGGTGAAGGAAATATATCAGCGATTACTACAGTCAATGTTACTATTAGTTGTAGTTTCTTTGACCAACTGCACAGGGATATTAATGTTACTTTCATTTTGTCTTTATTCTCTTCTCCATATGAAGTAAAAAAAAAATAGAATTTTATAAAATGTATACTTTATTTGGATTATGGATGTTTTCAGTGAACTTTTTTCTGCACAGAGGAGAAATTTAACTGTTATTCACCTATTAGTCAATAACCTTAATATGCATGACATTATCCACTTAGTGAAGGGGTTGAGTTGTCAATCATATCTGTATTTAGATGGTTCCAGAGTCAATGCCATAAAGGAGAACTGAGTAAATCCTACAGGCTTAAATAACTACAGTGTATTAGTGAGATGCAGAAGTGCTGACCTAAGTGAGCCTGCAATCAGATATAAGAGAGTGCAATAACTAAGGAATTATGGACCAGAGTGTTGATTAGGGTGAACTGAATTTAGGCATGAAGAATAAAGCTGGCCAGAAAAATTTCTGAATGTTAGAAATTGTGTGATAAGGTGAAATGCAGTGGTTTCTAGGAGATGAAAGCAAGTGCCTTTGAGTTCCTAATTTTCTGTGACAAGGCCTCCCAGACCTGCATTTCCACCACTACTCATTTAAATTTCATAGCTCAGTCTCACCTACTGAGACAGCCAGCCCTACTACTCCATCCAATCCACTGTTTCAAAAGCTCAGGCTGTCAATCCCATCATATCTCCATAGTTTTTCCTTTTCCTCCCTTGATACATTGAAAGGTGCATACTTGGATGCTTCAGGCACTTGATGTCATGTATGTTTTCCACTTTCCACTTTTCTATTTGTATGGCCTGTCAGCTTTTTTCATCCTCTCAGTAAAGTGCAGTCACTGTCGATAGCTTTGGGACCCTCTAGAACACATACAAATTTTGCTTTTTTTGGCTGATATCTGCCTCTGGATGTTGAAACCAACCTCAAGCTAATCAGTCTTTTTATTCTTTAAAGCTGTTTCACTCAGGCTGTTCATACTTTGAATTTCTAGTGCAATCTATTTTGGGAAGGTGTGGCAGTCTTGATGTAGTTTAAAGGTTAGAAATAAATCTCCTACTAACTGAGAGATCTGTCTGAACTTAAATGTTCATCTGTGCACTTGAAAATTATTAAAATCTTGGGGGATGTTGTCCTCTAGCATGACTGCTGATTTGGGCTTTGAGCTGGTTCCTTGGTCCTCTTTCCTTTATGTATTTTTTTAATTGTTGCAGTGGTTGCCCCTGTTGCAGAAGAGCTATGCTTTTAGATATGATGTCATCTTGATGTTCCATGCTGAGTTTACGAAACAGCAGCTCCACTAATTGTAATTTCTCTTTTCCCCTCTGACTCCTCCTGATGATAACAGAAAAAAAATGTTTCTTGGAGGTAGGCCAGTAGTGAAGCTGACAGTCCCAGAAGCCTCTTAGTAATATTCCTTCAATGAATTTCCAGGCAGGGTGACTGCAGTGCAGTAGAGCAGATTCTTTAGACAAGGTCAGACTGGTATTCAGCAGAATGCAAATAGAAATTGTAACTCAGCACAGACATATCTCACTCTGTCACTTACACTGCCTGCTGACAAATTAATAACTCTTTCAGGATTTAAATGTGGATGTTTTTCAAGTCTGTTCACTATTTTGGTGGCAACTTTAACATTCTTGGATATATCTACTGCATACATTTCTTTTTCTTTATGAGGTGAATCACTGAGCTGAGAGCAATTATTGACTAAATGTTCATATCCCACTGAGTATTACAGAGGGTTGGTGTTAGTTTGCAATGCTGTCTGCAAGCTGTCCATATATCACTGGTTTGAAAGGTATTCCATGTGCCTCTGCATAATGTGGGCAAATGCTGTGTTTTCTTTCCACCTGTCTTACAAACATGAGGTTACCATACCAGTGTCTGTGGCAGAAGAGTGATACTAAAGCATTCTTGCCATCAGTTACTGCTACTGTAATTTTTGGAAGTCATGCTACTGTTACTTTCTGCTCTTCCTGCTCCTATTCGGTGGATTAAAGTACCACAATACTCCACACAGTGGATCATATATGTTTTTCGGGAGGTGGCATGTGAATTCTTGACATATATCAGATGCTGACTTAGAAATATTCTTACAATGTACTGGATTAAATGTGAAGAAAGTTTCTTCAAGCAGATCTGCATGAAGAATTCCAGGTGGAAAAGAGGAAGATCTCTCAGTATTTCTTGTCCCTCACTTTATTTTTGGGAAAGATCTGTCTCCAGAGACTAAGGTGAGTGTCCGATCTAGAGAAGAAAGCACCAAAATGTGGATGCAGAGGGGGTTATAAAAGTTCTGTCAAGAGCAGGCACATGCTCTGCAGCATCCACAGGACTCTCCAGCTATGTATTGCAGGAGAGAGGGTTTTGCAGTAAAAACTTATGTTAGGGGGCCAGAGACTTGTCCGGGACAAAAACTGGAAAGGAGACCCTGCGCTCAAGTTGTCACAGACATAGTTCTTTCTCTGGTGTTGGGGGTGGTAGCTACTCAAGATGAAGGAGGAAGCTAAGAAATAAGCAAAAGCCTGAACATGTTTACAAAAACCTTGCTGTGTGTGTTTGGCCCAGTGGTAGTTTTCATTTTCTTAAATGTAAAGATCCTTTCAAGGCTTGCAGAGAAAGGTGTGGGTAGTTACTTCCTAGAGTTGGCTGCTACATAATTTGCCCAGCTGAAAAACAGGGGCCTGTTTTTGAGCACAGTCTGACCTCTACAACAGCTTACTGTAGAGCTCAGGGAGAGGGCCAGGCACACCTGCTGCTCTAGAGGAGGAGGAGAAGAGGATGTTAAGAAGACATAAAGGACATGTGAAAATAAGAGAAGAGGGCAAAAGAAAGAAAAAGAAGCTGAACAGGAGAAAGATCTGAAAAGCTGAAAATAACAACTAGCCAGAAATCTCTTAGTTTGCTTTTACACTGAGGTAACCACGGGAAACAGGCAACCTTCTGCCTGGTATGGTGGCTCAAGTGGAGTCAGGCAGGATCAGAAGGCAAGGAATGATCAGTCTGCTCTCTCCTCTTACCCTGGAGTGAAATTTCTTATTTTCCATATGAGAGCTTTATCTACAATGGATTTTTTTTTTTTAAATTTCAGCTATATATCAAGAAGTGATGTAGAATGTGTCAAGTGAGGCCATTCTGCCATTCTGAAATTAAACAGATCCAATAACAGTGTAATGATAAATATATACCTGTTATTTTCTGGTTTTAGAGAGATAAAACAGACTATGCCTGTATTATATGTTAAATGTGTTGTAAATGTGCACAAAATTGTATTCCTGCTTCCAAATGGTCTGAACTGATATTCATACTGTTGCAGTAATAATGTTTTAACTGGAATAGTAATGTTTTAATTTACTGTTGCATCATATTCCCAAAGAAACTAAAAGCATATTTCAGTAAAAAATAATGTGTAATACATCAAAGATTACAGGATAGACACAACCCGCCCTGTTCATCTTCAAGTCAAAATCATGTTGCTGTGTATTGAAAATGTTGATTCATTTGTCTTTAATGCTATAGAAGTAATATTGAAAGAGTGAGAAGTCTACACAAGCATGAGATCTCTATACAAACATTTATTAGAAGAAATCATAGAATCATGGAATATTTTGCTTTGGAAGGTACCTTTAAATATCCTGTAGTCCAACCCCTCCTGCAATGAGCAGGTTCATCTTCAACCAGATCAGGTTGCTCAGAGCCCCTTCCAACTTGACCCCAAATGTTACCAGGGATGGGTCGTCCACCACCTCTCTGGATAACTCATTACAGTGCCTCACCACCCTCATCGTAAAAAAATTTTTCTAATATCTAGTCTGAAATTACACCAATGTAAATGTTTGTTACACCAATGTTTGTGCTAAAATATGGCATTTAAAAAAAAATTAAAGTACAAGATCTTTATCAGTTGAGAGAAAATAACAAAGACATTCATTGTTTTGGCTAGGTTTCTACCACTCTTACAAGTCCTTTAGATTGAAAAGACATAACCTGCTTTATTTTATTGAAATAACCCAGTGTAAAATAATATCTTTTTTGAGAAGTTTTTTCCTCACTGTGTCATGAAGAATAAAGGGGCAGGGGTGAATAAATAACAAAGTAAATAAATAGTTGTGAATAAATAACAAAGCCTTGATTACTGCTCACTGTTGTAGTCATTGTAGAAATGCTGCTATATTAAGATGTAGGAAGCTTGACAATGCTGATTACCTCTGTGAGTGCATTTAAACACTGCACAATGTTTATCACTACAAAATCACATTAGCAGTTCACTTTCCATAAATTTAACTTTACTTTCCAGCTAACTAATGATTCATATTAGTTTGGCATCTTCATAAAAAGAGAAATGGAATATATAATACTTCAGAAATTTTACTATGGAGTGATTTTGTGCCAAAACTAAAATGCACAATGATTCTTCTTAGAGTAAATTCAATGTGCTGTAACAAGAGAAAAATTCAAATAGGTCAATATTTATGGTGATATTGTTAGAGATTTTATGAATTTTCTGCCATAGAAAAGATGTTGAAATTATAGACTCACTGGGAGAGAATGGGAATGGGTGCATGCTTTTTCCTCTGAATAGGGAATCAGATCCTGTGCAAACTTTAAATTCAAATGCATCCTGCCTGTTTTGGGGATGGGATGCTTAAATATGACTGAATGGAGAAAGTAATAGTGTAAAAAAAATAGGAAACACTTTCATTTCTGAATTGTTTTTTCACTTCACAGTGATTAGCTAATATGATAGCAATCAGAAAGACGTATTTTTTTTTAGAATTTCTTCACAATTGCTGTGAAGAAAAGCGTATATTGTCACCTTTAAGGTAGCTCTCCATTGGATAAATGAAACCCTTTCCTCACAACACAATGGGTCAAAGAGTATTCCTAAAAGAATATGCTACACGTTGCTTTTGTTCATCTTTTCAGCCCGTGTAGTTAGCCTAAATTGTTCTTACTGTACTCTTAAACTTTTTATAGCAATTCACCTTAATTGTTTCTTTTTTTTGAATAACTGAAGACAGATATTTGAAAGGGCAATCTGCTTTCAATTATGTATATTAGAGGAAGATTTTACTCTGTGATTCTATACATCAAAAATTTGTTGACTATTTCTGTGTTTTGGTTTTTTGTTTGTTTGTGTTTTTTGTTTTTGTTTTTGTTTTTGTTTTTGATTATCTAGACACCCTTACCTTTACCACTCAGCACTTCAGAAAGAATAGAAGTCTGGAAAAGATTAGATTTGATTCTTACTTCCTCTTCTTGTGTGCTAGCCATCATGTTTAACATAGAGCTTATATTATAGATTTTTAGAGTGTCTAATAAGAAATCCAGGCTTTAATTTAAATGTCATTTGACTTCACATTTAATTTCATCCTTTAATTTTGGGGACTAAAAAAGCAAAGCAACTTTGTACCTCAGTTGGCACTATGACAATAAATATACCATATTTTGTAGAGTATTCAACAGGATCTGCATGATATGCTAGAACCATATTGAAAACATCTTTGGAACAAATATTGATTTTGTTATGTGGTATACCTTTTTGCACCTTTTCCCTCATCAATTGATTTTGATGACCTGTTCAATGATTGTGTTAAACATTCTTATTTTTATAAGCATTAATATTTATTTTGGTCTTAAAACATTATTATGCTAAGCGGTATATTTTCAGCGCTCTTAATTGTAAGCTATAATGAAAGGAAAAACTGTTAAAAAAATAAATAGAAAGAAATTGCAAAAATTTACCACATAAGAATCTTGGCACTGTTTTTTGGATGGATTCCCATCTGTTTTTCACTGTGCAGTGACTTGTTTATTTCATCTGCTGGCTTGGTGGCCTGAGCTAAACTGATAATAATTGTTTGCTTCACCTGCTTCTATCAATTATTTAAAATATTCGAAATGGTGCCAATCAGTGTAGAACTTGGTACCTTGATTACTACCTTGAAGACAAGTATAGCTTTTCTCCCTGTCTTTCTCATCTGTCTTGCAGAGAGTCCCAAGATCTTGACATCTGCTCCTGAGGCTTTATTCTGCAGTAGTAATGAATAGGAGAAAAAGCAAGTCCATTTGGCAGGTGGTATATGTTAACTCATAGAGGAAGTGAAGCAGCCTGATGACCAACCTTATCTATATTCCTCTGAAGAGACTTTTCTCTAAAGTTTGATCTTCTGGGTTTCCTTCACCTCATTCCAGATGACAAAAGTTAATTTATAGTACTTAAAATTTTTATTTTTCATTTGAAGCTTAAGTTGATGTGTTTTATAGATTCATAAAGTAAGCAAAGCTGGGACAGTTACTGGAACTAATGGCAGTTATAAATTTACACTGTTTGGGACTAGTGTATTAGTGGACTACTTTATGTCACTGTTTACAGTTAGGACACCATGGTAGACTTAACTATTTATAAGCATATGTAGAGACACAGAAGGTGAGTACATACTAGGTTATATGATAGCTATTAAAGGTTATGCAATTTTACACATGATATTTGTGAGTTCAGTAGTTCTCTGTACATTTGAGTGTATTGCTGCATTTCTTGTTACACAATATAAAGTTCAGGAAGCAAATGTAGTGTGGGAAGCAAACATCGGCAGATTTTTTTTTAATGTGGACAACATAAAAAAAATTTACATAAATATTTTCTTTTAAAAGGTTGAATTAAATGAAAGTGGCAGAAAAAAAATTTCCTTATCAGAATTTGCCAGAACAATAAGAAATTGCAATTGATTTCAACCCCAAGTTTGCACACTGAAATGCCAGAAAAATTATTACCACTTTTGACCCTCATTCAATTCTAGCTAAAATTTTTTGTAATTACATACATAAATTTATATTTTTTATCCACAGAGAGGTTTTATATTAATATCTTTTATGATATTTTTGAAGCTATCTGAGAGTGAGGAAATATAGAATCCTCCAGCACTAGCGTACTTAAACGCATATTTTTCTGAAGTATGATTATACAGTCCAGTTGATTTTCTAGAAGACCTGAGGAAATTTGTTGCTTAAATTTCTCTGTGCATAGCTGGTTATGAACATATTTGTACATATAAAATACTATGTTAATAAATATGATAATTATTTGTGCTTTACATAAAATAGTGATAATAAATAGTAATACTTTAATGTCAGTCTCAAATAATAAATTTGGAGTCCTATGAAAGTATACTGAAGATCACTTTCTAGTCACCCATTTTTAGTTTTGAATTTCAAGGACACCTTTCCTCCGCTTTGTGTTGTCTTCTAATGAAATAAGTATGATGCCCTCAAGTGAGAGGGCATCCAGATGAGAGGTGATAAAAGGAACTCAGCTGCTCTGCAATGTGAATATAATTAAACACTAGGGTAGTGTTTAAAAATATTTCTGTGTGCTTGATTCTAATCTGCTTTAGAAAAAATATAGCATCTTCCTGAATGCTTTTTGCTACTGCATTGAAGCAATCCCTCTTCAATTATGTGTAAATATTTGACTACACATTCATGGTGAATTTAAAATTGGAGGATAAATAATAGTTGATGCTTCTCCTCTGAAGTATTACAGGCCTAGATGCTTTACTTAACATCATAAATATTTAAAATATTTTTATTTTTACATATTAAGTGAAAAATATATAGGATTTATATAAAATTTATTTATATATTTATGTTATTTGAATTTTACTACCTGTTGAGGGAAGAGAGAAGAAATCATAATAACATAAATTTACCTTAGGTGTTTGAAGTGGAATATGCTTTATGCAGATTTTAAATAGGAGTATCTCTGACGGTGTGTCTATGTGTGTGTTCAGTTAACAAAGGTGTATGAATGGAAAGGAGTAAGCTTTGTTTCAAAACCAAAATGTCTTGGAAATCCAATCCACCATTATGAAATGTGATACACTACTTAGAAGTTAAGCATTCACAACACAGTGCTATTAGTTAAAAAAAATGACTACTTGACTATGACGTATTCTGAGATGACAGATAACCACTTATTTCAGAATAAAGCAAATGAGGATTGTTTCTCACAATATTTTGTTGCAAACTTGCTCTATTCCACATTGAAATGAATCCCTAAGAGTGCTGGGGCTTAAGCTGCAAGTTAGTCCTTGGAGAGCAGTTTTCCAAGGTCTTAAAGAAATAAGTAACAGCTGTCAAACAGCTCATATGCAGTTGTGTTGGGTGCAGATGTCAACATTTTGGTAGTGCTGGAAGCCTGCAAGAGCAGTGCATTGTTCCCCCCTGTTGAAATTCCAGAGGTTATTTTCTCTAACCTGTTGAGGTCCCCTGAATGGCTCCAAAACCATCTGATGTTGTGGCAACTTCTCCCAATTTTGTGTCATCTGCAAATGTGCTGGGGATGCACTCTTTCCCATCGTCTAGGTCACAAACGAGGAGGTTGAACAGTATTTGCCCTGTTAATGAGTCCTGGAGCGCACAGCTAGTGACTGGCCTCCAGCTGGACTTTGTGCCGCTGATCACCACCCTCTGAGCCTGGCAATTTAGCCAGTTTTCAACCCACCTCACCATTCACTTATCTAATTTGTACTAGCACAGATAGGGAGTGAAGAGTCACTCATTTAATGCCATCATTAGACTTGCTGGTTGTCATGTGTCTGATAGAACTGTAGAAGTGTGAGCAATTAATTCCTTCAATTTCTGTGATGAACCGCAAGACTTTTTATTTTGAACAGTTTTATAATAACGTATTCAAGATAAAATTACTTTGAGTATTATTTCCCTCAAACTAGTGAAAGATAATTTGAGATAATTAAGTCTTAAAAAGTGTGCAGGACTGTACTGGCCTATTAGCAATGACTGGAGACTGGGTCAGAAATTTAGAATAACAATAAACCAAAACATCTGGTCTAGCATTGAAATGACTGAGCAATCAATAAGCTACTTATATGCCATTTTGCAATTAATCTTAAGGTGTAACAGATTTTTCTCAATATGAACTTGAGCTACCCAAATTATTTTTCAAAAAATTTTAATGATCTTTTTATGTACTGTATGTAGAACTTAATAAATACATTTGAAAACAATTTCTTCAGACTTAAATTTGTCCATTTCATTTGTCATCTTCCCAACAGCTGACTGGTTTTGTGTTATTTGCTGTTACCTCACATGCGTTTAGGCACTGTTAACAGCACAGTAACTCAGCTGATCATAAATATATTGTGAAGTTCTTTAAAGGAGCTGCTTCTATCCAATTTTGCTTCCATTTTTTTAAAAAATACAGATCACAGAAAAAAACATGGCATATATTAAATTAAGAAATTGTGATAAAATATGGTCATCTATGTACAATTAAATTTAAGGCTTTCTTTCAACATTCAGAAAACTATTATAAATTCAAAGAGTCCCATAGGTGACTGTAAAACTTCCAAATTGACATATGAATATAGAACTTGCCAGCTTTGGCTTTAAAATGACCACTGGATTAACTACAATGGTGATAGCAGGTTGTGTTGAGACTGAAAGTATTAGAATTGAAAGATGTGATTAGTAAAATTTGTCTGTGATCATTTTGGGAATAATTTACTGCCTTGGCAGGAAAGGAGGGTTTCTTAATAAATCAGGATTTCATACAGAAGAAAGTAGATTTTATGAGGTATTGGAATAATAGAAGGGATGGAATAGAATAGTAAAAAAGTAAAGTTTGAGCTCTTATGGTGCACATTACCAAATGTGGAAGCTCATCAATTTTTAATAAGATAAATGAATTGAACTGTAGGTGTAATATTAAATCCTAGGGTGGTGTTTGATTACTTTGTGAAGGAGGTTCTTTGATCTGCTCACCTGGAATCACAGGAGACTGGGATAGAAGGGCTTGGAGTGTTATTTAGATGTGTTTTTAAACGTGGAGGATCATTTGATGATTTTGATGATAGTCTTTCTACGGTGTCTTAACACTTCAAATTGGTCACTTTAGGAGAACTGGGCTTTTTTTGATCTGGATAAAATGCCTTTTTTTTTTTTTTTTAAATTTATTTATTTTTTTCTTTTGATGGCTTTGGAGTCACAAAGTAATCTCTGTGGGGAACTGAGAGATCAATTGACCCTGTGAAAGTGAAAACCGCATAAAAGAAAGTTTCTCATTCTTTAATGAATCTAACCAAAAAATGCTAAACAAACTGGGAGGGTAAAGACATGTCAGTTACCTCAATACTCTTGGCATCCTCTATGTTTGAAAAGCTGTAGCATCTGGAGACAATGCTGTCTTATAACCAGGAACTTCATGTCAGTGTGCCATATACTTTACAGTTGTTAGTGTATTTATATATAATTTAAGGCAAAATCCTGAAGAACTAACACCTAATCTTGACTGTCCCTTGTCTTCTCGAGCATAGAAGGTATTTGTTTTATAGTTTTTTTTTTGCTTTTTTTTATAGTTTAAAATTTTTAAATTGTCTCTTACATGTCCGTCTTTTCCATATAATGCACAGAGAGCTGGATGCAGTGCTCCAGCTGGGAGCTTATCAGTTGTGAGCAGTATGGAAGATTATGCAAGAATTGAAAGCATTTACATTCTTTATCTGTAGTTTTTTCTCATTGAAGGAAAAGTATAGTACTCTGTGTAAGTTTTAGACATGTTTGTTTATGGGAAAACAATCTTCAAAGGGTCCTTAATGAAAATGTTAACGTCTTTACAAATTAGATATTTAGACATTTCTGTATTAAAAAAAAAAAAGTTTCCAAAGGTCCTGTTCTATGTGTCTTAAGAATTTTATGTCTCTTTAATTACTGAGGAAAAAATGGTTTGTTAAAATGAAGAAAAGTAGAAATGAGAATAAGGAACTTACATGTTGCAGTGGGTTGACCTTGGCTAAACTCCAGGTGCTCACCCAGCTGCTCTATCACTCCCCAGCCAGACCAGGGGGAGAGTAAGATGGAAAAAGCTCGGGTTGGGATAAGGCACTTTATTAAAGCAGAAGCCGGGCGAAAGCTTGCACATGCAAAAGTGAAGCAAAAGATAACACGGTTTATTCTCTACTTCCCATCAGCAGCGATGTTCAGCCACCTCCAAGAAGCAACACGTGTAATGGTTCCTCAGCAGGCAGCCATTGGAAACAATGAATGCCCACCCTCCTGCTCCTTGCCTTAGCTTTTATATCTGAGCTGACATCATATGGTCTGGAATATCCCTTTGGTCAGATTGGGTCAGCTGGCCTACTTGGGTCCCCTCCCAGAATCCTGCCCTAGATTGAGAAAGGAATGTTACAGTGTTGATGCTGTGCTCAGCAGTAGCCAAAACACTGGTGTGTTATCAACACCCTTCTGGCTACCAATGCAAAGCATTGTGAGGGCTGCTGTGGGGAAATGAACTCCAGCTCAGCCAGAGCCAGTACACATGTGCAATAAAAAGAGTTCTAAATGAGTAATAAAATTGTCTTGTCCTGGTCTATCTGATGACTACAGTCTCTAAATAGGACTAGACGTAGTATTATCTTAAGCAGTAACGTGTTTTCATGATGGCCTATATCAGAATAGAGGATTAAACCATCCAGATTCTTATGTTGTTCACAGTTGTTATGAAAGCTTAAGAAATTCTTAAGTCATGTTTGTAAAGTAATTTTTCCAAATGAATGCACAAGTCCTTTGTATGCAATTAAGTATGAAAAGAGTTGGTGTGACTAGAGCACATCTTTCTGAGATGGAAATTATAGGCCTGTGCAGGTACACCTTGCAGTTGCTCTGAAGAAATATCTGTGGAATGGCAATAGTTCTGAACTATCAGTTAAGTGAATTTCTGCTGAGAAGTGTGCTTGAGACAATATTTATTGAGACAATATTTAAGATCCCTTCCAACTCAAGCCATTCTATGATTCATTCTATGATTATTGTAGGAAATTGTTCAAATGTAATTGAGAGGCTGGTGATACAAAGGTGTACTTATTTGTCATGGTCACGTGTAAATTTTGAGAGAGCAGGGTAGAACAATGTGGTGGAAGGAATGGTAATTGCCATGATGGCATCTAGGAAATAATGCCTATATATCTTCCAGAAAACTCGCAGAAAGTCTCTTTTTCCAAAGTCTCTTACAATCGCATATACCTATTCTGTCAGAAAGTAGAGAGGAAATTCTTAAAACAATTTATACATATTTTCTTATTAATTTTTTTCCACTTTCTTTTTTGGAGAGAGTTCTAGGAGAGGAGAGAAGAGATTGAGATATGTAGGGGGGATTTTGTCTCCTTCCTGTTATCTGGGGAGAAAATTCTCAAAACCACATATTCAATTTGAGAATCTGGTTCAGATTAGCTATTTATTTCCTTCTGCATTTGAAAAATTGAAAATGCTTATTTCAAGTGTCTTTTTTCTATTGATTGTTAGAAAATTTAGTAGACTATTGCGGATGAGTCATGTAAATGGTGGCAATGACATTAAATATGTGTGCTGCCATCAGTAAAGCAATTGATTGAATTATTATTGTCTAAATTTGTTAACATTTTTATCCTCACAGTTGAAGTTTTAATTATAATTTCTCTTATCTTTTTTATTTTCCAGCATAATTTGGAGTCTCTGCTAAAGGTAACAAATGTAAATTTAAATGTTTAACAATTGTCAGAATAGCAGTTGATTCAATGTGTTTCATGCTTGACTGATCATTACTTTAGTCAGATGGTATAATGTACATAATTTCATGTGTTTCTCAAGCAGATGGAACTGCAGTGTACAACTCTTTGCTGGAGACTGCTTCTTTCTACCGACAAACAGCGAAACAGTCCTATTCCTCTCCATTCTTTCACTTATATTTTTATGCACTTCCTTGTCTTTGAAGAGAACACAAAATTTGAAAGGCCTTTTCCAACTCTGTTATGATCCGATTAGTTGAGAGATGCCTCTACTCAAATTAGGGTGCAAGTGACACCATATGCTGAAGTCAATAATATAGATTGTATTTAACACTAAATATGAGGTAGAGAGATAGAAAGGAATAGAAAAGGGAGGGGGAGGGGAGAGATATCAAGCAGAAGAGTCACCACCTGTGGATCCAGCAGCATCACATTGGTCCTTCCTCACCCTGGACTTCTAAGTGGTGGAGGTCCTGAGGTCATTCAAAACTTTTCACTATTTATACATTTTAGCACATTATACATTCTTGATTTGGTGGGTTTTGCTGGACTTAGTCTGAGCTGATTTTAGCAAAGTTGCTGAGCAGGCTTTCCTTGTCCATTATCAGTGACACATTCTTCTTCTCCAGTTTTGTTTACCTCCCCCTAGTGTGACGTAACACTCAGACAAAAGTACCACCTTTATCTTATCCAAAGTTTCTGTCAGGTGGCTTACTTCACAGTCCAAGTTCCAGGAAGCCATGGAGGCATATTGAGAGAGTGGAGCACTTTGGTGGTCGCAGATGCCATCTGTCCCATGACTTGGGGTGCTTTTTTTGAGCAGTGATATGTGTATGGGTAGTTGCCTCTCCACACAGTTTGTCAGTGTGGAAACCCTTATCTGGATGCATTGCCTAGGATGGACTAGCCAGACCTCACCAGGCCTGGAGCCAGGTCATTCTGCTTCTCCATTCCGTACTTATGGCAAAGTCCTTCTGTAGTCTTGACAGTCTTTGAGACAGGCAATTGTGAAGTCCTTAGAAACTCTGGGCCTTTTATTTTCTCAAACCTTTTCATCACATCTTACTTGAATTTTATTTGTCATTCTTTTCATTCTTCATCCCCCTATCCCTCTGCTCTTTTTTTTTTTTTCTTTCTTTTTTTTTCCTTTTTTTTTTCCTAACAGTTTGTTCACAGGAACATCTTGTAACATTACTGTGACTGGAATGCCAAAGACTTTCTCAGAGAAACTATGTGTTTAAATCTTACAGATGGTGATTAGAAAAATTAATGATCTTCTGGATTTTTTTAACCTCACCCCCAAACATTTTGACATGTAAGCTGTCCTCTTAATTGATTAGAAAACTGAAAATGAAAGGTTATGCAGTGGTTCATTTTCATACATTTTAGAATATAAAATAGACAAGTTCTTCCTGAAATGCAATGGTTTCCTACTACCCTAAACTCCCAGAATCTATTTTATAAAGCTTTCCTTTTGTGCTGGGAATTGCTCTTGTCAAAAGACATTCACACGGTTTCTTCCTCTTCTAACCAAGAAAAAATGTCTGTAATTTTTTAAATTATTCAAGCAAAAATTGTCAAAATCAAACTTCTGCCATAAAGCCTTTATTGTTTAAGTGTTACAAAGTCTCCTTCTGACACTCTGCATACTGCTGCTCTGCTACTGTTTCTGTTTTTATGCATATTTTGACCTGCATGACCTTGCCATGTAGTCACTTAAACCATTTTAACTCTGCCAAAGGTTTGATGCATGATTGTTCTTTTCCACATCTGCTCACAGTGCGGTGAATCTGTTGTTATTCTGTAATGAGAAAAATACATATTTTATTCCAATGGTTTGGCTTCCCCTTAGAGAAAGAGTTTTATATTAATGTAGTTCTTCTGCACTACAGTCCTTTGTTCTATCCTTTTTCACTTTGAAATAACGGTGACAGCTTTCAGAGCAGAAACATGAAACAAAGTGGCCACCCTAAATTTTGCTGAGTTCTAGCACCTAGCAAAATGTTAGCTCCATTTTGAGCTGCCAGAGAGTTATACCAGTGGGGTGTAGAGAAGTATGTGCATAATCAGAATAATAGTTAAGCTGTTTGCAAATTACCTCAATAACTGCAGTTATGAGGGAGATTGCCTTGTTCTAGGATGCGATCCTGGCCATATGCAGTCTCACCTATTGAGCAGTGCAAAAAATGAAGATGCTCCAGGGTCTGCACTGTGAAATTGGAGTAAAACCTCTGGAAGAGTCTATGGAGCAGCATAAGCTAGCAAATATTTTGTGCAAAGTCAGAAAGTTTAGTAAAGCTGTACTTGAACACCTGCTTTCTGTTGTTGGTCATTAATTTCACTGCTATTGGAGAAATGGTAGCCTTACCAGGTAGCCACCTGGTTTTAGGCAAAAATAGCTTTTCATGCAGAAGAATAAGAATGCAATCATATGGGAATGGCAGCTAGAGTGTTTGTCTGAAAACAGATTTTCTTACATACAGCTATATGTGTGAAACTGAGTTTTAAACCAAAGTTTTAGGATGAAAAGATTGAATTGAGCTTATAATTAATGCTAGCAGTATATGATTTCTGATTCTAAACTGAGTGACGGAGTTAGCATGAGTAAGTGCCTGTGTTAGCAAATGCTCTTCTTTCTTGTAATTGAGCTATGAGTCATTAGAATTATGGTGTGCTATAAAACTTAATTAGCATTGCAGCATTCTCTCAGGTGATATACATTTTAACAATACTGTATTAATAGTCACACCCCACAAGTCCATTACAGATTTCATGGTTTAATTATCTCTTCCCAGTTTTTAAAACCTGTCTGGGTTGTCCATTCTTTGGCAATGAGTAGCAAAATTCTCCAGATTTTGGTGAACTTCTGTGTGAAATAGTTCTGCAATCGGTTAATATCTATCTAAATTTTGACTGTCTGGGAAAACAGATAGTCAGGAATAGCCAGCAGGGACTTATGAAGGCTAAATCATGCTTGATGTAATTGCTTTCCACGCTGAAATGAGGAAGAAGAAGCAAAAAGAGTGGTTCATGTAATATACCTTCATTTTAGTTAGATTTCTTATGCCATCTGTCACAGTATTTTCACTTGGAAGCTCATGAAATATGTACTGGAAATAAAGCTAATTAAGTGGACTGAACATTGTCTGTATCTTCTCATGTAAAATATAACAATCAATGGCTGAACATCTATTTGGTTGCTGGTAAGAAGCAGAGTGCTCCAGGGGTCAATACTGAAGCCCAGGCTATTGAATATCTTTATCACTGGCCTGTGTCATGAGACAAACTCAGTTTTATCAGATCTGGGGATGACAGCAAATGGGGTGAAATGAATGACATGATAAACTGTCAAAACTCAATCCAGAGAGACCTTGGGAAAACTGAGGGTTGGGAAAACAGAAACTTATTAATTTCAGCACAGAAGAAATGCAAAGGTCTGTAGCAGCAGTAGAATAACCCATGCACTAAAAGCTGGGAACGTACTGACAGAAAACAGTGCTGCTGAAAAGGAACTGGATATTCTTGTAGATATCAAGCTGCATATGAATGAGCAATGTATTCTCATCTTAAAGAAGGCAAACCATGCACTAAAGTTACTTGAGGTGAGCATGGCTAGTACCTTTGAGGGAAGTTACCCTCCACTTGACACTGATGAAGACACACATTGACTATTGTGCCCAGGTGTGGCCCCCTGCTTCAGGCACAGTGTTGAGTAGCTGGAGAGGGTCCACTGGAGGGCTACTACAGTGATTTGAGGTACACGTCTCAGGAGAAGAGGTTGAGAAAAGTAGGCTTGTTTATTCTAGAGAAGAGGAGCCTACAAGGGTGGCCTATAGCTACTTGAAAGTATCACAAAGGTGGTGAACACAAAATCTCTTCTTCAGTGGCAAATAATAACCAAGGAAAAATAGTCTCATGTTGCATCTTTGAAGGTTCATGCTGGACATCAGGAGAAAAAATTTACATAGTAGAGTGGTGTTTCAGTGGAACAGGTAGTGGTGTCTTGATCCTAGAGCTTTTCAAGACTTATTAGATAAAGTTCCAGTCAAATTGTTGATGGACTAACTTTGAGCAGGAAAGTGGACTAGAGGTGCTTTCTAAATAATACTTTTATGATTTTGGGCATTTTACTTCTGTTACTAACTAGGTCAATGGCAAAAATGTGGTTTTAAATTTTATGTTCAGAAATAATTCTGCCTACTGTATTGCTAGGCAAGGCTGTCTTTGATAATGTTCTGTAGATTCATCAAATGAGAGATAACTTCCTTTCTGTTGACTGGAAACATTGGTCATCATTCTGATTTAAGATCTCTTACATTATCAATATTTTAAAGACTTTTTCCAAGTCAGGATTACTGTTACTGGAACAAAGCTCCACAGCTGAAAACAATGAAATCCCTCCCCATCTTACCTTTCCCCCCCCCTTTCTATGTCAGTTTTAGGTCATATTAAATCTGAAATACTTACTAAAGCCATAATTTTGCAGAAGCTCCTCAATGTGTCATGAAAAAAAAGTAAAAATAATGTAAAAAATTGTATATGTTCATTTTTAACTGAAGGCTTGATGCAGAGAATGAAATAGGGAAGGTTGAGATAAAATATGGAATCATTCCACATGAATACAGGTGGTTTTACCCCACATGTACAGTAAAAAAAAAAAAAAAAATTCCTGCCAACTGCTTTAGAGAAGTTTCAACCCATGATGGAGAAAGGTGAAGGACAGCTATGTGACAATGACAGATCCTAGGGCAGTGTAAAAATTCTTCCACTGATCTCTACTGATACTGGTCAGGGTACAGCACATGCTTTAATTGGCTCCCTAACCATAGAGTTTACTCTGCTGAGATAAGACTACATAAGACTACAAAGATTTCTCAAGACAGCTCTTCAGGGTAGAATGAGGCCTCTGTCCAAATAAAGAGATGCTAAATTTCATTGTTGCTATGCTATTTTTTCTGTGTCAAAGTTTTTCAATGAACAGTCTTCTGGACAGTCACCAATATTAGAAGAAAGGAGTAGCACCTTTTAAACATAATATTCACTTACTTTAATGCGCAGAGCATGTGAAGGCAAGTGGTATTGGTTCCTGGATAGCTTGGAAAGACTATGTGCTGATAAACCAACTGTTATATCAGTTTTACTATTTATGTCACTCATAACACCCTTAAATATGAGTGAGCTGTAGTACTCCTCAGTTCAGACTTCCATCAATACAACATTAAAATGTATTGCAAGCACTCAATGTAATATTAATGAAAATCAATAATAAACAGGTTTCAGAATGCATTTGAAAAATCTTTCTGAACTGTAATCAGCACCTGGCCAGCCACTGGAGGCTTTGGAGGGCCTTAAGGTCTCTTTCTTCATGTGAAAATTGTCAAGTAATATGAGTTACATATGCTGCCACTATTGTATGCTTGCTGTCCCACACTAATTGCTAATCACAAAACACAGTTATAAAATCTGTCATAATTTCTCCATTAATATTACTTTTTTTTTTTTTTTTTTTTTTGCAATTTCCTTCTTCAAGCCCCTTCTTCAAGCTTCTACAATTCAAGTGTTGACGCTTAAGACATCACTTTCAGTTTCAGAAGCCATCTTTTTGCATTCATACTTCACAAACAGAAACAGTTCATTCATATCTTAACATTCATATCTTAACCTCATTTCGGAATGGATGTGGGAGGAATGCAGATAAAATGCATTAAATAGGGAGAGCCAAATATCTCAATTTAACGAGACAAGAGAGACCTTGGGATACATACCAAGGACCTAATGTCTATAGGGAATAGCAGACTCCCATAGGGAATTGCATGAACAGTATTATATATTTCTGTGGAGTGGATCCTGAGATATGACCAGATAATGGTGCATAATTGAGATGTAAAAATATTTTGTAATAATATAGATGTCTATCTCAGTTCTTTTCCCCTTCACTAGTAATACACAGAGAAATTGTATTAGCACAGCTTGCTGTTTACTTTTTGAGATTTAATTATACTGTCTTCTAATTTAACAATATCTTTCTCTCTCTGTTGTCTAACGTAGGGCAATATTCTTTTTCCTCCATATTGTTCCCTTATTTGCTATTGCACTACACTCTGGGAAATTAATTTGTTAAAATACACTGGTACTTGTATTCACAGCCTATGTCTGACTCAGTGAATCCACCTTTGTCACAGCTGTCCTAGAAATAACTTAAAAATACCTTGTGGAAATTGGTTGGTGTCACTGCATTTGTACTGAATCTTTTAAATGCCATGACAGAGAATGTATATGCACATACTGTAGATGGGAACACCAAGGAGTTAATATGTGAACGTACTTATAGTGATAAAACCTTTAATTGCTAATATAATAAAAATAGTAAAAAGCACATAAGGAAAGCTGGAAAGCTGGCTGTTAGCTGGCAGGCTATCTTCCATCTTCATGTTGTAAACTCTGGAGGAGGTTACAAAGAAAAGACATATGATGACGTACTTATGGCGGTCTTCCTTCTAACACTTGCTGTAATTTATACCTTACCAAATCTAAAGGTAAATTTTAAGTTCCTACTTCAATAGTAGCTTCTATGAACAAACATAGCTGATGTTTCATCACACTTGGTTGCTATGGAGATTTTATTTCACCAGTAGGAGAGAAACAATGAATCTTTGTTCTCACTGTAGGCTTAGTGAGTAATGAATTAATAATATCTGACCAATAGAACAGATTTTGAAGCTCCTAGTGCAGCTTTACAGGAATACAAATGTTTACTGTTTGCCACTTAGGACTCATATCTTCTGAATAGGACTTCCAAATTCTTCCATTAAAAATATATTATTTTCATAAATGCTTTTGATATTGATTTTGAACTTCAAGGGAATTCACCAAACAACCAGGAAGGTACTCTGTGTCACTTGGGTCAATGATTTTTTTTCTCCTCTTATCTGTTCTGCCATTTGTGTACTGAAGATTTTTGTGTTCTATGATTTTCCATCAGTGGAAATGCCAGAATTTGTCTGAACCTTCACAAGATGTTTGTAATAGTCTCTTTCTTGTTGTGTGATTGCCAATTGTTGTGTGATCCAAAGCTAGAATAAATAATGTTTTACCTAAATATGGACAAATTTAAAGTTTTCTGAGAGTAATGTCAAGTTGTATCTATGCAAAAACTTATGACAGAAAGTGCTGGAACTTCTTGTCAAATTTGACTTAAAGTGTTGCTTTCTGAAACTGAACAGCTTTTGCCCATGGTGATACCCTTGAATTTGTTTTTAAAGCTTTACATTTAAAAAATATAGGTTATATGAGGACAAAGACATAAAACCAGAGGAATAGTCATTTGCAAAGGCTTAAACTAGTGGTAATGTTGAAGGTTTCTGAAGTTCTTTCATGGATTTGTAAGGACCTACCGGAAATATGGAACAATAATCTGCTGATTAAGTCAATCAAAATATAAGCAAAATAAACTACAGTATTCATCAAGCAACTGGTCCTACTCCAAATAGAATTTACCCCCTCTTTTTTTCATAGTATAATTTAAAACTGTTTGTAGGACATCTTGGACACTTAAAAGAGCGCCCCAGTTTGTCTTGGCTTTGGCTTTATTGGTTGTGCAATGGAATTCTCTCAACCTCTCCCACTAGATTTTTGCCTCATCTCATAAAGTGCTTATATCTGAACAGTAAAAATAAATATTATCTACTTTCATGGTTATGGCATCATCTAGGGAAATGGAAGACTTGGATATCCAGCTACTAATTGATTAGACACTCATATAAAATCGAACCATATCAATAGGAAAGATGAAATGAACAGTTTCCTGAGATGGAGGAAATGTAGATTCTAATAATTTTCAGCAGTGAAAGAGACCAGTGTGAATCATGCATACATTTTATTCTCCTTGTGTTATTAAACTTTAGTGTGAATCAACATTTTACTTCCTTTAAAAAGAAAAAAATTGAAAACTTTTTCTTTTTTTTTAAATAAATCAGTACCCAAAGGAAAGAATTTCACTTTTTCTTCACTTCAATCTTGTTTTCTAAAATACTGAAGGAAAATTGCAAAATTAAAATAAATCCATTTCCATCAGGAAAATTAAAGATGTGCTTCCTATAGAGAGAGTTTTGCTTAATTTTGATTTGCATGCTTTGTGAATCTAAATCTAACTTTCTATGAAACTGATACTTTCCAGCATTTATAAAACTGGTAAGAGTCCATTCTGCCTCTTTCCTACACTATCTTACTACATGTAAAATTAACCATGCCTGTGCCAAGATAGATACCTACCTTTTATAGACATCCACAATATTTTACAAGTAGATGTTTTCTCTTCTGCATGTCATGTATTCCCTCCTGAAGTTGTAGCTTCTTTTGCCATGTCTGCAGAGTAGGGTAAAACAAAACAAAACAAAAGAACCCTGTCCCAGGGAGGGTTGGCTAGTGTTTGTTCTGCTTAATAATTTTGAGCTGTTCTCAGAAACCATTCTATCAAAGGGTTGTCAAATAACTCTTCTCAAAAGAGCAATTATCCAGATGTAGTGCTGCAGATTCTCTCCAGGCATCTTCAGGCTTGTTTCCAGTCTAATAATTTGACATCAATATGTCCTATTCTGTCATTTAGTGTAATGCTGCCACTAAACTAGCTACCAATGTAAGGAAACAAATAAACTGTAAGTTGCCAACACCCACAATGTACGGAATAAAAGCTTTCTAGGAAAATGGAGACCACATAAGAAACCAGAAATCAGTAAATACTGTTATAAAACATAAAAAATATTGTTGTATGTATTAAGAACTATAAAATAGTTCTATAAAATAGTTCTATAAAGTAGTTCCTAATGCTATAAAAACGTTGTCAGGAAAAATTAAATTTAAATAAAGATTACTGGCACTCACACAGATGTAAAACTAAGTCTTTAATATATGGGATGACAAAAACTTTGGTTCATAGCCTAGGACAGAGAGACTGTGAATCAGACAAATAAATGAATAAATGTTTGAACAGCTTTGCTGTATGGAATGCTCATGTATTCATTTACTCATTCCTCCAATTCAGTTGAATATTCAGTTTTCAGATTTGCTTCTTATATCAGTGAGAGTAAAAAATAAAATTTGTATGAAAACTCATTGAAATTCTATTGCTGGAAATACTGTTATTAACAAATCCTTGTAAAAGCAACACCTGAGAAAAGGTCTGGCTTATTTTTCCTGAGTTAAAGTGGTTGAAGTGTCAGAGTCTATAGTCTCACTCATCTTTTTCCTAAATAACAGCCATTTTTTCCTGCAGAGGTTTGTTATTATGGTATAGGTAAACTATTAATCTCTGTATCAGTAATTATATATATGTCTGTAATATACTTATTTATAAAAACTATATTGAACACACAATTTGATTTCTGTACAGAAATTTTGTATTATATTACCATTGAAATAATTCTGAGTAAAATAGAGATTATTAAATAAAGCAATTTTGTGTACCAGGATAAAATACAGACATTAATATCTTCAACTGCAAAATAATATTTTGTCCAGCTGATACAGAGCTTTGGATATCTATGCAAATAAATACCCTAGTTTCTTTGGCAAACAGTCCATGTTTTATTTCTGAACTTTTTTTTTAGACTGCTTTTCATCTAGTTGAGAATTGGGAAGAGAAAAATGCATATTTATATTAGAATCAGTAAATGGGCTGTTTGGTGTTTCACATAGGAAATGAAAGAAATACCTCTTTTTGTGATTTTTAATTCTGAAAGATCACTATCAGTATCAATAAAGAACCAGATAATATTTCCTTAAGTAAACTTCAAAGAATTGTAAAGACCATAAGGTTCTTTGAATTGCTCCATTAACTTCTTGTTTTTGGTTTATCATAATCTTTGTCTCGGTTCTTTCAAGTTATTCTTCGTTACTGAAGCAGGTTTTAGAGTATGTGCGTAAAGGACTTCACAATTTTTGTCATGGAAGTAGCAAAGTAGAGCTGTATTTTTTTCTCATGCTTTTCTGTTTTCTTTTCAATGCACATTTTCATTTTCGCCTTCCCATTTAATTGCTTCTCTTTTTGGGGAGCTCAGCTCTACTGGATTGCTTCAAACCAGGTACCTCAGTGGGATTTAAGGTTCCAGGTGTTATTTTATATTTTTCTTCTGCCAGTGTATGTGGTATTGTTGTCCCTTTAGAAATGATCTCTGCAACTGCTGAAGCTATTGTACAGATGGAGCTTTATTAAAATGATGAAAAGAGGGCATAATCTTGGCTTTCTAATATAGTTTCTGCCTTTTTTTTCAGGGCTGTGTGTAGCCAGATTGAAGCTTGCAGTCCCTTTCCTGCCTCATCAGGTGGCACTTACAGCCCTATGAAAAATATCTTCTGTTTGTTTCAGTGTAGAACATGCTGTTTCATTACCTTTGGATTTTGCTTTTTTTTTTTTTTTAATAGGGATGCACTGAAAGCAGCATGCATAGTGATGAACCACAAAATAAATCAGTTGGTCTTCTAATTCCCTTCCCTGTGGATGCAATGCTACTGATATCACTTAATTAGACAGTTATACGTGTTGTGTGGTTGTCACTTACAGTAGTTGAAGCAAAACTAATAGCAAAGCAAAAAAATTCATCTGTTCTGACCCTTGTGTAATTGTACAGTGCAGTCCTTTCTACCTTGATTAATAACCTTGGCAGCAACCATTTGGTCAGATGGTAAAAATCAGTAATAATGGAGCAGTTTTTAAACTTACCATCTGTGTTCTTAAAAAATGACACGTAAGGCTTTATAGTACTGAAGTATGGAGTTTCTTTTGAAAAATTCTATTCATTATATTCATAATCCAAAATGCATAATCAAAAATGGTTTTACTCTGTAAGTCTTGGGAAATGCTGACCAACATTTCAGAGCAGGTGAGTTAACATGATGCTCTTTTATGATGTCAGAATAAGAATATATGTAAAACGATGTAAATATTATTTATCATTTGGATTTCATACAAAGAATTTAAAGTTAAATGCCATGTCAGAAGCTGTACTATTGTGAATGATGTGTTGGGGTTTGCTGACTCATAAATGCTTGTAGTGGTTATGTATCTTTATTGAACCATAAGCAATGTAATTTTGAACTAGAAGAACCCAGAAATATATAGAGAAGGTAGACACATGGTCTGTGCCTTTTTCTGAAGCTATAAAGCAAAATTCCACCCAGAGTGAGGAAACTTCTGAGAGGAAAACCTTGAGAAGAATGTGAATGTTTTAGACCACATTTTTGGAGACTAGGATGTCAGATACTGCCCTTTGAGAGCTCAAGAACTCAATGATTTAACAAGATGTCTAGAACACCAGTGTTCTTTATGAATATCTGTTTGGTGGACTTCACTTGCTTCACCTTTACTCTTCCCGAGTATCAAGGACTGCAGTGATTTAATAAGGTTGAGGACCTAATGTTATCCCATATCTCAGACCTTGAAACTTAAGCGCAATATATATATTAAGCCGAACATAGACTTCAAAACACGAAATTCATCTATTCACATAAAAACAGTCCCTGCAACAATAGCAGCTGTTATGACAACTTGCATAGGTTTTGACAGGTATGGTATCTGTATCCAGATAATTCTTCTTTCCCAGAGTGGCAACAACAGTTGACTGATACCTTCTATCAACCACAGTTAAAACAATAAAATAAAATTAATAAATAAGGCAATGGAAATGCTTATTAGGAATTATTTATGTACACTTTATATTGATCAGACTTGTAGGTTGTAACAACCTGCTACTAATCAAATGAAACAAATTTAACTGAGAGATGTGAAAAGGAAAGCTCTGTAATACATTGGTTATACATTATTTTCAGTATGGAGAGAATTAACAAAAAAAGTAAAAACTAACACTTTATTTCTCACAAGTTTGGCTAACTTACAATATTCTTAGGACATTGGAGTGATAATATATTTATGCTCTGTGGAGTTCTTTTACTATTTTCACAAATGACAATGAGAACTGACAGGGAAAAAGAGATCAAAGCAGGTGCTGAGGTGGGTGTGTCAAATAGATTTTATTTAAATGCTAGATGAGTGTAGTATGAGCCTTTCAGAAATCTAAACAGATGTCCACTGATTGTATTTTGTTCGTTTGTTATCAAGTTTTTTGAAGGTGCTAATTCTAACTTCAGTTCAGAGATTTGTGTCCACATGTTGGTGGAGAGTGAGGGACAGATGATTAAAATGACAGGTTATAAAAAAGTGGCTATGAAAATCAAAGCTGTATTTAAACCCTGCTCTCTAAATAATGAGAAGACTCTCTCAGCTTGTAATAAAAAGGTTATCAGCAATTCAGTGAAATGGGTTAAAGAACATTTAAAGCTGATAGTTTACAGTCACCAAAACAATAGAAACCACCCCTATATTTAGACCCAAATGATGAAAAATAACACTGATTGTTTGGCATGTTCCATATTCAGCATGAAGTAAATGGATCCTTGCATTAGATGGATCTTTGCACATTTTATAACTAAGGGAAGTTGTAATAAGGCAGGAAACTGAAAAGCAGTTTTCTGCAAAACCAAGACAAATCTGCTGGAAACCAAACAATAGCAGGAATGACTACACTGAGATGTTAAATCTGTTTATATCACCTGCATAAGGCTATTAGTGATGTTTAGAGCACTCATCAGTAAATAAGCATTTCTCACTAACACCTCATCCATTGCTGACCTTTATGTCCTGATTTTCAAGGGACACATAAAAAGCTTGCATTTATTTGCTTCTAAAATTCAGAAACCTGCTTGAGTTATGGATTAGGGTTTGCATGCAGATTAACCCTGACCTGTGGCACCAGTAACAGGGTAATAACATAAGGATTTTCAGGTTGCTGCAGATTACAGAGGCTTTGTTTGTGCAGATGGACCACCCTGATCTGTGGCATCCCTAACAAGACAGTGACATGAAGATGTCAGGATACTATAGAAAAAATGGGGTGCCATTATCTTATCAGAATTAATAACAGCACAGAAATTAACAGGGTATCCATATCCTAAACACCAGATCATGCTAGAAAATTAACCAAACTAGGGCCACTGGGATAGGGGGAAAGAGGTGCATGCTCTATATTTGAGAAGAGATGAAGGCGATCCTATTTGAGAGGGAGGATGAAAGGCATCATAGAGTTAAATGCACCTTTTGATAAGGGTGGCTTGAAAGTCCCTGCTGAGCAGCTCCATATCTGATGAATGTAGTTTGGAGTAGGACAGTACATCTGCTTTGTACCAACTATACTTGTGTATGAAAGTTGGAGGAGCCTGGGATGCTTTCCCCACTGCTGGCAAAGGAACAGCCAGAGGGTATTTCTTGCCATCCTAACACTTATTGGTTTTATAATATCTTGTAGTTTACCCAAACTTCGACTTAGATTTCAGTTCCCCATGCAATTGTGTGCCCATCTGTCTAATGTGCTAAGAACCTCATATGTCCCCTTACAAGTCATCTTTCTCTTTCTTGATGGTACAAATAATCTTTTCCCTCATTTTATTTAATAAAATCAAATTAAACAATGAACAGTTCTTGCTATATTTACTGATATATTTTTGTATATATATATATATGTAAAATGATAAAAATATTATAATATATAAATATAGAAATACATGATGTAATAACATTTAATATAATTATATATAGTATAAATACGTAATAATATTTAAATGTAATATAAAACATTTATTAATATATTTAGCATTAGACATCTCTTGTTTTATTTAAGACTTTCTAAAAAGTTTGGCATTGAAAAGCAGTCTTTTAAAAATTTGTTTGGTCTTACAAGACTGCCTCTTCCCATGTGTCTTGGGACACATATCCTTATTTAGATGTAGTATTTGAAAACATCCATACTCAGATCAAGCTAATTGAACTGTTGTGGTTTAACTGCAGCCAGCAAATAAATACTATGCAGTTGCTTGATCACTCTGTCTGCCACCAGTAATGTATAATATACTATTATATATAAGGATAACAATAACAAAAGCAGCAACAATAACATAATGAAAAAAGATATAACAAAACCAAAAAGAAATAAAACCCAGGAAAGACAAGTGATGCATTATAAAGTTGTTCACCACCCACTGACTGATGCCCAGCCTGTCCCTGACTGACCCCTCCTGGCCAACCCACCACTTTATATACTGGGCATGACTTTTTTTGGTATGAAATACCCCTTTGGTCAGTTCAGATCAGCTGTCCTGGCTGTGGTCCCTCCCAGCTTCGTGCCATTCCCTTGCTGGCAGAACGTGAGGCACTGAGAAGAATCTTTTCTTATTTTTCCTCCTTTCAAGTTTGCCTACACCTTTGGACAGAATAGTTTGGAAATGAGATTTACAAAGATGGGAAAGAAGGACTAGGGGTGTTAAATAAAATTTATTTGATTGAACTATTGATTGAAGTTATTTTTGATGGATTATAAGGTAGTATTTAAGTGACACGCAGATAAGAGGGCTCATTGCAGACACCACAGATTTTTGGGTCAGGCTTGCCTAGAAATTTTGGACGTAGCTATTTTTCCTGTTTTCCCTCACACACCGTTATGAGTTACACTGCACTGTGAAACAGATTCTGGAGATTCAGATCCTGAGAAGGTACAGGAAAATTTGGTGTGTAATGTGAAGTATTTGAATTTTCAATTTCAAAGTATTTGTTCTGTTATAGAAGTATTAAATTTTTACTCAGTTCTATTAGCACTGATGTTCAGTCTGTATCATGGGAAGCTATTTTTCTCACTGTAAAAATTTAATTTGTATTAAGAAAGAAAGACCACTTCATATTCACCTTCAAGTGGATAAACTCTGGGCTTTGTGTGGAGTTTGATGTTTTTTATTCATTTGCTGCATGAAAAGAAGCTCATTGTTCAGTTTTAACATGTGCCATCATGCAGAATGATAAGAGGGTTCATAGATGAAGTGCTGACATTAGGGATTTAAGAGCAGTATTTCGCCTAAAACTTTACCCAGTACTGATAGTTAAAGGTTGAATGCATTTCTTACTCTTAAAAGTCTAAACTTTTTAGTCAGCCTGAGCATGCAAATAGGTGAAAACCTGGGGATATGCTATTATTGAGTCAAATTCAAAGCAAACTTAAATCAGACTGTAAAAATATGAGAGTTTTTTTTTTCTTTTTTTTTTTAGAGTGCATTGGGCTGTGTATGCAAGTAAACTTGCTACTGAAATTCTACAGGAGATATTATGAATATTCTTTAACCTCAGTTTTCAAAAACTCTTAGAAAAATGCTATATATTGGATTAAAATAAGCAAAAGAAATTAAAAAGCAAGTCTTTATTTTTAGGTATGCTAGTCTTCACAAGACAGTTTCTTTTGATAATTCTGTTTAGGTATACGATAACTTACTGCACATTGTGAACATTAGAAGTCTACAACACAAAGTTGTTCAGAGAGAAGCAGAACACATGTAGTAGGGAAAAGAGTAATACTGAAATAATTTTTCCATTCACTTTCCCTTGTGAAAGAATATTTAATGCTCTTGGAAACAAACAAACAAAAAAAACCCACAACCCCTTTAAAAATTGTTTTGTCCACAAAATTAATCAATGACAATAAACTTAAGAATGATAACAAACCAAATAATTTCAGTTGATCTCATGTAGGACTGTCTGAGTTGAGTAAATTGTGTTGAATACAAGTCTTGAAAATTCACTTACTCCTCAGATATACTAGTCACAGCCTAGCTGATGTAGTTTGCCTGTAGATATTAGGCTGAATAAAATAACCCAGTTGGTGTGACAGCATACATAGAAAGTCATTTGCATAGCAAAAACTGAGTATTTGCGGACAAGACATTGGGAAGTAAAAGTATCTTGACACAGTAATTCTCTCCATCTAAGCCAACAGAGTACATGTAACTGTTCATGTTGAGAGTTAAATAATATTTTACAGGAAATTACTTTTTTTTTTTTTTTTTTTTTTTTTTTTTTTCACTGGTTTTTCTTGGAAATAGCAGAGAGAAGTGCCTGATCTTTGCTGATCACCGTCTAATGTGCAATATTTCTTTCTTCCTCTGGCTTCTAGTCTGTCTTAACAGAAGGGAATGCTTACATTCTGTTTAATGAAGTAGTCCATTAACTTTACTAGTATAAAACAGGAGATCATCCCCTTTGGTTTTCTTATAGGTCTTGAGTTCTGTCAAGATGAGTAGGGAAAAGGCTGGATGTTTAATCAGGGTATGAATACTGGTGTCCTCAGATATTCTGGGTGGTCCATGACAATGAACATCAGAGGACTCGTTTTCATCACTGCACAAAATTAGCTATGTAATGTCTATTGTTCTCTAATTTTTCACTCGTCACTCTAGAAATGTAATCCCAGGTGTCTCGTTCCTATGCAAACAGATGTGGAGCTCATAAACTGAATTGCAACCTGAAGGAATGAGTTCTTCTCAGATCTTTTGGTTGCCAGGGAAACTACATTCTCAATCTGTATATGTTTACAATAGCCTCTTTTCCAAAGCTGTCTAAATTTTGTGTTGTGGCACTTGGGAGTGGACTAAGATAGAGATATAGTAATATATGTCTACTAAATGTTATCACCGATTTCTTAAATAATATTTACAAAATTAGGTCATACATTTTGTCTCTGAATGTGCACGATTTTAACAAATATGTGACAAATCTGAGAAGTATTTAATATACGTTTTGATTCTTTTGACTGTTTTTCTATGCTCTGCTTATAGATCAGTCTCCATTAGAGTACAGTTAGGTATGGCCTGAATGCCTAAAGAGGTACTTCTCAACAAAAAGGTCTTTCAAGAGAAATTGTATTTTTCTCCTCCAAACATAGTATATTTTTCCCAATTACTCTGTGGCACAAAAGCAGGTTGGGGACTATTGAGTCATGTTACATCAATGGGAATGCTTTAGAACTTGGGAACTACCTTTTATGTGACAGAATTTGGCAATTTCTTTACAATTGTTCAAAATCTTGGTAACATTCCTGTGTACACCTACTCTGGCTAATATTTAGAGGTTTTCTTTAATGTACTAGTATTCTATTTTTCCATGGAGGATCATAAAGTTAGATTTCAGACAGCAAGAAAATCCAATATCCAGACCAAGTTATCAGACATGGGTTTTGTTTTAATTAGTCAATAGAATAATCTTCAAAATCCTATCTCTGAAATGTGTATGGATATTGATGTAGTATAAAATTTGTACTTGTTCTCCGTGGAGACCACCTGTGTGACCCTCTGCCTGACTTCCACACCTTTTGTGAGTCAATGCAGTTCTCCAGATTCAGTACAGCAAAAATGTCTGTCCTATGCTGGTACATGGTGTGCATGCAGGCTATTTCTAACTAATTTTCCTCACAGCAGCAGCAGTCTTACTCACATAATTTCCTCATGGGCAATGAAATACAGAAACACTTGCATTTTCCTCTTCTGTGAAAGCCTATTATCACTAACTTTCTTTTTTTTTCATCTTTTATAATTTAAAAAATCGTAATAATTGGGCATTTTATCTATAAAGGCAGCTTGCAAGAAGCTATCTGAAAGATTCTGTTGTGCAGAGACTCAAAATGATCAGTAAAATCCAGACAGCAGAGCAGGTCCATCAGATTGCTTCTCTGAATTATTTCTCAATAAAATGTATTACCAATAATAAAATAAAGGAATTAAACATCTTAAGCAGAAGAATATTAATTTTTAAGTTCCACAGGGACATTAATCCACTTGAAATATGAATCAGAACTGAAGTAGGGTTAAATACTCTGTGTTTACAACCAACAGGTGTCAGTGGGAAGGAAAATGGCCATAAGGTGAATTAGTGACAAGAACTAGGATTTGAAACACTTGAATTTGAATAGTGTTCACATAGCCCACTGAGAAACTATTATTGAAGTGAACATAATTGCTATGGGCATTGCAAAAAATGTAACATGTATTCCATGTTTTTAAAATTAATATAAAAATTAAGTCATATATATTAAAAGATTGAAAACTATAGGGTTCTAAGGGCCTGGACTCTGACTGGAGTTCAAATTATTCTAGCTTATTGAATAAAATTCTGAGGATGAAGACTGTAACTCTGGTTCTTCCACTCGTAAATTAAATTCAAAATTTTACAATATTATCAGAAGTTACAATAAAATATTTTCAAATGAGATTCAAAGCAAAATTTGGCAGTTCAGAGTCTGGATGAAAAGGTAGTATGTGGTGTTTATCCTGTTTTATTATGTTTCCTAGTGTTTGAGGGGAAAAGAAAAAAGTAAAATTTAATTATTCTTCAAGAGCTTGTTGAGATGGGCAGTATATGTATTGCATGAACAGGTATAAATGTGACACAGCTCTGTTAGCATACAGAAAGACCTTGAGTGAGTGAATCAGTGGACTTGTGCATCAGGAAATTAATGAGTTATAAATTTACCAGGTGATCTGGATTTGCCATTTGTTAGTTGACTTGGGAACCTGGCACCCAGTAAACTGCTTTATTTGGAAAAAAAAGCATACTTGATGAATAATTATTATGAGATTAATGGCCAGATCATAATAAAGCTGATTTTTTTTTTTTTTCCTGCTGGGACATATAAAGAATCAGTTCAAAGATTTCTTTGATGTAGTGATCTCAGAATGTGAAATATATGCCCAAGTCAGTGACCTTGGAGGACTATTATACAAATGCATCTTTTACTATAATGCTATGCTAATGTCTTTAAGACATTTGAGAAACTAAAAGAGTCTTTGGAGGAGTTCTGTAGACACCAGTGTGGGAAGTATTTAGAAAGTGAAACAGAACCTTATACATTGGTTGCTTGTGCATATTTAAATCTTTATGTTATGTGAATATTGACTTGAATGGGTAAAGAGGCTCACAGAGGAGCTGAGAACAGCAGCTGGGAAGATATTCAGAAGCTGCTGACAAGCAGAACTCAGATCTGTGCCATTAGACTGATAATTTGAAAGAAGAGAAACATAGCTAGGTGTTTTGATAACAGAACTATGAAACTACTGTTGGCTGCGCTGATGAGGGGACAGGATATTTATATTTCTGCAATATAAGTTGATGGTGGAAAAGAAAATTTTCATGCACCAAATGGTTGATACCGAGCAACTATTCAGTACTTTGGCTATTGAGTAGTTGAACCCATGTCACTCCTACTTTTGTGGCCTGTACTGCAGCCTGTGTGTCCAGATAAGAGACTTAATTTTCTGAATTTCGACTTGACTGACTCCCTGAATATCTGGCCCATTTGAAGTAAAAAGCCTAAATTCCAATTTTACATTCATATATCCATCCTTTGAAAACTTCTTTTCAGAGCTACTCAGTAGTGTCTCTCTGCAACATTCCTCAAAATCAAAAGAGATAAATTCACTGTCCTTTGTTGAAAGTAATGCCTTTTTAAATCGCATTCTTGCATTGCTTTCCCCCATCCCCTTTTTCAAAGTGGTCATGATACAGTTATTTGAGGGAAGTAAAGCTCCTTACTAAGAGAACATTTTTTTTCAAGTCTCATCCTGTAAAGAACATGATGTATTAACAGTTTAAAATCTGGCAGAACTTTCTTCAATTTGCAGGTACATATTTGCTATTCTGTTTTCAATCACCATGTAAGTTTTCTTGGACTGCTTCATGTCTTCTACATACCGGAATGGAGTGGTGAGAGCTTAAAAAACCAAAGAGGGGGAAATGCCTTCTGGGAATATTGATTTAATACAAAATTTTCTTCTGAGGACTTCAAATTTACAGCACCTGAGGGCACCTAATTCCTAGCCAAAATACATTTTTTTTATTTGTAAGTGAATTGCACAGACCAGCTGTTGGTTTGTCTCAGCACCTTCTCTTCTGCTGCTGGCAGCATAGATATCAGTACCACACTCAACAGTGAATCTCTTCTTCTGGCTTGTCCTTTAGTGTCTTTCACAGCCTTTGAAGTGCCTAGAGGAGTATTTTTGTTGCTTGGGATTTTTTTTTATGTGAAGCATCATTATTCTAAAGTGGACTCCTTTCAGTAAGAAAATTACTGTACACTGGTCTATGCTACTTAGGCCTTTTGAGACAAAATTTGCTATGGCTTCTATTATTTGGCAAACAAGTCTTATTTTAAATTAGTCAACAAAATACTCATCTTCTCAAGTCATGTTTTATTAGAAGCAATCTGAGTTTGTTACTAAGTCAAACCCCAAAGTTAGCTAAAATATCATAGTAACAAGATGAGGTAGATGGGAAATTCTAGTAAAATCTTAATATTGTGAAGACTTTAGTTTTTGTTAAACTAATGTTTTTATACATTTTAGACATCTTTGGCACACTGATTTTGTTTCAAAGAAACAAAATGAGGTATTTATTATTAGGGTTGATACAAACCAAACATTTCAGAGCTCAAAAGAAATTTCTCCTTATATATCATTTCCTCATGGGAGAAGCCTCTGTAGACTGCTGCTGTAGGTTGGATCTCTTGGCTGATTACCTGTCCTGTAATCTGTGACCTGTGTAAAAGGCTGTGCAATTTCCTTTCTTTGCTATAGTGCTCTATGGGAAGTGTGCACTGGTTTTCCACCTGGCTTGTAAAAAAGAATAATGATGCTTTGAATACCAAGGACCTCATATGGTATCTAGCATATGTAAAAGTTTTACATTAACTGTGAATCAGAGGCACAATTTTCCTTCTGCTTATGCTGAATCCATCTTGAATCCAGTATGACAACTCAGTGTGGTGTTCCTGCAGTGTTGTGCAGAAGGAGACTATTACGTGTTGACTATTTGTTATCGAATTGTCAGTTAATACCTTTCAGCTATAACTGTTGTCTTTCCTGAATTTGAAAAACTGTGGTTAAAATGAGGATGAAATGTTTTGGCATATTGTAGGAAAAGCATTACCAATTTCATTATGGAGATCAGATGGTCTGCAAATATCCATCTGTATCACTTTTTAGGCCAGAATATATTATGAAGTGTCCAATGTTACTCTGTTCTTGAAAGACACAATTTACCTTTTTGCATAGATGTGAATTTTGATTTTTATTAGTAAACAAAGGGCAATAAATAAAACCTATTTGGTGTTCAGATATCTACTGATGGTCCTCAAACATATTTCATATATATAAGCCCCAGGTGTAAAGTAAAGCTACTATGTTCCTTCTGTTACTAATTTCAGATTACATGCCTCTGATTTGCTTTAAATAAAATTTTAAAAAGTCAAGCTTTATTCTGAGAAGTTAGTATCTAATACAGAGCATGGAACTCTTCAAAGGAGCGTTTTCCGAAATGAGATGTGAGGTGAGAACAGAGAACTATCTGGTTTCAAATAAGACGTTGGACAGAATATTTTTATGTGGACAGGCTACAAATATATTTGGGTTTTAGAAAACTGACTTCATTGGAATGCCGAACAGTGTTTTACTTTTGAGTAAGACAGGAAAATGTTGACTTGCCAGAAATGCACTCTGTCATGCAGAGATCCTTTTTCTTAGTGCTTCCTTCTTTGTGGAAACTGCATCACAAGGTCATGGTTTGAAGAAGGAAAATACAGGAAGACATTGCCTTGTTGCAGTATCAATGTATTGTGTTCATAGAGTAAATGTGCTTTTTTAGTGATTTTTTTTTTCTGTCTTGTATTGCTACATTTAACTGAAAGGTAAGTATGGAGATACTGAAATAATTTTTGTAGCAGTGGAACTCAAAGATGGCATGGAGAGCTCCAAAATTTCACTGGTTCAGAATGGTTCTAAAGCTAAACCTACAATTAAGGTGGGAGTTTTTCTGATTGAGGTGATTTCTTCTCTACAGTTTGGCTGGTTGGCTGGTTGTTTTTTTACTTTTATTTTTATTTTTTCTGGCATATTGTAAAGAATAAATAAATAGAATGCATCCAACTTAGTAAACAATTCTACTGGTCAGCTTTTGGGCAAAGAATTTAGTTCTGGTGAGATATGGCAGAATGAAGTTGGAAACAAGAATTTACTCCCTGAAACTCTTTTAAATTAAGATGGTATTTCAAGGTTTCCCACTGTATTTATTACAGGAAAAAATTAATCTGCATAAAATCATTGTTTCTATAACTGTATTTTTCTCAAATTCTAAGAAAATTAAATTAACAGTTCTTATGTTCAGAATACTGAATATAGTTTGCACAAAAATGCCCACAACAATAGGCTTTTTTCCCCCATGTTTTTGTTTATTTCCTAACCTGCTGCATTAACTAGGTGGATAGGCATTAAGCATCTCAGATAGCGGTGGAACTGGAACTGCCGTCATAAAATGACGCGGGTAGTGTGCTTTGTTTCCTGTTATATCCTGTGGGAATAAAATGGATAAATGACACTTCTATCTCAAGGTGTTTTGTATATTTTGACAGCCAACATCAGCACTACTTGGGAACAGAGGGATTTGGACATAGAGCTGGAGTGGACAGTTTTGGAAGTCAATTTAAATACAGCTAATTTTTTTAAAAAATCGTTGATACATTTGGGGTCATAAAAATCACGGAGGGTCAGGCGCTAGGACAAAAGTCTTTGTAGCCTCTAACATAAGCACATTTACACTGAGGACTAATTATTCCCAGATTTGTCAGCTTAATTCCAGTTTCTTCTCAGAGTAATTAGAGGGACTGTGCACAAAATGTAAATAGTCCTTTCATGCTATGTCCAAGCTGCTATCTTTTCAAATATGATAGTACTTCTGTTCTCACAAGTAACAATTAAAAACCGTCCTCTCCTAAGGTCTTCCCTATTCTGTCATCCTATTCTAAGGTCAGATTAGCAGTTTGTGAACTTGAATTAACTGATTTGAGTTGAGATAACCTGATTTGAACTGACTAGGGTTTGTACGTATCAGATTTTAACAGATGAAGTAGGATTTTACAGGATGACTTTGCAATGCTGAAATATCTGGAACGTAATTTTCAGTTATTAAACTGGAAAAACAAACTAGCTATGGAAGCATGAGCCTTTCCTTTAGAATCCCCTTTTTGGAAATTTTTGTAAGACATAGGAATTACATTTAAGCTGTGAAAATGGGTTTTAGGAAAGAAAAAATCGATTCTGGTCTCAGTGGAAATGCAAACTATGAGAATAGATAGCATGTGCTGTGGCAGAGCAACTGGATTTTCAGCCTGAATGCTCTAGAGTTGTCTGTTTACAGTAGCATAACAAGCTGCCAGTTGTCCTTCTGTTATTTTTTCTTAAAATCATCCGTGCACTTCATTCTTTCTCTTTGCTTTCATATTATTTTTTTCTCCTTTCTGCCAAGCTTAAAACTTGTAAATGTATCCTAATATTTTATCCTCTTCTCCTTTCCCTTCCTTTCAGTATTTTCTGTCAGCAAACAGTGACATTGTAAATCTTGTGTGGATATTGCTACCAGAAATACTTCTTGCTTTCTGGTCTAGAAATGAATCTTACGCCTCCTATAAATAGAATAGTTTCCTAAGTTCATCTTTATTCACTACTGAGACAAGCTTTAGAAATAGACCTCTTTCAGGATGACTAGCTGTCTGATGTGCCATGCTCTTTCTTCTCTAGCTGTGCACCACAGCATGTATTCTCTGCAGATTAATTTCCTAGTGTGAACAGTGTTGCTGTGTGTGGAAATGTAAATGAGCATCATTTTCTATGGACAGTAACAAAAAGGACATCTCCTATACAGGGCTGCAGTAGTTTTCTGAGAATGAGGAGTGTGTGCTTTCTAACTGTAACTATGACCTGGCTTGATGGATCAGAATTTGAGTGAGAACTGTGGTTTAATGGGGGGAAAAAAAAAAAGTTTATGGCTTAGCTCTTTTCCTTTACTACTGAAGATTTCTGAAACAGCATTAATAATAAATTAAATGGAAATAGGATGCTGTATTTCTTCTGCTGCTTTGTTATATAATCTTTCTGATTCTGTTTTTCTTTTACAGAATGTTGGTAAAGATTTTCTTTTGATTCAATGTGTAGAACGGGGTATAAATCCACTAATCCAGATTTCACAATGGAATTGCATGGTGGTCCCTGCAGTTGGTACTGAGAATACCTAAGACAAGAATATTTTTCCCCGGAGTCATTAGCATGATACTTTGGCCAACCTCTTAATTTATCTCTATTTCTATATTCGGAAATGGAGAGAAAGGAACATATTGACCATATTACCTTGAGTGTTCACCTCGGCCATTAATACCTGGAGCTTACTTATGTAACACATAAAACAAGCTCCAAAGAGTCCTTATTATTTAGACAGATAAATATATAAATATTTTAAAAATGGTATTCTTGTATTTGGAAGAGGGTCATAGGCAATGTAGGGACCATGGACACATAATTGGAGTACTTCCCAGCATCAAACTGAAAAAGTTGTTATATTATTAGTTTTACGTATTTGTTTCCATCAGTAAAAAGCCAAACATACTTCCAGTATTTTCTTAACCATTGGACATCATTGTATTTTACTGAGAGTCTATGAAAATATCTTCATTCTTTTAGCAAAAACCACATTTTGATATTGAAGAGACCATTTTTCCTGGTTTAATGTTTTATTCTGTATTAATCTGCAAAGACAACACATTTTGACACTCACTTACTATATTGCTACAATACTTTTGAAAATTAATTATAACATTAAAAACATAATAATAATGTAATAAAATAATTTAATTTCCCATAAAATAGATTTTTCACTAAGTAGTCATTAACTGTGCTCTCCTTCCCCATATATTTCCTCTGATTAATATTTATGAATCATTTTATACATACTGGTGTTCAAATGCAAAATCCTGGAAGGATGGGTAAAAAAAGGAGAGAAGGGAATAACTACAATAAAGGCTTTTTGGAATTTGTTTTTGTGAAAACACTGAGGGGATAGTTGACAAATATGATAGCCTGGCACTGTAGGAAGAACCACTGAAAATCTTCCATAAGAAAAACACTTTCTGATTCTGAGGAAATGTTTTGATGGAAAAATATTGATTCTTTCTCTGCTCATGGGAGATACCGTACAGCCTGCTTGTTTCTCAGTTTTCGTGCCATGCTGCTCCCTGATGCTGTCAGGGGGACAGGAGGGTCCTGCCAGAGCTCTCTGTTTCTATGTGAAGCTATGTACAAAGGGATTCAGTTCCTGACTTCTAGGCAGCTTTCTCTTCAGCCTGCTCAGTTTCCCAAAGATGTCTCTTTAATGAGTTGGAGAGTCCTGAACAGCTATTTCCATCATTCCGTCACCCCATATAAATAATTTGTGTCCCATTATATCTAGTCTTACTATGAAACTAGTAATTAGCTGAATTTTGTATCACTGATATGTTTGTATAACTCTTTCTAGAATTTTACAACGTGAAAAATATATGTACTGAGACTCATAAACTCAAAGATGATTAATGTCTCCTTTTCTCACCAGTTTGTCCAGAAGGAATATATCTGCCCCATAAGTGCCCTGGCAAGCTAACTGATAATAGTGGCCCCTTACTCAGAGAGTTAGTGCTTCAAAAATTTTTCTGCATATCACTAGTATTTTGTCATGCAGCCTTATGTTAGCAGGGGATTCATGAGTCAATATCCTGATCACATTGATCAAGAGTACTCTGGAGTGTAGGAAATGAAGCTGAATATGAATATTCACATGAAGTAGAATTCCAGCAAACATTCTTCAAGTTAGAGATTGCAATCTTGGCAGCAGTTCCAGAGGAATGTATACTTTCTGATGAATCAGACTGCAGATCTAAGAAGCACAGAATCCCTCTTGTCAGCTCATAGCTAAATGAAGCACAAAAAAACCCTTTGGAAATGAAAACAAAAGGTAACTAATGATGTGCATTCTTTCTGGACCATTTCCTGTCCATTTTTTCAAATTAAGGGAGTTAGTTTTTTGATTTCCTGTTTTAGAGAACAAAACACCTTCATGGTGTTCTTTTGCATCTTTTCTGACATGAGAGCAATTTCTAGAAAATTGTCAAATAACAGGGAGCTCTCTCATGGGAAAATGATGAGAAGCACAGTCCTGCCTTTGGTGCAGCTAGGATTGGTGTCTCTTGTGCTTTCAATGTCTAGCTGCAAGAAGACTTGGTCCTCTCCTGGACTTCCCAGGGTAGTGGAAGGGAGCAGACAGCTGAGAAAGTCTCCTTCATCTTTCTTCTCCAAATTGGTCTAAGTCAGATATGTAAGTGTCTCTCCATGGGTTATGTGCTCCATCTGCCTGCATAGCTGGGCACTCATGGTGCTCTCATGGGCAGGTTGGTCAAGTCCTTGTTGTCATGGAGGGACCCAGTAGGAACCTAGACCAGTGACTCTGACTGTTCCTGTGCTGTGGTGTTGGGGGTTAAAGTGTTCACCTCCATGGGCTTCTTTATTGATCCTGAGCTCTTCATCCTCCCTGGTGCTCCACAGCCCCCTCACCTTCTGCTGCAGCCCCTGGTGAGCCGGTTTCTCAAACAAACCACACCTCCTGCAAACAAGGATATTGTCTCCTTGTCTGCCCACAACTTGAGGGACACCCCAGGTACTCAGTATCCACATTGTACCTCAGAAGCCTGCCTTGGTCCACCTGGTTTGCTGAAGAGGTCTCACATGGGGGATTTCCATTAGGGGAATTATGGTGTTTTGCCTAGGCAGCTGATCAGCTTCAGAGCAGACCTCAGCCAAAGCCTTGGGGCATTTTGCCTTCTATATATCCTTTGTCACTAGGTTGTCTGACCCATGAAGCAGCATGCCCAGGTGGACCTTGACTTTCTTTTGGGTGTCAGTGTTGCTTGAAACACAGAAAAAAATATTTCTTCTTGTTCCTATGATCTGGCCTGTCATTGTCTTTCCATATGTCATTTCAACCTTTCAGCACATTTATCTCCTGCAACTTCATTCCCATCCACATATTTTGTAATCACACATTTGATCCAACCATCCAGATAATTTATAAAGATTAAGTAGTAGGAACACCAGTATCTGTTCGCTGGGAGCTCCATGCCCCGTGTCTGCCAGTTTGACTTTGAGCCATTCATCACCATCCTCTGAGCTCTGTAACTTAGACCATTTTCCACCCATTTTCAACAATCTATCCAGTCCTGGTTGTTCACAAGGATGTTTTGTGAGAAGCAGTCAAAAGCCTTGCCAAAATCAAGGCAGGCAACATTCACGGCTTGCCCCTCATCCACTCATCAAGTTGTTTTGTCATAGAATGCAGTCAGATTGGTAAAGCACAGTGAATCCCTGTTGGCCTTCTGTCAGTTTGCTCTTCTCCAGCAGATCTTCTGCATTCCTAGCTACACCTAATTGCAGATCACTCAAGTGATATTTTTATATTCCGTTTGGGAGTCTGTCTTCTTTTCCATTTCGCACACTTCTGAGGAACTGCCTCAGTATCTTAATGTTTTTCCAGGGTGCTTTCTTATGCCTGATCCTTTTTCCACTTAGTGAAAAAGGCTCTCTTTGTAAGTAGGTTGTCTCAAGAAATCTCCCAACACTCCTCAGCTCTTTTGCTGTCCAAGTCAGAAGCCCATGAGATCCCTTCTCACTTTTCCTTAAGAAAGGTGTTTGCTCTTCTGAAGTCTGAGTCTTCTTTCTGCTGCTTGTCTGCCTCACACCCCTTAGCTCTGAAACTCTACATACAACCTGACAGTCACTGGGGTCTGTGCTGCTGTGTTGCTTTCTTAGCACATATCATAAAGTCACTATGAGAACCATGTCCTGTAGGACTGAGGACTATTGGAGGTATCTGGAGAAGGTTTAATCCACTTCTGCCTGATCCACTTGTCTGGAGCAAACATCTACTACAAGATCTCTATTGTTGGTGGTTTTACTGATTTTGGCCCAAAGGCACTCTACAAATCAAACAATGTGCACTCAAACTGCTGTTCTACAGAATGCACAACCCTCATCCTCTTCTGCCCTTTCTGTCTTTCCTGAGGACATACACCTGGTCTCTGCAGGACTCAGGATACAGGTGTCATGTATAGCCCTGCCTGCACCCTCGCACTGCACTGACAAGATTCAGGAGAATGCAACCTTGGTATTGTTCCTCTTTCCTTTAGTTCTTGGGGCTCTGTTGTCCTTTTTTTTTTTCCCTGGATTACGTTTTGCAATATTGCTGGTGCCCACATTGAAGAAGAAGGTGGAAGCCTGTGGGCTGGATCAGCTGTGTCAGTCTCTCCATGATGTGCTGGCTTTGGCTCCAGGTGGGCAGCAAACTTTATGTGCCTTTGTGTCAGGTCAGCAGTTGAGTGTCACGGTGTCCTGCAGAAGGGAAGTCTCATGGCCCTCATGTCCTCTCCTTCTCACTGAGGACTTTGCCCTGTTGAGCAGGAGCTGCTGTGGTTCTCTCTTCTGGGCACCCTTGTCTGTTCTTCCCATCTTTCACTAAAACTCCCTGCCTCTTTTTCATCTGAATTTTTCCAGGTAAGGTGTGAGCTGTTGCCCATCAAAGGCAATTGCCTCTAATCAGGTTCTTTTAGATGTTCCACGTGGAGAGTTTAATATCAAATTTACTAATGTGATATATTTGGCATTACATGGAATTTTTGTTTAAGTCATACAGCAACGCACTGTATAGCATAGCAATTGCAATATATAGTTTCATCATGATACAGTGTGATTCCTGTCACCAGTCTCTGTGTCCTGATACCGGGTTTCTCCAGTCACTGGCAAGGAGTATGTAGGTTGAAGACACCACAAATTTGGTTTTTTTTTTTTTTCAAAGATTGTTTTATTAGTTGTCCAGTTTTATACTTTATGTTGGGCTGAGACATGGACATACTTTCCCCTCCACACACCAGGTTGATCACACACCATGAAGATATTGTCTCTACTAATTATCTCAGGGAAGGCTGTTTATAGAAACTGATGACTCATTGAAGCAACCAAATATCCAAAACAAAGGGTACTCTCCAGGTCCCCCTTGTTTGAGATAAGCTTATCTTGCTTTATAATTGATGGTAATTCTTGACATTCTTTGTTTTTGCCCATAAGCAAGATTTGGAGCCCACCACATGGGAAAAGTAATAACTGCTAGGTAGCAGTGCAAGTATTTTAGTGTGTTGCATGTGTTTGACTTTTACTCAGTCCCACCCACAAAAAAAAAAAAAAAAAAGGTTTCTGTTACCTTATTATAGATATGGCAGATTTATGATAAATGGCAGTGAAGGATACATTCTACTATTCTCTTTCCATGAACCTTTTTCTTCTCTGTGTGTCCTGGACATTTTTTCAATTTTATTTTTGGATTATGTGTGCAGTATTCAGTGGGTACTTTTTACTCTTGCAGCAGTTATAGTCAGTGGAGTAGGGAGGACTGCATGAATTATAGATGACTGTTAGATCCAAGAATCTTAGAGGAATAACAATGTTATTGGGTAAAATTCAAGTTAGAAATGTGTTCTAATAAATTAATTTAAGTCTTCTTGTATCTGCCAAGAATGTGAAATACCAGCTAAATAGCGACTAAGATAATGTAATATTAAGAAATCAGTCTACCAGAAAGTATTCAGAAACAAAGATACACTTACTAAAGATATTTTGCAGCTGTTATTTTGTACATTACTCTAGGCAACGATGAGACTGCAGTTAAAATGACTGTAATTAGTATAGTCTCATAATTGTTATTCCTGTGTCTCTCAACCTGAGATGAGACTGTTCACTTCTTTAGAAGTATATAGGACTCACGGCTTGAGTGCAAGACATATTCTCACGTATATTCTCACATACTAATAGCTCTTTTGAGAAATACATCACAGAATTCACTGAGTTTTGAGTTGTTTGTGTTTGTTTTTGTAAAATCCTATCCATGCAAAATTAGGAACTAGGTGTAGGTTATTACTGTGATTTTTTAGCTACATAATTTCTGAAGGATTAAAAAAGTGCGAAAGCTGTAATGGGCTGTTGACTGTGTAGGAGCATGAGAAGGGGAGAATGTTTGAATGAATCTGTGGCTTGAACTATGAGACATAATAGGTATGTGGTGAGATATTAGTGATTTCTGAGGAAAATTTCTAACAATAATATACTAACATGAAAAGACACAGAGTTACTAAGTGATTTCTTTCCTACTGAATATTTGTAGGAAAAGCTATAATGAAAGCTGGAGATTTTGTGTGTTCTTTTTATTTATTAGTCTCTGCAGATTTAGATATCATGTTGCAAATGTCTTGAAAAAAGCAGAAGAGAACAAAAAAAAATTAAAAGAAAGATATTTATAGGGAAATTTGAAAATTCTCCAAATCATATGAATGAAAAGGTCTCTATACAACAGCCATTAAGGAAAATAGGTAGTCTGAAAGGAATGAATGAAGGCTTTTCTGGATTCAGTTAGTGCTGTTTGATCCCCCATTTAGTGCTTTCATGAATTTTGAATGGTTTCTATGGGAAGACTTACCTTAAGACTGTTTCACTCACCAAAGTGGCAACGTGGTATGTAAAATGACCTCCTGCCCATGGCTGGTAGCAGGAACAACAGCACTTTGAAATTATGCCCCTGGGGAAGTTATAATGGTTTCTCAGAGGATTTGTAGAAGCAACTTGTACTCAGCTTCTTGGCCTGACCATCCTCAGGTGGTATTACCCAATTCATTTTAAATTGGCTTGCTGGAAGGCCACATGTATGTCATTTACTTAGTTTTTATTCTACTACCCAATTCATCTGGGAGCTCTTTGCGGAAGGCTTTACTGGGTGAATTTTTGCATGTTATATCCTGTTTTCGTGTAGCTGAGAAATGACTCATACGTCTCAAATGCACCAGCTGTTAGCTGGCTGTAAAAGAGCTCAAATGTATCTTGCTATATTGGAATATTAACGTGCAAATTCATGATTGCAATTGCCAACACAGTGCTGTGCTATAATAGTAGAACAGATAGCTTGCTCCAAAATGCCATCTTATGATTTCCACCATAGAGCTGCCTTCTATATGCCATTCTTGGGCATCTTTAAAGTTGGTCAAATACTGCGCCTGAATTCCCCAACTTGAGCATTTCTACGACTGTCTGCAGTAACCCCAGTTTAAACAAGGGCTGTCTACATTGTTGTTTCCATATTTGCACTCCACTCTTCCCTGGCTGGAATTCTTTCTGTGCAACAACCTCCTGTTCTTCAGTATGTTATCACAGAGGCATTACCATTATTCCTAATTGGCTTGGCCTTGGCCAGCATCAGGAATTCTATCCTGGAGACAGCTGGCATTGGCTGCATGGAACAGAGGAAGCTTCTAACAGAAGCCACCCCTTTAGCCCCTTCCACTACCAAAACCCAGTCCTAGAAACCCACTACATCACCTTGGTATAGAATTGAATTCCATGAGCATGTAAATACATATGTTTTTGTTGAAGTTTCTGCAGTGAAAATAATTTGACTAACATTTCCCCAAATCATATCTCAGAAGTTTTTCCATTTTTGTAGTTAGTAGTTAAAATCTTGAAAAAAGTATGATAAAAACACCCTTTTAGTTGGCTGATTACTTAAATGCTGTATAGAATATTTATTTTGAATGTTAATTTTTAAACTGTAGTGCTATGTCTGTTTTGTAGGGAGGAATAAAATTCTCTACAGTTTTGCAAGTGTGTCTTCAACAGCATTAGTGAAATGGATAATGAAAAGGAGGGTGCTGCTGTCTTATTTATATGCATGCATTTTATTCTCGGTAAGGAAAACAGCTACAGATGTACAAGAAAAAGGACCCCCTAAAAGAAATAAATGAAAAAAGTACAGAGATAGATCTTTGATTCCTGATTACTTGCAAATTCAAATGTGTTTTTGAAAAGTGTAGCTATATATATGCTAACTCAACTATTTTTCCCATGTAGAATGACCATTTGTGGTACTGTTATTTTATACGTAAAATAGCTGTGAACAAAATGTGATGGCTGATTTCTTTGGAAAAGGGATGTTTTGAGCTACCTGAATTTATAACAAAAATCCAAATATGAAACTAGACCCTGACATTAGTGTCTTTAAGGGTTTTATTTTTTTCTTTTACTTTCTTTCTTTCCCCCTCCCCCAAATATTTGGTAGTTTTATTATCTTAAGATTATTATTAAGCTATTATTGTATTTTTTTAATATTCTCTGCATGTCTGTAACATTTTCCTAACAAATATTACTACTTTCAGCATGAGTCCAAGGGTTTGGGGAGTGCTGTGGACATTATGTCTGATGAAACTTAACTATATTAGTGTTTATATCAGCCTAATTTTTTTCTTTGTTTTTAAAAATATGTCTATATAATGCTATATCAACAGAGTTGGATAGGATTTTAGTTGAATGAATCATAAATTTTGTTATTCTAAGTATGATCATTTAAATATGTTTTTGGTGAAGACAGTAAATACTGAAACCCTGACTTACAACACTTAGTCTCATTTTTAAAACACTAATTTTTAAAAATCCACCATAAAGTAAAACCTATGTAAAATGAGTAATTAATTTGCTTTTGGAGGTTCATTTTGAAGAACTATTTTCAAGCCAAAATCCCTGTCTGCACTAGGTACACACATGATGTGTTCATGATAATATATGTAAAAGGCTTTCTCACAAGGTCTTTTCCAACCTTGGAATAAGTTAAATAAAGTTCCTTAGTTGATCATAAACCAAAAACTTTTTTTGATGCTCAATATGTGATCATTACAATTAAGGAGCCTGGAAAAAAAAAATCTATTGTTTAATTTGTGCCCACAGTAGGACCAGCACATGAAGAAGGAAGAACTGCCTTCTCACACTACAGCAAGCCTGTCCAGCAGTTGCAAGGTTGACACAACTGTATTTAAAGGTAATGATTGCATGGAAAAAGTACAGTTTAGTGGTGGTAGGAGATATTTTAAGTTATTTGACTATTTACTAAGCAAATTAAACACAAACACACAGGAAGGATCAGAGGCACAGTATCACCTTATCTAAGAGGATAAAGAATATTGTTGGCTCCTCCTACAGCCAGTCAAGGAGATCGAGGTGTGAAACCCACTAAGATGATACAAGGACAGAAATACATTTCCTAGAGAGCCATTTAAACTGCCACCTTACAGATGAATAGGATATGTTATGGGATGTAGGAGAAAGAGCATTTTGCAATGGATCGGTCTAACTTTCAGGGATTTTATGGAAGGGGATTTTGGTGATGTGTGCAGAGTACTACTGGATTCTTAGGGAAAAGAGAAAAGTCTTGGAAAAGGAGGAATCCCAATATGACGGGGAGGAACTGGCATGGGAAAACAGAAACAAAGACTAAGTGGGTCTGGTCATGTTTAAACAGCTTGCTGCTCTGTAAACTTGTGTGACACAGCTCTTCTGCTTGAACTGCAGTTTGTCCTATGTTCTCTTTCCTCTGTGTGTCTAATCTAATCCTTTCTACTGTATTCAGAAATATGAATAATGAATACAAACCTTCATAGTGTTGCTTCAGGAATATGTTATAAACTGGTATTAAATATTAAGTATGGAATATAGATTTGCCACATGTAACCATTTTTAACAGTATGAGAAGAAAACTGGTTGCCCAATATAGTGTTCCAGAGTGACAATTTCAGGTCTTAAAAATCTGTTTTGAACAAAACATCCCATTCATAATTACTTAAAGCTTTCTTGTTATATAGAAAAGTTGATGCTAGCGAAAAAAGAAAGCTGAGAGCAGATGGAAGCATTTCTATGTCTTATTTATTAGGTATGAGTAATGTATGAGACAGCTGAAGTAAACATTTTGATGGATTTTCCTTTTGTTCCATAACTGTGTCTTGTCACTTTTGACATTAACGTAAATCTACTATACAAAAAGGGCAGCAGCATGGACTTTTTTTGAACCTCTGCAAACGTGTGAAGACCCTTTCACTTCAAGCTGAGTAGAAGAGACAATAATTAGCATTAATTCATCTTTATAGGGCTATATTTATAAAGTAAAGCAACAGGTGCCTGATAAAGCAAAACAACTAAAGCTGAGGTCTGGAAACCCACAGTATATGCATAAAGGGGACTTTAGGCTAACTCTAGTCTGGTCCTCAGGCACAGAATGTACATTAGAAATTGGACTGCATCTTCTGGTTTAGCCCCATCAAAAAGAAATTCATCACTCCACACTGTGAAGCAAAGCACAGCAAGTGAGGACAATCAAAAGATTTGTTTCAACTACTTGTCTGCATAGTTTGTTAGGGAACTATCGTGGCACTGCAAGGTTTCAGTTGTATGAGTGACTGTACAAGGGGAGGAAGGCTGTGCAAGAACACAGCTAGGAAACTTAAAACATCTTTAGAAACAATTAATTGTGGGTCACACTATTTGAGGGACATCCCAGAGCCATGGGTACATACAGCAGACATGATAGAAGTTATTAGAATGTGTTAAAATTGAGTTTAGTGTTTGATTATGACTTTAATGATGTTTTATATTATGATTATTCTGCACAGTATATCTTTGAAGATTTTCCCTACCTTGGTCCTTTTATTTTTTTTTAAATTATACAAATAGGTTATTTTGACCTTTTCTTCTTTTTCCTTTGTGTTGAGGTGTTTCCCATAATGCCTCACTTCAATAGCCTAATGATGATGCTGGTTACATTCCTTTCAGTGTCATAACTTTTATACAGAATATGAGAGACAGAAGCACATTTCTAAGCTATACCCAGTCTTGACAAAATGACTTAAATGTCAAAATGACAAAATTTTTCATCTCAAAATGAACTAATTAAACATGTGAGCAATCACAGGAGGTTTGAACGGCTAGTAGAAGAGTTTTATGGTTGGTTCCAGTAATTTCTTGGGATAATTATTTGTCTGATCAACAGAATGTATCCATGGGTGGAAGGTAAATGTCAAGTGTTGTTCTACTTTTTCCGTATATTTCCACAGTCAAAGTATGCTTTGTTTTAAAAAAATCTTTGATTCTATCACAACAAGCAGCCAGATGGCAGTTGGTCCATGTTAACTTGAGAGGGGAGCAGCAGAGGTCAGCTTTCAATGTCTGAAATCTTTTCTGAGAAAGAGAAAGGGAGGGAAGAAGGAAGGACGGACTAGCTATTATTTTAAAAGAGGCTTTCACAGTGATGTTAATGCTTGTTTTGCTGGAAACACCAAATAAAAAAAAAAAAAAAAAATGGGAAGATGTGTAGACTATGGGAACCATAGCATGCAAACTAAATTTTGGCATTGCTCCTGCCAGATTTTCTAAGGAAATGTATAGAAGAGTGCAGAAAATAGATTTTTTGATTACAGTTTCAAACAAATATTTAGAAAAAGATGTTCACATAGAAATTCACTATGGGCATATTCCTAAAAGTCATCATTTTGTTTTGGGGAAAAGGAAACAGTTATGTATTTCTTTTTGTTCTCTCAATATTGATATGTTTCTCTTGGACAGTAGGAGATATTGCTTTCTCTTTCCTGAATGACTTCTGGGTTTCCACTATATATTGGTTGTACACTGCTTTATAGATATGATTGTCTTTCTTGGGGAGCTTAGTCTCAGTTATTGAACCTGAACTGGGAGAATGTATGGACTTTTACAGTTTAGTAACAATCACAGCTGAAACTGGTACAGGACAAGCCCTCTCTGATGTAGAGTGTATGACCTGTTGATTCTCTAATGGTGCCGAATCTCTCATTCATAGTAGTTTTGGTGCTCTATGTCACTCGTTAATCACAGGGATCTTTACATTAGTCAAAAAAAAATTGATGGTGTGCTTATGTGCATATATATACATGAATGAGAGCTTGTGTGTGTTTGTGAGAAACTGTTTTCCAGTCTTAGGCTTTTCCTTGCTTTGTTGATAGTTCTGCATTTACACTGTACATGTCATAATTGTTAAGACAATTTCATGAATGAGGTGCACAAATGTGCTTTTTTTTTCTTCTTAGGGAAGAAGTGAGCACACCATCAGTTTGGGTTCTATTTCATGTTTTTCCAGAGGTATATTTAAGTAAAAAATTTGTCTTGTTACTTAGTGCAATAGAGCAATAACCTGGAATTGTCTCCACAGCTGATATGTTTTAGCTATGAAAACTATAACAGTGAGGTAAAAACATTTTTTTTCGAGACTTTGCAGTCTTTGTACCAGCGAATATTTTCTTAGCTTGACTTGCTGGTGTTCCCAGTGTGCACATCTTCCCAGTGTGCACATCTTCCACAAATGGAACCACACATCCCATTCCCACTCAGTTTGATAGGAGAGCAAAGCGACCTACTCAGGACAGCGGTATCCCTGGAAAAATGAAGCAAGCAGATATGGCTCCTTGACTGGTACAACCTTGCAATTTCATGTCTTTTCAAGAGTTTACTGCAGTGTGTCAGCTCTAGATTTGGACATTAATAAGGTACGGAAACAGATATTCTCTCTACAGCTACTGTCATTTCATCCTTGAAATTGCAGCAAATGTCCTGACTTTCATGTTCTTACTGATGGGATTGTATTCTAAGAAATCTACTAAAGTTTCATAAAAAAAGCACCCTGGTTTTGTCAGTTGCCAGGAAGAGTAATTTCTGTAGGCTTTTTCATCTCTCTTTCTAAACGCAGAAAGGTCACTGAAATTAACCATTTTGATGTGAAATGCTGCTTTTTAATCTATCAGCATCTATGTAAGGCTGAATGTCACTTTTCATATTTCACAACGCACAATCACAGCTGTCATATCTTATGCAGTAACACTCCTTTGCCTACTTTTTACAAAAAGGATTAGAATATTTTGGAAGGTGTTAAGTGTTTTTTTAAGTGTTCTCAGTGTTTTTTGAATTTTTTTTTGAGGTGATGTAATGTGAAATACTCTTGAATGTCTTTCATGCAGAGGTTTAAGAACTCATCATCCTTAGGAAATCATGCTTTATATAGGTCATGCATGTGTACTGCTTTGAGTTTGGTGACCTACTGGGAAGCAGTAAATAAAAACTTCAACTTGCTGTTGCACGAATGAATAATCCACTTGAAATGAATGGAAGCCTTCTTTACAAGGCAGGAAAGAGTCAAGGCAAGATGGCAGGCAAGAAAGAGAGACAATATTCTGATCAATTCAGAGGGCTAGGCCTGCAGTTAATCTGTGTTGATTAGGTAGTAGATGAAAGAGTTAGGAGAAATAGATAATGATGCAGGAAGCTATTGAAGAACTTTGCAGAAGAGCGGCACTATTTCCACATCCTAATTACACAGCTGGAAGTTACATCCAGAGACATTTTTTGACTCCAGAAAACTCATTGTGTCTGTGGATGTTCCTTTTAGGCTGCTGGAAGGTAACTTTAAGGCTGTATTCTAAATGGGATTTAGGTTGCTTTTTCACAGGATAAGGAAACATTTTCTGTTTTCTATGTTGAATGCAGTTTGTGACTTTTTGTCTGTGACTTTTAGGAAGGTGATTTTTGTGGATAGGGAGAGGCCTGTTGTTTCTTGTGAGTCAAAGCTCTAAGGTAAACCTGCAGATGGTGTGTGAAAGGACTGTCTAATAGATAAAGAGTGAAAGGATACCTGCTCCATCTGAGATTTTAATTTCCCAAGAATTTCACAGCTACATAGAAAAATACAATGTATATGGATAATCATATATCACTGTGTATCCAGAAGGACTCACTTGAAAAACTTTTCCCCCCTATTTTCTCATTTGTTTAATTTCTAACAATTCTAGTAATCTACAAAGCTCAGAAGCTTTGCCCATGTATCTGACTGAAAATTGTGTCATTTGGTATACTTGATATCAATTAAGGTTTTGACAGGGAGAGGTTTCTGTTAAATTCTTCAGTCTTTGATATAAAGTCACATATTTCTGCTTGATAGATAAGTTTCTTTATATAGTGTTTGCTCTTTTCTTACTGTCCACCAAAGTCTCTAAAACAAACAAACAAACAAACAAACAAAGTGTAGACAATTGGTTCGCAAATGCAATGGCAAATCATCCTAGTTTTCCTTCTCATGCACATACATGCAGAAACTTGCAGATAATGAAAGGATATTTCTTAAAGGTGCATGGTCATTCTTCATTTTGGTTCCTCCACTGACAAGCAAACAATTTATCATTCTATCAGACTTGTTTTTAAATATTTTTTTTTTCACTTGACTAACAGCCCTCCAGTAATATAAATATTGCAAGATTGCTTCATAACTACCAAGCTTTTGAATGAACAGATTTTGACAAGGACTCTTTAATTAGGCAGAACCAAATGGTAGACTGGTAATCTTTACTCAGACTTTATTCTAATGGTTCCCAAGGACGCTTGTACATGAAAACCTTTACCTCTCTGCTTAAACTGAGTTAGAGGGCTGTCTTTAATATAAAACTGTGCAAAGTGTCCTAGTATTCCAAAGTGGTACAATATCAGAGGTGGCCTCTGGTATTCTCATCCTGGTTTCTAATATCAGGAGACTGTGCAGATGTAATTTTCACATACTTTGGCATGACTAGAAAGGGGGTTTTTGTTTCTTTCTTTCTTTGGTAGGCTCTTGTGCAATACTATTGTAAAATTTATAGTGGTGGTTCGGGAGATAACTAAATGTTTAATTTTGGTTCTCTCAATAAGGACTTCTTTTCTTACTGTTGCAAAAACCACTAGCATGTAAAGATACAGCTTATGATATGGAGACAGGCATGTTCTTTCCAGTGGCAGAGAAAGGGTTTATTTTCACAGAAATTGTTGTTCAGTAATAGTGCTGTAGTTCTTTAATGACTCAGAGAGATGAACCACAGTCAATAACATTATGTTTATATCTTGGCATACTGCAAAAACAATGACATTTTAAAATAATTTCTTTTAGAAAAATGTAAGGGGACTACGTATTACACAGCCTGAAATATGAGAAATATTAAGTAAAATTTCATGGGGGAGATTAGAAGGTTAGTTCTTTGGTTACATGGATTATTTTGCCTAAGGCAGACATAGAAAAAGTAATTTCTGTTCCCAGGCTCTTTCCTTTCCCATGTTCTTCTGTTTTTCTCTGCACTACACTGGAGACAATATCCTTTCAATATTTTGATTTTGTTGTCTTGAACGTTTACCTACACATTCTCAGTCTCATTTCTGTAAAATAAACCCATTTTAAGTAAAAAAAGAATCGTAATAGAGCCTTCTGTCAAGAGAGCTGTGAAACCAATGTGATGGAGCGGCAACCACCAGAGTGTTGTAAAGAGATAACCAGGTGGATAATAGTTAAACACAGATCTGCTTTGACCACAGTCCAGGTAATCGTGCTCTTGGGCAGGATTATCCATTTAGTTTAAAGTAGCTGGAAGGTAACTTTCTAGAGATACTTCAGCAGCATTACTCCTGCTGTGAGGCCCTTTGCTCCCCTATGGCGTCATCTGCTTTCTAAATGTCAATGCAGTGTTTGACTGCTGCTTGTACTTTGATTCTGTACAGCATTACTCTATAAAAGCTAAAGGTTACTGTTCTACTGTTGGAAAGTGTGTGAATGATTTGCAAGAGCAAAGCTGAAATCATAAAAGGAAGGAACTCAATAGATCAGGGCATGCCCTAAGACATGATGGTACAAAATTAATCAAAAAAGCTGTTTCAGCCCCTGCTCCCCCTCTCCACCAACTTAAAGGTTGAGAAAAATAGAGGAAACAGCAAAGTAACCATTTCTGTATGAGACATATGGCATCTTAAATGTTTTGAAGATACAATTAAGCATTCTTATGGCAGGATATAATTTTCTTAAACTTTTCCAAGTCTAATAGTTAAATTACTGATACTGAATATTAGTTTTGTGTAGATAAATAAAGATTTTGGAGAGGTTGTGAGGGTTTGTTTATTACACTGAATCCTTTAGGTTATTGCACAGGAAATGCAAGTCCCTTGTATCTGGTCTACTAGCTATTTCTAGAAATGAACAGCAAACTTTGATGCAAAAATTTGCTGAGGCACTGAAAGCAGTTTTAGCAGTTACTTTAGTGAATGCATGTCTGATTACAGAACAAGCAACCATATGGAATAATAGCTGTAGGGGTCTGCAAGAGAAATGTTGTTACATATCTGAAGTTTTCTTTTAAGCTTTTCAGCTCATTTATATTAAGCCGTAATTCCCTGAGGACTCGGGAGGTAGAGCTGGGATGTCTGGTGTAGAACTGCGGCAAAGCTGCTGGGGGCTTCAGGGAAGAACAGTTGTTCCTTGCGAAAGGTAGTCATGTATCAATATTGAATATTCAAATTTCAATATTGGATGAGTAGAAAGAGGTTGCCTTCCTTGCCTCTGGTCATCTGTGTCAGTAGCAGCTAAGGTGCTGTACTAACTTGTATTAATACATACATAAATGCTGGCTTTAAAACCTCTCCTTGGCAGCCATTTTTTAACCTCCAAATTATTGAAAGAGAAAAAAAAGGAAACCCTTTAATTACTTGAGTTTAGAGTAAACTATTGTCTTTCATTCTGTAAACATATAAATGGATGTGGACCTCCAGAGACGGAGATCACTAATACAAGAAGTTGCATAAAAGCAACAATTTTTGATTCCAAGTTCTCTGCTGTACAGGAGATTTAGGTGGCACTTTTTTCAGGTACTGTGTACAGATTGTCTGTCTGTCAAGCTGAGTTTCCTTTCACTAAGTGCACCTGAATACTTTAATGAATACTTAATAAGGCAAATCATCCTGTGTCTGACAGGCAGTGTGTGCTATGGTAATCTGTGCAAGCCATGTTTTCCTTCTTTTGCTCATTTACTATTCTGTCTCAGTGCCTGAACACAAACCTCCTCTACCACTGCAGCTTAAATGTAACCAGTCACTTTGATGATCTGACTAATGCTCAAGTACAACAAGCATGAAGATAAGCATCCTCTGCCAAGAGAATCTCCATCAGCAGTTATTGCGCACAGGGGTGAACTAAGCAAGGGTTGATTTCTTTGTTGCCCAGCACTCTGTACCAGCAGAATCATGCCTGTGACAGTCAGTGTGTGCCCTATGACTTCTAACACCATGCTAAAATCAGAGGCAAGATAATTTAGCCTAACCAATATTTTATTATCATGCAGTCTTTTCATATTTTAAAATTGTTTCACCCTTTTCCTTCCTTTTGAATAGTGTTCTTCATAGAAATGTCTTTGCAGCAGCAAAACAGGCTGACAGCTAGAGATAAAATGTAGTGTTTGATTTCTCCCCACATCTGACATTCTGTGCAAATGCCAGTGTGTCTTTTTGAGTTCACTACATTCTCTTTTCTGCTCCCCTTCCCCCCCAAATATACAGGATGATATTTAAGAAAACATAGTTCTGATATTAAGTGAACTACAAGTGATTAAGAGCAAACAGACTGTCAAGAAAAGGTTATGGGCTAAAATGTTCCTCATTTTAATTTCAAATCTTTTCAGTGAACTCTTCCATCATATTCTAATAAAAACAGCCTGCTGTATGAAACTTGGTTTCTGACATTCTTTGTGCCAGTTCTTTCCTGAAAACAATAAAAGTATTTATTCTTGATTTATCTGGAGCTTGCTATTAATTTTTTTAGATAAATTAATGGCATTTTGCCCTAGACCTTGAACCTCTGCATCAGTCAGAACAATGGGTTTCAGCTTCAGTTTCTGTTACCAGGCTGAAAATCTGTATTTGAATCATAGAATATCCTGTATTGGAAAGGACCCATAAGGACCGCTGAGTCCAGCTCCTGGTCCTGCACAGGACCACCTCAAGAATCACACCATGTGCCTGAGAGCATTGTCCAAACACTTCTGGAATTCAGGCAGACTTGGTGCTGTGACTACTACTCCGGGGAGCTGTTCAGTGCCCAACCACCCTCTGGGTGAAGAATATTTTCCTAATGTTCAACCTAAATGTCCCCTGACACAAATTCTTGCTGTTTCCTGGAGTCCTGTCACTGGTTACCACAGAGAAGAGATCAGTGCCTGCCCTTCCATTTCCTTTCTGAGGAATCTGTAGACAGTGATGAGGTCTTCCCTCAGTCTCGTCTTTTCCAGGCTGAACAGAACAAGTGACCTCAGTCGCCTTATATGGCTTCCCCTCCAGACCCTTCACCATCCTTGTGGGCCCTCCTTCGGATGACCTCTAATAGCTTAATGCCTTTTTAATATTGTGGTGCCCAAAACTCCACACAGGACTCAAGGTGAGGCCACACCAGCACAGGGTAGAGTGGGACAATCATATCGCTCAACTGGCTGGTGATGCTTTGCCTGATGCCCCCCAGGACATGGTTGGCCTTCCTGGCTGCCAGGACACTGCTGTCTCATATTCAACTTGCCATTGACTGGGAGCCCTGGTCTCTTTCTGCTGTGCTACTCTCCAGCCTCTTGTTCCCCAGTCTGTCTGTACATCCAGGCCTGCCTTGTCTCAGGTGCAGAATCTGGCACTTGTCTTTATTAAACCTCATACAGTTGGTGATTGCCCAGACCTCTGATTTCTCAAGGTCTCTCTGCAGGACTTCTCTTCCTTCAAGGGAGTTAACAGCTCCTCCCAACTTAGTGTTGTTGGCAAACTTACTTAGTATACCTTTGTACCCAAGTTGTGAATGATGGGCCTAAGATGGAGCCCTGTGGAACCCCACGAGTGACAGGTTGCCAGTCTGATGTTCCTCCATTCACTATTGCCCTCTGTGCTCAACCCATGAGCCAGTTGTTCACCTGCCACATGATGTGTTCATCCAGCTGTGTGCTGAATGTTTTGTCCAGAAGGATCTTGTGAGAGATGATATTAAAAGCCTTACTGAAATCCAAAAAGATTAAATCTAGTGGCTTTCCTTCATCAACAGGTGGGTTACATTGTCATAAAAGGAAACTGGGTTTGATAAGCAGGACTTTCCTTTCATGAAGTCGTGCTGGCTGTGATTGATGATTGTGTTCTCCTTCAGGTGTTTTTCAATACCTCCCAGAGTAATCTTCTCCTTAATTTTACCATGCACTGAAGTGAGACTAAAAGGCCTGTATTTTCCAGGGTCCTCTCTCTTGTCCTTCTTGAAAACTGGGGCTACATTTTCCAGCTTCAAGTCAACTGGGACCTCTCCAATTCCAAAGACTTTTGAAAAATCATGTGATCACCTGGAATAATCTTTCCAATAGTTACAATCTATAGATTGTGACCATTATTTTCTGAAGAAGAGTGTTTTTATTTGTTTTGTGTTTTTTTTTTTTTCCTTTTTTTTTTTTTTTCTTTTTAGAGTTAGTTCTGCATAGTTTAGCTCCTGGGATTGGCTTGCCATACAGTCAACTTGATACCTGTGCAAACAGGAAGAAAATGGGGTAATCTCCCGGTGGGAGGGTGGGACAGTGAGGAGGTAGGACTAACATTTCACACAGTAGCTGCCTGCTAAACTGGTTTAGTGGTAGTACAAATCTACACCACCATGTAGAGTCTTGATATTTTTTTGACAACAATAACTTTCAGCATAAATTTTCTTTGATTAATCTGCAAATTATGTCTGTTTTTTTCTTAATGTTTTGATATTGCAGTACTCATAAGCTGTTCATTTAATATGGATCAATCAGTGCAGTTATCTGGATTGGTACATAATGAATTTTCCTCAACAGTGAAATTTAGGAAGTTACATCTAAAGTTAATCAGTGTACTAAGTAGAATAATAGTAGCATTTCCATTTCATATAAACTAAAACTTCCATTTTCTTCCTTAGCTAAATGAACACCAGTTGAGTTTTGTTTTCAAAATAGAAAAATATCATTTTAGTAGTGGTTACTGTATCTTGTCCGCCTCACTTTTCATGCAAAAGCTCAGTTTTCAACATAGGAAATTCAAACTGATGAGTCTAATATCCAGGCAGAGAAAAACAACAAACCAACAAACATATGAATCTACAGACTAACAGTACAAAACACCCTGAATTTTAATAAACTATATTTAGGAACTGAAAAAAATAAAAAAAGGAACTATTTTTATCCTATTTATTACCAGAGAAGAATAACAGATACAAAGATAACACTTTGAGAAAAGGTTTGAGAGAACAAAATTATCTGATCACCTGCGGAAACCTATCATGGAAGGGAACTCAAATCATTATCTCAATAGATTACATGGAAATTACATGAAGCAGAGCCTTAGAGATTGTAAAGAACTTTTCTGCTATGTTCACAAATATAAATTTACAGGTATTATGCTGTTTACACTAGATCACAGTGTATCATTCTCTCTGCTGCTCTCCCAATGGTCCTTTCATAAAACCATTTTTAGAAGAGGCTGCCCAGGAAGGGCTTGAATCACCATCCCTGGTAGTATTTAAAAGATGTGTAGATGTGACATTTTGAGACATCATATAGTGTTGGACTTGGCAGTATTAGTTTGGTGTTTGGACTTGATGATCTTAGAGGCCCTTTCCAACCTAAATGATGCTATGATTCTATGTCAACTTTGTTGTCTCTGCTCTCAAAGCAGTGATTCTCTCCTATATTTGTATAGCTTTTGCCATGTGTTAAACTTAGCAGGCAGGGACCCTAATACATCTAGAAAGTAATCTTGCTGCTTAAAGTGTTTGGGTATGGAACTGGATACTAGGACTTTTGTAAAGTACTATTGTTAAACATGATGGTCCTGGGAACATCATTATATCAAAAACTATAGGCAGGTGGCCAGACCTTGATACCTACAAAGATTATGTAAGTGAACACATGCTGGTTTTATCCAATGACATCAGTTCAGAAAAAGAACTTTCCAAAACCTCAACATAAACATGAATTTTTTTTAGTCAATTATAGAAAGACTTGTTTGACATTAAATATTAGGTTTTTGTTCAATTGAACAATCTCAGCACTTATTTTGACTTCCCCATTTTACCAGATATCTAGATTATTTCTTGGTAAACAATAACTACCCAAGCAAAAATGCTATGGTACTCCAAAGAAAAAGAAGCCTTAAAAATCCCTCTCAAATATCACCTTCTAATGAACTACAAATCACAGATATTTTTGTCTCTTTCTCCATGTTTTTTAAGTAATTAAAATATGTGTTTGCTTACTTAAATTTAAATGTTTTCTCATTATTTAAGATAAAGGAAACAGGTTTGTGTTTTCTTTTATTTTGATCAAGTGTTAGATTTAATTGCTTGCTGAGTGGACTGATATGACATGGTAATTTAAAAGGAAGACTATGAATGGGACTTTGCCAGGTATCTTCTGGGAAATGTTCTAAAAAAACAAGCCTCATATTTGTGTCAAATGTTAATGATTTGTTTTTAAGAGTGACTTTTGTGAACCCCTGTGATTAAACTAGGACTCGATAGAGGCAATACCACTAATAGAGAGCAGCTGGGCTTGCTATAAATGGGGCTTTCTTTTTGTGGATTGGTTATAAACTTTGCCCTGTGGCTGGTTCTGCTCCAGTAACTGCAGATACTTCAGTTAGCAATGGAGTTTTCATCTTTTCTTTGCTAGATACCAGCTGAAGCCCATATATTCTGATTAGAGAAGAAACTTGTTTTGTTGATGTATATTGCATAGAACAGTTGGAGTTTTATGCAAAAAAATAATGCTAATTTTTCCCAAGGGAAGAAAGGGAAGAAGAGATACAGGGAAGGAGAGGAGAGTCTTCCTTATAGCTGTCTGGCATAACACGATATGCTCAGTGATGTAATTATTCTGTCCTGTACTGTTTTTAATACTGCAGGTGCTCAGTGTCTCAGAATCTTTTGACATGCCTGCTGTGATATAGCTTTGTGTCCCCACTGCTTTGTTTAGCACTTGTTGGCTCTCAAACTTTTTATTGCAGCATATGGCTTTCTGATATTAGCATTTCACCATGGACAACATAATGAAGTTCCAACAATCTATTGCTCCCATAAGCCTCGTGCTAACTGAGTGGTGGTGAACTTATCTGGCAAATATAGTGCTGTTTCAGAAGAACTTGACATGAATTTCTGGAATGTGAACAAGGACCTTTCCACCTTCCCTTCCCTAATTAAAATTGCAAAATTTATTTTTTGCTCCAACTCTACTTTAGGTCTTGGTTTCTTTTGATTTTTAAAATACTATTTGTTTTTAAATATCTAGGTTTTGATTGTTTTGCTTTCCTTTCATGTGTAGCAGAGGTCTTCTTCATAATTTTGGTTTCTATTCTTAACTGAGATGATGAGATATAGGATCAGAAATTGCAATTTTGAAGCGGTGGTCCCATGCCCTAATAATAAGTGGCCCTATTACCTTCTGATTTTGTTTTACTCATATGTTTTTAAAATTTTTTACTAGCTTTTGTGTGAAATGATGAGCTGTTCTTACTTTTTTCTTTTCTGTTCTTCCACAGCTTCCTATATTTACGGTCGACATTGAATATTTTGACAAATTGATAGTGTCTAAAGATGTTGACAGATGCAGGAAAACACTGAAGATTTTGAAAATTTAATAAAATACCATGTAACCTCCATAGCTACAGGTATTTCATTAGGGGGAAAATACTGCATTGTTTAGGAGTGTAATTTTTGAACTTTGTAATCTATTTTTGGAAAAAGGAACAGAAAGTTCAGTGGAGGAACTGAAATCTGAAGATAAATCATGGTGATATATCTGTGTGGAAATTAGCTGTTCATAAAGTTTGGTAAAACTTTATATATTTATGGTAATAGACCAAAACATACACATTGGCTATCTCATTTGATGAATTGGTAATTCGGAGGAATGTTATTATGTACTGCCTGGGTTAGGAAACTGGCCTGAAATTTTCATCATTTCAGACTTGCTGTCATACTTTAAAGCCAGTAGTGCTGTGGTAATGTGTTTCTTTGATAGTATTAGAGTCAAGGGTAATTCACAGTTGCTCTCATATTGAGCTACAACTTTCAGCCATTTGTTTAATACTTTAGAAATTTTAAAATGAGGCTTTTAGAAATACTCTAATGCATGCAATATGAAGGATCAACATTTGCCACTTAGATGAAATATTTAGAAGACAAGCCCCTGCACTCCTTGCATGGCATTTTCTTAGGACTCAGTCTTCCACTAAAATTGTCAGAAATTCAGAATAATGTTGTTTGCTATTTTAGTCAGATAGGACTCAAAAGTTTCACATCAGTTCAGTCCAGTACTTATTATGCAGTCACGATGTTTTATATATTGGTTTAATGTATTTATTGGTAATCTTCTCAAAAAACAATGGGATATTTTGCTATTGATGCTTACCCTGGTAGTCTGCTCTGGTACTTGAGTACAGTGATGGTTAGCAGTATGACATTTTCTACATTAAATTCATTTGTAGCTGCTTGTGTTTGTTTCTTCTCTGATGGAGTAGCTTCATTTCTAGGTGCATTTAGAGATGATATTTATATCCTATTTCAGTTCATCATGGGCAGTGCCTATAAAGTTTAAGTGGTATTGAGGTTTCTACTATGGCACAAATTTAACCCAGAAAAAAAAAAATGTTTAGTCAGACTATAAAGACTAAATTAAACCAATTCCTTTATGGTTGATTTCAGCTGTAGAATGCTGGGGGGAAATCCAAGTCTGCAGTCCAATGATGTCAGAATTTTTAAGCATAACATCCTAAGCAGTTGTTATGAAAAGGTCAAAGAGCTTCAAGCAGTATGAGTGAACAGATTGCTTGGACCACTCTCAAACATTTATACTGTGCAGGTAATAAAAAGGCAGTAGAAATTACTGTGTGAGGAGCTCCTTAGGTTGACTGAATCCCTACTCAAGGGATAATGTTGATTCCAGTGGCAGAAGAAAAGTATTCAAAGCAAGTGTTTTGTCATCTTGGTATCCTGTGATATGCATGTGCTTAAGTGATTGATCTCTAACAATCTTCTGTTCTAATGTCTTCAAGCGCCCAATACAACATTTCGATCAAATGAAACCTGCCAAGCTGTTATGTTTCTTTTTTCTGTTAGGGAAACATTCACTGGACTAACCAGGAAACACCGTGTCCTGCAAACCTGAGCCAGATGTAGCAGATGTAGCTGAACAGATAGACTAGGGATTTTTAGGAAAGACCAGAGTGATGGAAAGGTTTTGTTATCACTTCTGTCCAACAGCAATAGTAATTTATAAAAAACAAAGATATTTTAATGTATCATCTACTATAGTTTTTGGACTACTGTCATAGTTTGCTTAGCTTAAAAGAGAGAGAACTGAGGATATAACAGCCCTATCCTGTTCTTGAATGTACTTATCAGGGTATCCAACACCCTTCTTCCATATCCTTCTGTTTTGACTGCTTGGTATACAGACCAAATTTGATATGCCATCTGTCTAGCCTTGAGTTAAGTACATGTCTGAGCAAGACATTTCCAAAAACTTGATAGGCACCTGTCCCCTTCACTTGGGTGATGCTTTCAAGCTCAGGCTCTCCCCACTGGGATCTGCCCATGAAATGCTACAGCTGTGCCTTTGCCTGGCCACGTGTCTTGCTGCACCTTAGCTTCCTGGCTGGCCATGGACTTACCTCATCACCATGGACTTCTCTGGAGATCATTGGTCTCATGCTGAACTTTGCAGGCTCACTCTGCTCAGCTTCTGTGGGTACCACAAGTCTGTGCCTTTGTCAATAAGGATGCTGTTCTTTCAGGCTTGCTGTCATGCCCAGGTCACCTCCCCTTACTGAGCAACCCACTTCTGCTACTCCCTTTGATAGCTGCCAATACATTTTTTTTCCCATAAAGATTTCCAGTTTGTGATCATGTTGGGATGAGTTGCAAAACAAAGGATTTTTTTAATAGCACAGGTTTTCTTCAGTGTTCTACAGTTCCATGACAGAATTTTTATGATAAATCTTTTCCATCCCCTCATATTTGAGGTTAAAGTGTACAGTGTCTGATCCTCTTCCAGTTTTTGAATCAGGATGTGGGATGAATACAAAGAGCATTGTTCTTTTTTTCTTAAATGTTCTGAAGAATATTTCTATAGCATAGGAATTCATATGGATGCACTTCCAATTATCCTAATGGACCACAATGCTCCACAAAATCATTAAAGTAATCATGCATGCTGATGACTGTGCCCTTGAAATAGACCTAGTAAAACATGCATCTTAGTTTGAATAAATCGGCATAGGCAGGAAATTGTTTGTTGTTGCATTGGCCTTTGTGAAGTACCTTTTATATAGATCTGTAATTATAGCTGGAGCACAGAGGGTTAAAGGCACTTGCAGGTCAGCCTATTTTTTCAACACGGTATTCATTGATACCCTCTCATATAAGGCACTGGCAAGTCCAATACGTCTTTTGTTAATGGTCAGACAAAATTCAGTGTTACCCATAAATGAGCCCTCTGTTTAGACGCCAACATTGCTTTTGCTGTAGATGGATATATATGCTTTTTGGCTGTGTTCAGATGCATGTTGTCTTATGTCTAGTGTGGCAAGGTGCAATCTGTAGCAACAACCTTTTGGAGTGCTGCGGGATTCTCAGGATTGAAATCCTGACAATTATGGGATATTTTTGCTGGGCTAGGAATGTATTGGGAATGAAAGACATTAAAATGCTGAAGCAAATTTTCTCATACTGAGGCTGAAGTATTGCACTGAGTAGCCTTTGAAACTCAAATCATCAGTTCTATTTAATATCTTTATTGATGATGTGGATGAGGGGATTGAGTGTACCATTAGCAAATTTGCAGATGACACCAAATTGGAGAGAAGTGTTGATCAGCCGGAAGACAGGAGGGCTCTTCAGAGGGACCTGGGTAGGCTGGAGAGTTGGGCTGATTCAACGGGATGAGGTTCAACAAGGCCAAGTGCCGGGTCCTGCACTTTGGCCACAACAACCCCTGCAGCGCTACAGGCTGGGCACAGAGTGGCTGGAGAGCAGCCAGGCAGAAAGGGATCTGGGGTTGCTGATTAACAGGAGGTTAAACATGAGCCAGCAGTGTGCCCAGGTGGCCAAAAAGGCCAATGGCATCCTGGCCTGGATCAGGAACAGTGTGGCCAGCAGGACCAGGGAAGTGATCCTTCCCCTGTACTCAGCCCTGGTGAGGCCACACCTTGAGTATTGTGTTCAGTTCTGGGTCCCTCAGTTCAGGAGGGATATTGAGGTGCTGGAGCAGGTCCAGAGAAGAGCAACTAGGGTGGTGAAGGGACTTGAATAGAAGTCCTGTGAGGAGAGGCTGAGGGAGCTGGGGTTGCTTAGTCTGGAGGAGGCTCAGGGGTGACCTCATCAATCTCTACAACTCCCTGAAATGAGGTTGTAGCCAGGTGGGCGTTGGTCTCCCAGGCAATCAGCAGTAGGACAAGAGGGTACAATTTTAAGCTGCACCAGGGGAATTTTAAGTTGGATATTAGGAAAACATTTTTTATGGAGAAAGTAATCAGACATTGGAATGGGCTGCCGAGGGAAGTGGTGGCTTCACTGTCTCTGGAGGTTTTTAAGATGAGACGGGATGTTGCACTTAGTGTCATGGTCTAGTAACCATGGCAGTGTTGGATCAAGGGTTGGACTTGAGGATCTCAGAGGTCTTTTCCAACCTGGTTGATTATATGATTCTATGATCAGGAAGTTATCAAATGCCTTCATAAGTAAGGAAAACTCACTAATATTGCAGTTACAACAGGCACAGTTATAACAGTTACAACAGTTAGAATATCATCAACAGATTGCACAGGTTGCTAGCGCTGGACTTAAAAATTGTCTACCCTCACAACTGCAGGCATACAAATAAAATAAAATGACATTTCTTCCAGTCCCCCACCCCATAATAATCATCAAGAGAGAAAAAATAAGACTTGACTTTATCTATCCTGTGACTGTTTGCCTTCCCTTCCTTAGTGTAGGCATATTCAAGCAATTTTAAAGTTTTAAATAGCATAGGCTTCCTGATGATCAACTAGTATTTAATGAAATTCACAAACTTTTGTTGTCATAATTTTATTTCCAAATAACAAGTAACTAGTACATTTTCTTGTGCTACTATTGATATAAGACACTGGAGATTCCAGATTTTGTCATTTATACTGTCACACTGTGTTCAGGCTTGTGACATTTGTTTTTGTCATTCTGTGTTTACTAACAGTTTGTCTTGCCATGAACCATCAGCATGCTCATGTTAAGTACTAAACTTCTTTTATTGGTTAATCTTTTGTATTCAAGCTTCGTGGCTGTGGTTTTTGTTCTGAGAGCAGTGGGGTTTTTTTTCTGTTATTGGAGACGGGGAAGAAAAGCATCTTCTAGATGAATTGACTAACATAACTAGAAGGGAAAAAAAAAATCACTTGAACTGTCAAGGACCTCTGTGCCTCCTGACCCCTAAGTAAGTAAAATTCCTTAGGTGCCTTTTTGTGTCGAGAATCAAGGCCCTTTTCCTTTCTGCAAATTGAAGTACTGTAAGTTTCTGTTGCTAAGTGATCCATGTCAATTGCATTTTGCTTGAGTACATAATTTCCCTCAACTCAATTGCAGGATACTGTAGCTTTTATGGTTTGAAATTCAAGTTTTGACCAGTCAAGTAAGTCTAACTTGCAGCCAATATTGCCATTATAAGTGACAACTGTCTACCTTGCTCTATTTGACAGTTTTCTTCATTATTTCTCTTTCATTAACAATTCTACTGGAATAAAACTAATGTTAAATGAAAGAGAGTTAAAGTAAATACTTCAAAGTTGTCTTATATATGCAGATCTGAGTGACAGTATGGAATTCTGCTTTTTTATGCAAGTGTTTTGAAAACAAATTCTACTTGTGCTACTGACAGGATCATTCAAATAATCTAGTTATGGTCACAGTGTTATGCTAAAGGGCTTCACCATGAGTACGATCTCCCTGAGTAACACAGTATATGTATACTGCAGCCACTGCTGCAGATGATAATGTTGGGAAAATTCCTTTTCACTTTGAAGACCTGAGGCCCGGAGCTACGAGCTCATTGAAAGGGTTTTACTTTAAAAATATACAAGGGTCCAAAAATGCACCTGCTGAATTTATTAAAAATTCTTCAGTTGCTTTAATACCTTGAGAGGGCACAAGGGAGAAGACGCTACACACGTTTCCTCCGGAGGTCAAATAACACACTTTTATTGGCAAACTTCAGAAAATAAGGGAACTTGACAAAAGTTTAAAGGGCAACATCCAACAACAACAACAACAACAAAATAATAATAAAAAAATAAAATAAAATTAAAAAAAAAAAAAAAAAGCATTGACTTAGCACATCCTAACTCATACAGCTTAGCAAAATGCAATCCATCCAGTTTAAACTACCAAAATATCAAGAAAGGAAATTAGGAGAAGAAGTAAAGAAAGAGAGAGAGAAAAAGAGATAATTATAGCTACCAGCTTGAGTCCTATTCAAGTCCAGATTTCATACGTCCAGTTAGCAGGCTCATAACCACATGATGGCCGTGTGGTGCTGCTTTTATTTGCTCTGGCCCCCCTGTGGCCACTCCCACCACCCAAGGTGGGACTTTCAGTGTGCCAAGCACTCTGGGGTTGGATTAGGAGCCCTGGGGAATATGGTGTGGGCAGTGCTACAGTGTCCAGGACTGACAGCAGGTCTGGGGCTGCCCAAGGTGGCTCCAAGGGGCTGGATTGGGGCAGGGCACCATTCCACCTTCGTGAAATTCTAACTGTGCCTTCCCCCAACACACACTTGTGTTGGTCTGAGCCAATACAATTATACGATAATCCAGTGTCTCACACCCTTTCAGAAATTATTTCTTGCAACTGAGAATTACAACTGCAGGGTGCTCTGACTCAAATATATCCAGATCACAGGTTACAGATCACAGATTAGTGAATGTAATGACTGGTGCTGCACTTGGTGAAATTCTGCTTAGTGCATGTTAGTCTGAAGTTCAGAGATTTAGAGATAGCATTATTTTTCTTTAGTGATCATTTCACTAATGATTTTTGTAAAAATTTTTCTTCTATTATTTTCTTTTAAATATTATGTGGGACATAGAAAAGCCTCAATCTAAATTCCAAGTTATTCCTTGAATGAAAATTATTTACGGATCAGTAAAAGTGAGCATTTTAATAGTTTATAAACTTAGGGAATACAAACGCCATAACGTTGTTTGTTTTTTAAAATATATACTTTATATAAGAATAGAGAATGCATTAAATAAAACATTTAATGCTACATTGTTTGGTTTGGGTTTTTTTTGTTTATTTATTTATAAGTGCCCCAGCATAGTTCTGATCACCAGTTTATTGGATTCTAAAAGCAACCTATCTTGAAGAGATGTCAAGTGTTAGATAAATAACAAAATTATTTGCCCTTGTTGAAAACTAGAGTAAATGCTTTCTTGTCTCTCTGAAAGTGTTTTCTGTGCTAGGCAACCTTGTAGGTGGAATACTTGTCTGTCATACTCCAGAATAGCTGTTTGAAGAACAGAGCAGATTGCATCTATGTATTAGCATTTTTGATTGTTGTTTTATCTCCCTCTTTCCTCAGTTGTTTCCTTAAAAATATTTAATTTTAAGGTTTTTTTAATAGTCATTCTTCCCTATCTGACTCTGTCCTACTTGTTAGGACTAATGTTCCTTTTCTGCTTTAGGCAATCGGACACTGCACAGCTGTTTTCCTGTGTTATCTAGAGATAAAGTAATGCTATTATTTTATATACCATCAATATTGAGCATATAGTAACAACAGTTTAGTGCAATGGAAGCAACTGGATAGAAGACATTATAGAAAGGTGAAAAGTAAGGTGAAAAAATATTCTTCTGGTCTTTCCCTCTCACTTGAGATAAAAACAGGTTGTGGAGGGATTGGAGTACTTTACACAACTAAATGTCCAAATCAAACTTCTGAAGACCAACAGAATGAAGGGAAGGGTTTCATGCTTAAGAAAAGTAAGTTCTATAGACGGGATCTGGGTGACTACAAGAAATCCAGAATATGTGCTGGGGTTTAAAAAAAGAGCAATTTGGAAAAGAAAGATGAAAGTTTCATTATGTATAAAAAGATATAATATCAGAATGATATTAGAATCTTTTTTTGTAAACTGCTCTTTCATTGAATAAATAAGGCTGTTCTGATTTTCCTGCAGGCTCTCTCTCAGGTAATCCTCCTCACAGATGCACAACAAACATCTATTGGGAATACTTTTTTATTGTCATCCAGGTTGTTAGTATAAGCTAGCATGGTTCAGTGCTCAAAAGGCAGGTATATGTGTTGCTGTTCAAGATTAGGAAAATCTGCATATTAGTACACAGTGTTGTGCAAAATCTAGTTTCTTCATACAAATGAAGCATTAATGCATCCTTTGCAAATGTCTGCTCTTGGGAATGAAAAAATAAAATAAATATAGTCACAGAATCAAAGAATTGGTCAACTTCCTTGTTGAGCAGGGAGGTTGGAAGGGACCACAGAAGGTCATCTGGTCCAATCTCCCTGCTCAAGCAGGGTCATCGCAGAGCACATAGCACAGGATTGCATCCAGATGGTTCTTGAATATCCCCAGTGAAGGAGACTCCACAGCCTCTCTGGGAAATCTGTTCCAGTGCAGGGTCACCTGCACAAAAGACATCTTCCTCATGTTCGGGTGGAACTCCCTGTGCATCAGTTTCTGTTCCTTGCCTCTTGTTCCATTGGTTGGTGCTACCAAGAAAGCCTGGCTCCATCTTTCTGACACCCTCCCTTCAGATACTTACACACATTGATGAGGTCACCTCTCAGTTGCCTCTCCTCAAGGGTGAACAATTTTGCATTTTCATATGGCAATAGTTAAAAAATGGAGCAATGCCAAAGACACATCTGAATTAGTCTCTCTCAACAAGGGGCTATTCTTTGTGCTGTGATATGCCTTATATGTGGAATCAAAAGACCTGCACATAGCTTCTAGCAGAAACTGACTTACTGTGGAGACTAAGGACTGGAAGAATCTATGTATAGTTTATAATTTCATAAAAACTTTGTTCAAAACATTCAAATCTAAGTCTTGAGAAAGACTATAAACACAAAAAATTTCAGACTTGAGGAAATTTGGAGAATCTGTATTTAACTGCTTGAAGCAATGAAAACCTAAACTGAGGAAAAAGAAGGAGCATGAAGCATCAAAATTTGAGAAATAAATTATTGTAGGTAAGGAACTGTCTGTACAGGTTTTTGGACTACAGCTCTGTGTGTCTAGTTGTCAAGATCAAGAAGACCAGTGGCCTACCAGGGAAGTCAGAAAAGTACAGGCATTTCAAATAGATGTGTTCTGAGAGTGCAGGTAGGGTTATGACCTAGAGTAAGCTCTAGAATATATTTCATAGAAAGAGAGTGTACTGTAGAAAGCCTGACACCTTACTTTCTCTCAGTCTTATTCTGGCCATAATGGAAAGAAACTGTTTGCTAAAACATGACTTCTTATACTCTTTTTTAGTCCTGGAAGAAGAAAAGGAGTGAAGAACTAAGGCAGTGATTTTCTCTGCCCAGCCTCTTCTCTCTTTAACACTGTGTATTATTTCCCAGTAATCTGAGCTCAATAACAGCTCAAAGATAGGCAAAACTCACTAACTGCAAATCTTGTTATTATAATTTTATAAGGCATATAGGCAATCTCTTATGAATGCATAATCAGCGGAAGCTGGGGTTGAGGAGTGAATGAGAAGCTCTGTGGGGGTTAGTTGCTGGCTGGGGTTGAATGATACAAAGAGTTAGCTAGAGTAAACATATTTCCTTGCTTGCAAGAAGCTAATTTAATATTAGTTTGTTTATAGTGGAATTTCATAACAATAAAAATCAATGCTTGAATACCATGTGAATCTTTTTGAGTAAAATTGGTGAGTTGGGACAGTCAAAGGAATACATGGATGACAAAGTAAATGTTCCCCCCAGAATTTTCTCAGTTACTAGAATGTATTTGTATTGCAAAATAGTTGGCTTAGTTAAACCTGGGCAGAGTTCGAAATGTGGCATGCATAAGTTTCAGAAGATGAGTAGGTATCCAAAATGCCTAGGTATCCATCTAACATGCAATGTTTGTATCTAATACAGTCTGAAAGGCTGGCTGCAACATTACCCTACTGCAACTTGAGTACAACTCTTTCTATTGAATACCAATTGAAATCAATAATAATGCAGTTCCTCTGTTTTATATGAGGCTATTCCATAGTTTTTCACTTAATGCACAGCAGTAAGTGGGGAAAAATGATGGCTGAAAGTGATAACTACAGTTCTTTATATGTTTGCTTCATTCTAGTTTCAGCTCACGTCCTGAAAGAGAGAAAAAAATGCAGATTTTTTTTCTCCAAGATTAGATTCTGAGGAGGAAATTCATGACTTGCTAAAAAGCCTTTGGTTAGATCACCAGTTCTGTGAATTCATGTCAACATTTGATCTATCAAATTTATTTGCACAAAGGATGATGAAAGTAAACTCCGAACTTGGAAAACCTTGTTATTAGGAAGTTATTATATTAATTAGACCATCAGATGTCATGTTTTTCTGTCAGGCTTCTGCTTCATTTATAATGGATAAATTAGATCAGCTTTGAAGATAATAGGAGGCTGTATAATGTGCAAGACTCCTGCTTTCTTTCTCTGTTGAAATTAAAATGCATGTATCATGTAAAGCACAGGATTTTAGAGAAAGGGCCCTCATGCTATTCAAAGGGCTCTGTGCTGTCCGGAAGAACTGGATTTATTCCTAATTTTTCTGTAGTTAATAGTTCTGTTTGGATCAGATGTAGGGTATGAGTAAGATGCAGCTATACTGGCTGAAGCTGAATGCCTAAAATTGTAATCTAACATACAGCCAATGAGAATAAGACATACTAAAAATATAGAACAAAATATCAAGATCTAGCTGTTCATCCTGGCAACCAGTTATGAGAGACACCTGTTCTGCAAGCACTAGCTTAAAATATCTAGGCTTTGTTCCCTGGCGGTGACTTGTTTATGAGTTTGGCTTGTCTATACTTTGAAGGTGAAAAAAAAAACCAACAAAAAACAAAGAAAGCTTCCTCAACATATGTATGCATTACAGGCATGGTAAGAGAAAAAAAAGCCCAAAACACCCAATGCACCAAACCCCAAAATAAAACCACATACATTCAATGCTATATTTAGTATATATTATGAAAGAGGACAGTACTGCAAAACAGCAGAACACCACGTAATCATTTTCCCAATGAGTGGTTATTCTGAGTAAAAGCAATACTTGATAATTTATTACTGTGTTGTGAGTTTTTTTAAAAAGTTCTAATACAAACCCATTTAGGTAGGAGGCTTACTTTACCTCTGTAATTACAAACTTCATGAAATATTTTAATATTCCTATTAAAAATTTTGACATCTTAATCTTTGTAAACTTGTTAATTGGTAGCAATCAGCTGATGTCTTGGAGCTGTTTAGTCATGAATGTCTAATGAATGTTCAAGATTATTGCCAATACTTCGCAGCTGGTAATAAAGCCTCAATAAGGCTATGTTCATTTAAGAAATGGATGCAGTTGATAAGATTTCTTTTTCACCTACAGAATCATTTTTTTCCTGAAACAGTAGGCCAAGGAAAAGAACACATTAAAATCTATTAGATCAAGATACCTGAAACACAGCCATTGCCCTGAGCACGCACCAGATGAATTAAATAACACATGCCACATAAAAGAAGTTGACCTAAATACCTGTCTTTAGCTAATTCTGGATAGCCTGGGAAAGCAAGGTGTATGGGGAAAAGTACTGATGCATCCTAAGCGAGGCAGGACTGGATTACACATCTACGTCAAACAAAGATAAATGCTACACTGATTGAGAGATAGAGAGATGTTTTAATCTGCAGTTAGGATAAGTGCTAACTCACTTCCAGTGCTTCAAGAACAGGCATTCATCCATACTCTTGCTGACTGATGTTAATATCCATCTCTTTTTCCATTCTGTTTATTTTCTAAACAATACGTATGATTCTGCTCTGGTCAGGCTTGCAGGTTTCCCAACATCTTTCAAGAAGTATTTATTTAAACAGGTTTTTTTCTTGGCTGGAAAATGCTAATGCCATTACTGTGAAAACCAGCAAAGTAATGCTTGAATACAAGTCAAGATCCAAAGCTCTGACACTTGTATCAGTTGATGTTCAACATCCTAGTGATTAAGAGAAGCATGGTACTGCTCTTTCAGCAAATGCTCTGGCCATTTTGGAGAAGGCCAGATTATAAAACCCAGCACAGGAAGGAAGAAAATTACAAAAATCTTACTATGTGAAATTTAATCTTTTTTAGTGAAATGTTACCTTTGATCCTAATTCTGTTCATGTTTTTATCACATATATTCAATCAATTTCCATGTTGTCATTCTCAAGCACTGTTCTATGAGCAGTTTGCAACATGCAGATTCCTCCATTCACCCATTACAGAAGTGTTTATTCAGCTATGCAGATTTTCTTTGTTTTTGCATATATTGAATAAGAATGGATTTCTGAATTCTTGCTGTTTCATGCTCACCACTTCAACTTTTGTAGCAGTACATACAGTTATTTTCTGTCTGTAGCTATTTGAACTTCTGTCTCAGATGTAGCCATTATCAATGTTTTTTTTTTTCTGGTATTGAAACATGTTATTTCCATTCGAAATTAAGGGAAAAGGATTTTCTTTTAACACATGCCTGCAGTCCATTCCTTCAATGTATTGTTTTTCTTTATTTTAAAACTTTTTCAGTGTTTTTCACTAGAAAAATAGATCATAGGACTCACAGAAAAAAAAATAAGTAGAATGAGATCTCAGCAGGTCATCTTTACTAACCCCCAGCTCAAACCAGGGCTAGCTTTACTGTTAGATCAATTGTGCAATGTGTCATCCAGTTGAGCTTTGAAAATCCTTCTGGGTAGAGGTTTTAGAGTGTCTCACAGCAAACTCTTCCTAAACTTAACCTATGGCACTGTGAAGAATTATGTTTTATGGGAATAATTCTAATTATTTTTTTTTTTGTTAAAGTCAGTTGTCATTCATAGTGGAGGATGGTGAATCCCTTTATCATCATTATCTTTTGCACATCCAGGAACTTCTTGCATTGAAGTCTTGAGAATCAGTTATGGTCATATTTGAGTATCAGTACAGATTTAGGAAGTCTTTTGAGTGAATGCATCATTTACCACTGCACATTAACCTATTGAAAGGTTCAAGGGTTTGCTGGGGACAGTAACTGGAATTCATATTATTTTAATTGATGTTTTCTTTAGAAAGTCCTTTCTGACTTTGATTAATAGACTTCTACTCAAAATTGCACAAAGTGATTTTAGACTTATCATAAAAAACACCTACAACCCTTTCTGCTCTTCATCCACTGCTGCAGCTGAGACATTGTCCTGTAAGTATTAAGGACATGCAGCTTGAGTGATTTGACTCTTTTGGATATGATGTGTTTCGTACATGGGGTATTTTATCTTGTTCCTGAAGAATAAACTTGGGTCACATCCATGACATTGTTCTCATTGGGCAGCAGCCAGAGAGAAAGAAGGTGCTGTCTGTCTGGTTTTGTGTGTATTACAGATAATAAAACATCTGTTGAGACTCTGATAGTAGGCATTCTGCTCTTCAAACAAGAGAGAAATTTCAGCAGGAGAAGGATTTTTATGTAAGTGAATTTAACATTTGTCAAACTTCTGATGTGGCATACACAAAGCCTGTGCAATTATTAGGTTAGTTTTCTTGAATTTTAATGTGCAGCTATTAATGTCAGTGGGAAGATGAAGATGTGATACGAATGAATGAATTCTGAATGATGGAGAGCTGTCATTTGGACATGAATCAAGACTGATCAAAGAGACAGTAAGTTTTTCTTAGTCTTTAGGGAATCCTAAAGGAAAAAGTGCTGCTTATCACCACCCACTGTCATGCTAAACAGTCTCCCAACAGAATTGTAATAGCTGAAAACATCAGTGTAGAGCACTGTGAATGAGTTACTGAGGCAGAGCCCTCCGTAGGGAAGGTAAGGTTTCCCCTCTGTATTACTAGCAAACCTGCTAATCAAAGCTGAATTACACCAATATTGCCCCTAAGTTTCTATAGGAAGAGATAGATGCTGGATTCAATTGTAATTATTCTTAAAAATAATATTTTTTAAATGTTTTATATTTCAGTTTTACATGCATTACTATGTGTTATTTGCTCATTTATGTAGAGAACTCATTATCTAGATGATCTAGGTAACTCATTTAGTAGATAACTCAGATAAAATGCTACTCAGATGAGCTTACGATAACTACTGCAGTTGCTGTCTTCTTAACTGTGATTAAAATGGCAGCTTTACTTTTTGCAGCAGAACAAAGTAGTTCGTAGTATTTTTGCCGTCTTCATGATGAACAAATGAGTCTATCCTGGCACAGGTCATTAGTCTTGTTGGAAGGTTTTTGTACTTATTGTTTGCAGAAAAGGATTGTGTTTGAGCAAAATTTACTTCAGGCTACTATGTAAAGCCAACAGCTGTGGGGCTCGAAGCCACAGAATTTTCTTTATTGTTCTTATAAACTTTAATGCCCATGACACAACAAGTTTCCAGCTAATGGAGCTTTAATTGCTAGCACTGTTTTGGGCTCATTTCTTGATTGATAAATTGCTACCTCTGCCCCGTTCACTGCTGGATTCTGCTCTTTATGAAAATTCCCCTCAAGAAATCCCAACTAATTTGGGAATCAGAACGGAGCTTTGTGGCTGCAGCACTGAAACACACTAACTGTAATATACTATTAAGGATGAACTCAGGCCAGTGAAAGTAGTTTTACAGGTAACATTTTACTCAGTTCTATAAGTCTGTGATATTTACTCATATTTAAAGTTATTGTAGAAAGTGCCATTCATTTGTATTGAAGAAGTGACATTTTATTACATGATTTTTTTTTTCTCACAAGAGGAAAAATGAAGTTTGATAGAAATGTCTAGATATGCTTATGAAATACAGTTCTTGAGTGGTGATTCATTAACTTGTTTTTTAGATTTATGAAATAAATATGAAAAATATATTTTATATAAAATTGCATGGTATAAAGAGTAACTCAAATTGTTAGTGTATGAATTTAAAGTAGATGAGCTGAACAATTAATTCACAAATGGATGCTTTCAAGAAGAACTCAAGAAAAGGTTCAATTTTGCCCACGTATGTGACTTTGGATGTAAATAAACTTAAACACCACTTTAATTCTTAGTGAAAGTTCAAACAAGATTTAATGCATTTTAAAGATTAAGCAATATTATTTTTCCATGTGGCAGTAATGTTTGAGTGTTTGGTTTCCTGTACTTGGTTAAATTTACCAGGGCTGTGGGATTTAAAATAAATTATTTAAAAAAATCCTCAGAATAGAAGCACTTTACATTACAATTTGCTTGTACTATTAGCATTTTTACACTGTCAGGTACAGTATCAGGTTTTACAGTCATGTCTGTATGATGCCATACTAGTATTCTTGAAAAAATGCATTTGAGTTTTGTAATGGGTGAACATGAATTGCCTCTTAATACAACAACATACATGTTGGCCTGAGCCAAGAGTCAGAGTTCTTCTCCTTGAATTCAGTCATAGAATATTTATGACACATTGCATCTTCCTATGCTTTTAGAAATGGACCACTGAAAATTGCTGGGAAAGCATCAGAATGAAACTGACTTCATTATTTCATAGAGCTGTTGCAAAGACAGCAAGAGCTCCCTGTAGCATGGACCTGATAAAGCCAGCAAAACTTCTGGAGCTTCATGCATGCCAACTGACTTAATAACACTATTCTCATCATCAGTTGTCAAAGAGGTGACAGCTCCCAGTTGACATTTTGGCTGTAATGAGCTCTTGGCTAAAGTTTGATTTTTGAATTGGGAGTATATCTGTGCAGCTTGCTGCTCCCATGCTTGGAAACCTTTTCATTTCTTCTCTACAAGCCTTTTCTCCTCCACAACCATTTGTTCACAAGCCAGCAAAGTCTTCTGAGTAATTTCTTCTTTTCTCTGTTTTATTTTTGATCCACACATCTTTCAGCATTTGTGCTGTCAGTCAGAGCACATTGAGCTGCTTTCGGTCATACCTCTACTGTAACAAGAGAAGCACATTGTGGTGACTTCTGCATTTGTGCCAAGCAAGAGACTGTGCACAGTACATCACTGACAGGAGGTTAGTAGTACTAAATACTAGTACTAGTACTAGGAAGGTATTTAGTAATCTTTATATATTGCTTCTGGTTTGAGGTTTTGCAATTTGGACTTTTCCACATTGCAAAAAACTAAGTCTAAAGCATTTAGTCTTATCTGCTTCTAAGGATATCATGACTTTTTCTGAATAACAAACTGCCCAGTCATAATTTATTTTGCCCAGAAGAAAAGAGGGATTCTGTAGTATGCTACACTGGCCAAAGTAAAGTTATGCAGGGATTGTTTGTTTACACTTTGTTGCCTACCTAAGGTCTGCCCTCAGTGAGGTCAAACATTCTAGGAAGAACATAAAATTGATGGTGCAAAATTATTAGCTTCTCAGTTTTACTCCAAAGCTTTTAAATCATCGTTAAATCAATTATCTTCTCATGAATTTAGATTAATGATTTATGAAGGTGACAAATGATGGAGTTAAGTAATAAAATTCTGTTAAACTCTTCATAATATATGGGAAGGGAATAATATACCTTCACACATCTAAACCTTTGAAAGGAAACACTTTTTGCTTTCTCTAGTCTCTCCTTTAATTCAGACAGAAGATAAAAGTGTTAACATCATTTTTCAAGACTTAATCATTCATTACATTTGTTGGACCTACGTGGCAACATTAAACACAGCGGCTCATAACTTATGAGGATAATTGCAGTTTCCTAGATAAAATGGGTTAATTAATTCCCTGAGGGGACTAATGAGGCTGTGCTTTTGGTATAATCATGTTAGTTTTCTAATTGTGTAAAGAAGGTGTAAGCAATCGGACAAATTCAATAACAGATCCTCTTAGAAAGCTCTGTGATTCTGTAAAGTGCTATATTTGTTAATTATCTGGTTAATTTCATGCTGGCACTCTGTGTTAGGAAAGTAACAAAATAAGTTTACCTAGATGAATTAAATTTCATTCATATCAGTACTGACTCCTGTTCAAAAGAATCTGTTGACACTGCTTAGCAACAAAAGAATACTATATTTTTGTGGAAATTTTGAATCAGTCCATTTTATTTTTATGGAGTATTAAATTATCTGGCTTTTTCCGATAGACTATTAGAAGCTGTAGCAGAAATTCATTAATTCACACTGGCAGGTCTAAGAAAATATATTCCTATTGGTTTACCATCTAGTGTTTTTTTACAAAGGTAATTGAGATTTAGTGGCATTATAGCAAAGTTCTCTAACATTTAAGTCTTTATGCTTTTATGACAATCAGACAAGTAACATTTTTCTTCAGAAGAACTAAATCCCCTAGAACACCAGTGCAGGGCCAGGGATACATCTAGTTAGTTTTTTTTCAGATTGACTAGATTTTTAGGTGCCATAAGTACTTTGATGAAGAATTTATTTTAAAGTCGTTCTCAGTATTTTTAGTGCTATGTGTCTTGGAAAGCACACCACTATATTTTCAATTCTTCTAATTTTAAGTAAAATCATAGTTTTCATTTATTCACATAGCATAGTATAAAGAAATAAAACATCTACCTTAAAACCAAAGCTGTGACACAACTAATTTCCTAGAGTCAGCTTGTACTAAATAACACATAATAAAGATCAAAATGAAATATATTCTGACCAAAACTCATCTTCTGTCCTGTAGTGAACAGATGTTCAGAAATTAATTTTGCTGCTAATATACTCCTCAAAAGCAGGAGGATATTTTAGTATTTTAACTTAAGACAAAATTGCTGTCTAGTTTATGTTTTGTTATCCTTGTAACCTCATTCTCCTGCTTCTGGTGGTAGTTTTTGAACTTCAGGCATCAGTTTTAATACTTTTGCAGCAGCTGCTTCAATTTTCATGAAAACAGATAAATGTATAACTTCTAGTCCTTAGAAAGTGAGGGGTATTTTAATCTGAACAAGTTTAATCCTCATAAAGCAAACACAGATTCAAATTAGAAAGAAAAAATCTCAAAAAACCAACTAAAATAACATATTAGATTTTTAAGCACAAGTGTTATAATGTAGCTTTTTTTGCCCATTGGTTGAAGAACAATAAAATTTCCTTTCAGATCACCTTCCTCCGACTCATCTCCTTGCAAAATAAGTCACTAATATTAAGATATTAATAGGTAATATTAAAATAATGTAATATTAATTAATATTATAAAGTTTTCCCATAGTGAACATTAATAAGCATTCTTCTGATATTATAAAAACTCTTATATTCTTATTTTAGAGGCTCTTTGATTGCAGAATTAAACACATTTCACAGGCTTACTCTGCTCTTCCTATTTTTTTGGAGTACAATTACACAATATAACATTTTCCCTCTTCTTTTCATTTTGTTTAGTAAAAGACCAGTTTGTTTGTAACTGGATGTTTTTGTTTGACAAGAAAATTCTTGCAGAATCTGAATTATAAATAGAAATTCAGAGAAATTTCAGGGTAAATAGTGTGAAAGTCTGGAAAAAAATAGTACCCTAGTGTTTTAGGGAGGTAGAAAATAAAATGATTCCTTAGCAAATCTCCAGAGACAGAACCATCCAAAAAGTGTTTGTCCACGCTTGCAAAAACCCCAGTTAATATACTCAGGAGAAAACTGAAGAAAAACGAGGCACTTTCTTCTAAGAAACTTGCTTTGCACTTTTACAAGGAAGGACTCTGAAAGAGCTGACTCTGGGTTCCCACTCTGGGTGGAGACAGAGCTTTACCTCTCTGACTGCAGTACTGGGTACACTCTGGAAATGACATCGTAGAAGCTCTGTAAGATGAGGCTCATCAGGATTGCTACCAAGGTGCTCTATGAAACTGAGGCTTTTCAAATCCCAGTGTCTTCATTATCTATGTCTTTTGTGGTCCATGGCTGTCTCTTTCAGTATGAAATTCACATTTGTTAAACTTTGTTAGCTTTGTTTCTCCAAACAGAAGAATGTTTCATTTTCCTAATATGAAGTATGATAGTATAGTCTTACCAGCATGCCCATATGCTTAACTTCTGATTCTTACCGATGCAAACTCAGATATGATATTATCTATTCTTCAAATTTAAGCTACTTGAGTTCTTCCCAGTCTCCTAAATTTTGTACTATTCTTTCAAGTGAAAGATAAGAATCTGAACTTCTGATATCAGTTATATCTTTGTATTGCAATGTCTTTCTCATTCCTCTGTACTCCTGTCTCTTGCATGAAGATTTCCCACAGCAACCCATTTTCATTTCTATACTTATTCTTTTATAATCTTTCAATTTCTGACAGGTATTTTTTTTTTTATGAACAGGAATCTTCTGTTTGAATATCTACTATTTTATATATATTATTAATTAAACTGAGTCTTGTGTATATGCCTGAATTTCAAATCCAATGTAAGTTTGTTATTTGCTTCAACATTGTTATGACTGAAAACTGCTACAGCCAGTTAAATCTTCTGTTCATTTGAAATGGTGGACAATTCTCATGATCAAAGTAATAGTATCTGCATGGCATAAGTGGACTTATGAAGGTTGTTGCTTCTGGAAAATGTTAAGCATATGATTAGCTGTTTTTCTTAATGGTTCATGTGTTTACCAGATTATTCTCACAGTAAAATTGTAGATCCTCTTGGAAATCCTTAAGCAAACATCTTAGTGCTTGACAAGAGGAAATTTTATTATGAGATATGGATTACATTTGGAGATGTTAGACTGTGGTTCCACAATATTATTTAATATTATTGCTGCATTACTTGCCCATTAGTTTCCAAGTCAATAACAGAATTCATGTAAAAGAATAGAAAAAAGACCTGGAGGGATCTCAGTTTTAAACTGCATACTTATTAAATAAGCCATTTGATAACAAGTTTTCATTCTAATCTTAACCTCTGAGAATATTGCTTTTATAGTTGCATCTCATGATAGAGAAGAAAGCTTTTGAATCACTGTTTGGATTGTAATTGCGAATAAATAAATTCTGTAAAAATTCTAAGAAGTCAAATAAAAAATAGTCTGCACTATAAACTATGTCTTTAAGGTGATTGTTTCCAGAAAAGCTTCTTCAATCCCTTTGCAAAGACAAAAGCTGCATATCTGCACTGTTAAGAAGATAAAAGCAACAACTATTTCCACACTTGAGAAGCTGTGTAATATTTTGGAAAAATATAATTAAGCTCCTGGCAATTCATTGTTAAATAAGGATGGAATAATTTAGGGCTTTTTTGAGATATCACAGTGGGTTTGAAGTTTCCAGTTGATACTTTAATGTTGAAAAAAGTATTCTTTTTCCTACATGGGTGACTTTATTTAACTTACCATTGTAGTGATGTAAAATAAACAATGCTTATCATTTGTATGTATCTTAAATTACTTGCTTGTTTCAGTATAGCAATAAAAACTATCTGTTCCTAGAAAAAAAGGAAAACAGATCATAGAAAATCATGAAACCCTGAAGAAACACCTAGTCTTATGCTGTATGACAATTTAAGGGTCATTAATGTCTGAGTGTGGAATTGCCCAGAGTGGGGACAAGCTCTACTGCAAGAACCAAGCAAAATAACACTACCAGATATGTCCTTGTTTCATGAGCAAAGGCAATTATGCTTACCTAAGTGTATTTTGCAAACTGATTTTATAAGTGTAAAGGTAACAATCTTGATCCTGAGATTTATCAACTAGAATGATGTGATTGTGTCAAAACAAAGTTTCCTAAGCTCAACTGGGAATCCCTGGTTTTCTTTAGTCAAATTTAAGAATGCTGAGACCTGATTTTCTATAAATCTATGGCAAATCTTCTGTGAAATGTCATAGATTTAATTACAAATTGCCCACTTTTATTACTACTTCTGATTTTCTGATATTTACAAATGTATGGAATGTTACGGTTTCCATTATTTTTTGATTATTTGGGGAAAATAGTGATGTTAATAAAGTGGAAATATACATTGTTTTCAGTGGACAACATTTCTTTTGTTCACTGAAGACAATTCTAGTCATAATATCACAGTATATTGACTTTAAGTCCACAACAAAAACTCAGGTTTGAATTATCTCTATTATTAATTATTTTAAACATATATTACTGTTAGTAAAAATGGACAGACTGAGTGACAAATTTTTATCATATTAGGAGAAAAATTTTTAATTTATAATACAACTTGAAAACTGTATCCAAACAGAATCATAGAATTCCATTAGTCCGACCTGCTGAGGGTTATTTACTTGTGATGACTGTTTACTAGGCCTGCCTTTTCCTTTTTCTTTGTTTAACTGCACACACTATATTATACTGCAGGAACTTTGTAATGTTTATGAAGATATACAAATTATCATCAAAATTATTTAGAATGTTCTCTCTGTGTTGTGACATTACCTTTCAGATTACTTCTTTCTTTAGCAGAATGAAACTGTCTTGCTCACTTTTTAGTCCTGAAATCCAAAATCTGTTAATTTTTTTAGTATAAAAGTGCAGATATAAATCAACTAACCTTTTGCAGACAAGAAGACTAGACACATTAACTAGTGACTTTGTTTTGTTCAACTGGTGTTGAACTCAGTTGAAAGAAATATATTTTTATTAAAAAAACAAAAAATAAAAAAAAAATAAATCTATCAGGATGTTCTATTGTGCTGCAACAATACTACATCAAATTTTTTTGCTGTTAAATGCAAAAGAAGATTACTTGAAAAATGCTTAAAAATATTTAACCTAAAGAATTGCAAATATATGCACTCAGGTTGTTAGTATTAATGAAAAATGTGTCTCACTGCAAGTATAATAATTTATCTGAACTCAGGGTTTATTAAAAAAAAGAGGTTTGAGGATTTAGACTATTTTTTCATTAATTAATAGAGATACAATTATAACTCTTAAGAAGTTAACAGTACTTCAGAAGTAACAGTACTTACAGAGTTGATTTTGTTTAGCTAGAAAGAGAGCAAAATTGAAATGAACTGCAGAAAGGGAAAAAGACTTTGTTGTTGTTGCTGAGAAATGATGAAAAACCCTGCAACAACTACCGGAATAAAACTAACAGAAAGGGTCCTACTGGAAGAACTATTGTACTGTGGTATTAGTCCTAGTTTTTCATGTAGATCATCTGATTGTAATAACAAATTAGGTATTGTTTTCTGAAATTATTTGATGAGTAATTGATGGAAGATATTTTGTCAGAGAAATGTTTTCTCCCTCAGTTGGGGAAAGGAAATTTTGTATGCATCTTAGGCCTGCAATACCTCAGAAGAACCATGGAAATAGAAGAATATAACAGCTTAATGCCAAATGGAGATCAGTCATAAGTGGCCTCACTCAGGGATCCATACTGGGATAGGACTGTTTAGTATCTTCATCAATGACATAGGCAGTGGGATCAAGTGGAACTCTCATCAGGTTTGCAGATGACACCAAGCTGAGTGGTGCTGTTGACTAGCCTGAGGGATGGGATGCCATCCAGAGGGACCTGGACATCTCCAGCTCTGTCAGCCTTTTCTCAGAGGAGAGATGTTCCAGCCCTCTGGCCATCTTTGTGACCCTCCTCGGGACAAGCTCCAACAGATCTGTCCTCCTCATATTGGAACCCCAGGGCTGGATGCAGCACTCCAGGTAGGGTCATGAGGGCAGAGTTGAGGGGCAGAATCCCCTCCCTCGATCTGCTGCCCATGCTACTTTTGATGCAGTCTGGGACACAGTTGGCTTTCTGGGCTGCAAATGTACATTGCTGGGTCATGTCCAACTTTTCATCCATCAGCACCCCTAAGTCCTTTTCAGCCGGGCTGCTCTCCAACTGTTCATTGCCCAGCATGTATTGATACTGGGGTTTGCTTCTACCCAGGTACAGCACCTGGCACTTGGTTTCTTGAGCTCATTGAGACATGTTGATTAATGACCAGGAAAAGGAGAAGAAAATAGGCCTTGTTAACTAAAATGATACCTTTCTGGGAAATACTTACAATTAAAACTACCATGTAGGCCCTTTTTTATATAAGTGTTCTGTATCTTGGGACTTTACCACAGACACAGAACAATCATTCCTATATTAGACTAAACTAAGAGACTAGACAAAACTAAAACCCAGTATCTTTTTGCTTAAAAAATCGAGGTCACAGGTAATGCTTAGGCTTCCTTTTACTCCTCTGCTACATGTGTCATGGCTTCAGTACTCCTAGGAGAACATATGAGACATTGCTTTGGCTGTGGTCTATTTCTGACTCAATAAAATTATGTATTGAAATCACCTAGGAAAGAACCATAAGCACTGGAAATTAGAAACAAAAAAGCCAACTGGCATATTTGCCATCAGAAAACTGAACATTCTGTGCAACAACTGTAACATGTACATTCCGCTGGATTTACTCTTACTGGTATGCTTCAAGCAAGGAGGTGTGCTAAAACATTTGTTATGTCCTAAAGTATATGTTTAAAAAGCACATAACTCAGAAAGACTAGCAATTTTTATCTTCTTACTTTGTTTAGAAGGAGCTGGTTATACCTTTTATTTGTGTTACTGCAGATAGGGCTCATTGTCAACACTGGCTGACTGTAGAAGCAAGAGGTAGGGACAGACAAACATTTTTTTTCTGTGACAACCTGGCACTTAGCTTTTTGTATCAAATCTTTATTGGATAGAAATCAGCAGACTCCCATTACAAACTGTTGAACTATATGCCTTTACAACAATTACAGTTCTGAGACCATAGCTAATTGTTTTTTGTCTTTCTCTCTTTAACTGCAGATTTTGTCCTATTAATATTTTCTTCCAGGTGCAAAGCGTGTCACTCCACAATCATTTTTTTTCAAAAAACTTCAGCTTCATTTCAGTCTTTTATGCCTTGCTAAAAACTTATTTATCATATAGTATAAGTGAAAAAAGCATCTCCAGAATTTCTCTTCCTCTAAATTTTAAATGTGGTAATAAAGCAGGTTTCTTATAGTGTGGTTAGACATTCGTATGTCTACTACATAAAATTCTATTTTGCTCCCAAGATGTGATGTACACATATTTTCCTCTTAATAATCTGCCTTTCTATTACTGTAGTTCCTGTAGTTCTTCACAGCTACTCATCTATTGTACCTTTTATTGTGCACAACCAATACCAAAGCTAAGAAAATGTATAAGTTAAAATCAGTAAGCCACATTTATTTGCCATAGCTGTCTTAGGTTTTTCAGGAATTTGGTGAGCAATCAGCTACTACTTAACAGTAAAACTCTAAGAATTTCTATAAGCATTTGACCATTGTCTAATTTAAACTTCTAACACTAAGGACAGTACCTTAAAATCAGTTCTCTGCTGTGCTCAGATTTTAAGGGTTTTTAGAAGAGTGAACTCAATAGATGTAACATGATGGTAAGTGTTTAGTACTCAACATACTAGCAAGATGCTGGTGAGCCAAAATATGCTATTATCTGCTGCAGTTTGTTTATTCCAAATTCTAGAGGTATCCTTACAGTTAGGATGGTCTATTAAAGACTAGATTTTTTCCTCTGATTTTTTTTCTGTATTTTCATGCATAACTGACTCTCTTGGCATTTTTAAAAAGAAACTCTTATTCTTATCTCTTAAAAAGAATAATTTCCATTTCAGTTTCATTCACCTACCTATAGGCTGGATGATTTTTCTTTTCCTTCTGTATAACCTTTAAAACATAGATTGAGTTATATAATCAAAATAGATTCTGTGGATATGTTCAGAATTGAAAAAAAAAACGAAACCCCAAACCCAACATTGGAAGGATATCTAATTTACTTATATTTTGCTGAAAGCTATTTGCATTTCCATGTCTGATGCAGAAGCAAAACATGCATAGTGTGTAACTAGACATTTATTCTTACTGCAGATATGATTCTCACAGCTTTAAAGTTTATCATGGAAGAATAACTGCAGGGAAAGAAAGTCCTCTACCCTTTGACTTGTCTGAGTTCAGAAGACAACTGAAAACTAAGTTCATTTGAAGTGAAAAAGAAAGAATTAATATCACTTCGATTTCAACTCTGAATATATATATGTCTGCCTGTCTATCTGTTTAATTTGCCACTTTTGTGCACTTTTGTGTTCTAAGTATTCTGTATAAAAGGTTAGTCAATATAGAGAAGGAGAGGGACAGAGGACCTACATAAAGTCAGTGGTCATGTATTAACAGATGTCCTTGTGACTGATGTGCATTAAATCTAGAAGGTAGAAGGAAACTTATACAATGCCATGGTAGTATAGTAGCTAGTAATCTTGATATCTTTGGTATTGTATACATGTGGAATGAGAATAGCATTGTACTGTTGTCGTGCTCCTACTAAAAGAAAGCAGTAAGGGTTTTTCAGCTGTGTCTTGAAGTATTATCTCATTCAGAAATGAACTCTCATTCCTGAATATTTTAATTTCATGTAGCTACTGTGACAAATAAAAATGTTTGGATTTTTTTTTTGTTTGGGGTTTTTTTTGGAGGTAGGAGACACTGAGTGGGATTTTAAAAAACACAGACAACTTGGCAAGTGTCTTCCAAGATTCCTTCAGGTATCATGTAATAGCTTATTGACTATCTTGTTGTCTCTACTATCATCATTGTGCCAGTAAAGTATAATCTTAAGAGATATAAAGAAGGCATAAGAACTGTATCTGTACTTTTACCTGTAATTTTCATTAAGATTCTGTGTTTATCTATGAGAAGTAATTGGTTGATCTATACTTTAATTACTATCCATTGGAATAAATAAGTATATTTGAACATTCTAGCAAATAAACTTAATTGATTTTGCAACTTTAAATCCAGAGAAAAAGCACTGCAACAATGTTCTTCTATTTAGTTTCTTCTCATGAATGTAATCAAGGAATAACTGAGTTTTTACACTGTGTTTCATGTCCTTTTCTTCAGCCATTTTCACACATTTGAAAAAATTAAATATTCAAATATTAGTGATACAAGAGAAATAAGTATTCAATTTACATTCGCATGCTTCAACTTGATTAAATTAATCCTGATAGATGTTTCTAACAAGCAGGACAAAATGGAAAACATTTCCCCTTTTTATGGTATTATTTCCTTTTAAATTTTCTTTTGCTGTCCAGTATATAATTTTTATACATTATCTGTATCAGATTGCAAGACTATGACCCCAAATGGAAGTCAAATATGCAGATCTGAAAAATAAAGTCTGGTCAGAGAGCGTTTGTATCAAATTATTCCACACAGGGGTAAAATGTAATTTATTTTCATAGACATTTGCAAAATGTTGGTGTTTCAATCATTGATGTTTGAACATTCACATTTTGTACTTCCTTATACAAGGTGAATATGCGTAATCGAGTTGCAAAATGTGAGTAAACGAAAAAGTGGAAAATCACTTTTCTTTAGCAACACAACTCTAAAGTAAAAATCAGGCTATTTAAAATTCTTCTTTTTCAAATTAGTTTAATGACTCAAAAATTAGAAAAACCCACATTGTTTCAATATAGCATTTAAATACTTTAATTAAAAGGAAAATTGTTACAGTTACACCATCACTGCAAAGATGGATGAGCATTTTCAGAGTAACTTAAAATTAATCACAGAAATTCTATGTTAAATCTTTTTCATAAAGCATGAAATTTTGCTTTCTGAAGAAGGGAGATCCTTTATACTGTGCTATTTTCAACAACCCTTTGAAATGACTGAGTGCTCAGTCATTTTATTTTGGTAATTTTGCAGGTGATTTCATAAGGTTAAAATGTTGACCTATAATCGATGGTAACACTTCCAATTATTGTTAAAGAGTCTTAAATTGTTCACCACCATTGTTTCTTCCTCAGCCTGTACAGGTGAAACTGGGAAATTGCCTGGTTTGCCAATACAGTTGTTAATACAACAGAAAGGCATGAACAGAGCAAAGACACTCTAGATGTGACTATAGGTGGTCCGTAACACTGCCTGCAAATCAGGCTGTGAAATGCTTTCAAGTGTAGCCAAAACGGTTTGCACTGTAAGCCTAAATGTAGAAAAAATTGTTCTGCTACTGTGAAAATACCATCTTTTTTTCTGTAGTGTTGCTGTCCAAGAAGAAACTTGAAATCCTGCCAGGAGCTGGCCTTTGCATTTTTTGATAAACTTGTTAAAGCCCAATCATTATTAATCAAATCTGCATTGATAAGCAGATCACCATTCTGAATGTCTTTCCTAGTTCTTAACAGTTTAAGTATCAGATGTTTCTGTCCATACTGACCCCATGAAAGCTTTCTTAGTTCTCTGTGCTAAAAAGTCCAAACAGCCCAATGTTCTCTACTGCTACAAGGTGACAGAAGAAAAACATTTTCCTCCAGTCTCCGATCTGGGAGGAAAACTAGCAAGTTCTGAGCCTCAGATCAGCATTTCCAACTACCCAGAAGCCAGATACTTCAGATGAATTAGTGTTTCTCACTTGGTGAGAGTCACTAAAGTGCCAGAAGGTACTTCCTAAAGTGATTTGTACATTCAAGTAAAAAGGAAAAAAAAGCCAAACATCTATTGCTATGCTCAGAACTGGTGACTTCAAAAAATGGAAAGAAAATTAATGGAAGGGGAAACCTAATTTTACTTGATTGTAAGTAAAAACATTTTTTAGAAAAATCACAGAAGATGACTTTTGCTCCTGCCTCAGACACCCATTGAAAGGGATTGAAAGAGTTAGAATTAAAAAAAAAAGTTGATAAAAAGAATTAAGATAGAAGGAAAGTAACATGCCATAAGGCAATCCTTCCTGATATTCTAGCAAGTGGAACAGCAAAACTGCCTAATTCAAAGCTTGCACAAGGTCTAAAGCTCAGACCAGGATGTAGTCAGGAGAGGGCCCCAGAGCGGGAGGGATGGGGTTGAGGAGTGCTGCAGTGTTCAGCATGGATCTGTCATGATTGAGTGGTTAGGCTGCTCAAAGAATCACCAGCACAGATACTGACAAAAAGCAGGTTTTAATATGAATTTATGAAAGTGTGACTTTAATAGAGTTGACTATTACTTACTACTTGGATGAAGCATACATAGGAAAACTGGATTAGAAACAATTTAGAACAACTTTAATGGATACCAGATCTGCAAAGGATATGGATACAAAAAGGTGAGGGTGAAAAAAGGTTTATCAACATTTAAGCATTGACTAATTTACCATCTATGACATGATTCAATGAGATTTTCTATAACTATAACAGTGACAATATTAGATTTACAATTACAAAATTGATACAGAATCCCAGAATTACAAAATATGCTGAGTTGGAAGAGATCCATAAGGATCTTCGAGTCCAGCTCCTTGACCTGCACAGGACCACTCTCAAGAGTCACCCCATTATGAACTCACATGCACACACAGAGGCACAGAGATGTTCTAAAAGCAGGTAGATGTGATATTTAGGTTTCACAGGTTGACACAAATGAGACCATCCATGTCTCAAGTAGTAGGCATCTGCAAGTAACAAAACCACAGTATTGAAAGTGGGGAACTAAACCTTGCCTGTGAGGCAGGGGGAGCTTTGCCATCATTCTGCATGTATGTAAGATTAGAACTTTTTGAGAATAATTATGAAAGCATGCTTAACATGGTTTCTCTGTTCCTAAATTGACGTTGGTCCTTACCCACTGTCTTTAGGTTAATTACGTATCATTAAGAAATCAATAAAATACTTCACTTCTAATTTGGTCTGAACTAGATGAACTGAACAGTTTTCCCATAATCAGATTTTTTTTTGTGTCTTTATCATTGGTCCAAAAGCCAGGTAAGAAAGGTAACAACTTAGTTTGCACTTTAGCAAGGATGGATATTCCTAGAAAATTGCTTGGCTTTCATGCTACATATTTTGATGCCAATCCATAGAATTTCTTGTTGTCAGGCAGAAAAAACACAACAGTAAGCATCTTAAAAGAACATTAATCAAAATTAGGAAATGTAAACCACTCAGAAATTACCATACGATAACATAGTATGAGAAAATATACTCTAAATATTAAAATAATAATGATAAAACCTTAAACAAGTAACATAACGGCAAACATTTTCAGCATTTTCTAGCATAAGGACCATGACTTTACCACTTAACAGGTTTTTTTTTTGTGTGAGGAATTCTATTTTCATCTGGGTATTAACTAACATTTTAAAAATGTTTATCATAACATGGAATATAAATTCCTTCTAAGTAATAGTTATACTCAACCAGAAGAACATTTAATAAAAGTCTTTTCAGCTCCGTGACTAATATATATACTTAAACATGATCAGTGTTTGCATCTGACTTAATTAAGGCAAAATCAGGTAAAGACTTTTCCAAAACCAGAGCTGAGAGAAAAAATATAAAAGAGAAGCATTATGCCTCAGCTTTCTTTTCAATAATGTTTCCAATACAGTTCCAAAATATCTCCTAAAGAATCTAAAGAGATTTGGTAGGACAGTGAAACATGCTGAACGGACTTCACTTATCTCAGTTTCTAGACAAAGTATTTCAAGGACAAAGGAGTTTTTAATTCCTTTTTCTGATCTTTCTAAAGAATCCTCAAATTCTGATTCTGTTCATTCTTATTTTCTGAAGTTTTCGTTTAATCGTAATGTGTTTCGTCCTTTGTCAATTTTGGACAAGGAGAAAGGGAATAGGAAAAAGTATTTCCTCCTACAGGCACACCTGAACCAAACTGGACTTCTTTAAACTTTAGCTGTCACATCTAAAAGCACTATCTCCAAGAATCCTGTCTTCTTTTTTAGCATGCCTAGAACTCCACTCACCTCTGTATTCACTTTGCTCATAGAGCCTCCAACAAAATGTTCCTCTTCAGTAAGCAGTCACCAAACCTTGCTTTCAAATGAAATTAATTTTGTGTAATGTAGAAACAGAGATATTTTTGCTAATGCTGTCTACAGAATATAACTACTTCATTTTTATTTTTTTTTTTAACTTCTGTGGCTTGTATGGGAATAAATACCCACAGCTTCTTACACTGGTCTAATGAAAGTGTGACTTTCTTATCATATCTCTTTACTCCATGGCCTTCATGTAATACGCTGAAGAACATGATCAACATGATTGCATGATCAACAGGAGGGCTGATGAAGATATTCCCAAGAAATTATTCTTATTAAGTCCTAAGATCAGCTGCTTAATAAGGAAAGTCTACAGAATATGGAAATGTAGCCTAGTTTACATAATAAAATAAATCACAAGCTTAAGAGCCTATAAAATTTATTCTAATTTCTTGAGAGTAATAAAAGGGAAAAGTGCAGTAATAAACTAAACATATGATGATTAAGCAACTTTGGACTGAACAAGTTCTCTTTCCGATAACTTACATTATTCACACTTTGCTTTGTAGCATATTTATTTAAATTTTTATGACACTGCATAATCATGCAGAAGAAATTGAATCACTAGTTACATTCACATGAAATCTAAGCACAAGTACAAATATAATTACATAAGTGACTTGTAATTATGTGGTCATTATTGCAAGAAGGAAAGATTATAAAACTTTAATAACTTTGATTCTACTCAAAACATTTAAATAAACAGATTATGTTAGATACTCATCTCACAGAAATGTTGTTCTCACAATTTGACAACAAGGACAGAAAATGAACAGAATTTCATCATAATTCAGATTAAAAACATTCATTTTACTTTCTGTCAGATACTACTTACTACAGTACAAAAATAAGGCAATATTTCTAGTATTAATATTTATTTCTCTCCAACTCTTTGTCCTCTTCCATCTCATATCACTACACTGTGATACTTCTGTTTTATTTCATTAAAAGACCTGAAGAGCCTTATTGCTACTTTACTTCTGAAATAACTAAATTTAAGATTTAATTTAAGATTCCTTTCTCAGGAAGTAACAGATTATATATGAAACTTCAGTTCTGCCTTGTACTTTGGAAGTATTGGAGTTTTTTTATTAACTACCCAAAACTTACATTCAGTGCTTATCTAGAGAGGGATTCCTGAAGGCACTCTCTGCTTCTTTTGTCTCTATCCCTATTATGAATATATGAAATTCATATAATAATCATTGACATAGAGCTGTCAAAGGTGTGTTCTAAGCCTCAGATGTATGTATGAACTTGATCAATTCCTTGTCATAAATCACAGAAAACAGCTGATTAAAAGTAAATGTATTACAAACATGTCACTACAAAGTCACATGGCAAGCCTAAGTTTCCAGAAAGATTCCTTTGAAGATATTTTCCCTCTGGGTTCCTGCTAGTTGCACTACAGAGTTCTTTTTTCAGTGACATAAAAATCTCCCCCTCCATTCTATACTATGCAAGTAAAAATGTGGCTTAGCAGGGGTAATTCTAACACACATTATTTTTACTCAAGAGCTTTGAGTCTTGAAAATAACTTGAGTCCTGGGAGACATCTTCACTTGTCTGTATTAGCTCTTTTGTGATTCTGTGGAGGCAGAAAACTAGTTCATAAAAAGATGAAGTGATGCGACAACAGCTCTAAAGCAAGCTTCAGGGGGCATATAACTCAGATTCCTGCAAGTCTAAGTAAGTGCAAGCACAGAGTAATAGTTTCAGCATATATTCACAGCAAGTAGAAAACAATGTCTCCAAACATTTCCCAAAATGAAGCATCATTTACCTTTCCCATAATTTTGAAAGTTTACATTGTGAAGGGCATTATTACGAAACTTCTTTTCATATCTTTAAAGATAATTTTCTTTTCACTGTTTTTAGCATCTTACATCACTTGATTTGTTTCACCTACACTATAATGATTTTAATGAATATCTCATTTTTATCAGAGAAGAAAACATTAAAAACTATTTTTTAAGTAAAAGAAAAATAGTATTTTGTAATGCTAATTGGACATTTGAATAACTTCAGCTAGTAAAGACATGAAAATCTGCTATCTCCTATGAATTCAAGAACTCATTGAATACTTTACTCTTTTTATTAGTATTCACATAATCCTTTGGTATAATTATCTGCATTCCTTTTGTGAGATTCTATGAATTAAATGTAACATCTTTTATCTTTGAAGTCAAAGAACAAGTAGACAGAGCATTATTTCCCTCTTTTTAAACTCTGAAAGGTAAGATAATAGCCTATTAGACAAAATTTTAACCAATTGCCACATTTCATAATTAAAAAATGAAAGTGCAGAGGAGGGAAATGAGACTGTCTTCCCAATTAGTGTGTTCTGGATTGCTTTCTATTTTGCAATATCAACTTTCAATCAGAAACAGAGAATATTAACTAAACATTTCTTACTGCTAAAATAATTGGCAAAAATGTAACATTTTTTTTAGATAGCAACAATTTAAAAACTAAACATTGGTTTGCACTCCAAATGAATTAAGTTATATAGCAAGCAAGTGGGCACAAGGGAAAATACTTTCTGCCATGGCAATTTCTACCAGTTTTCAAGAGAGCATTAAAACTGAAAAACACAGATCCACTTCTGAAGCATGTCTTCTTTGAAAGGAACCCTTGATAATAGAGTCATAGAATGGTTTGGGTTGGCAGGGACCTCAAAGAGCATCTAATTGCACCCCACTGCAATGGGCAGGAACACCTTCCACTAGACCAGGTTGCTCAGAGCCCCATTCTACCTGGCCTCAAGCACTAAAAGGCAATGGGGCACCCACAACCTCTCTAGACAATTTATTTCAGTGTCTCACCAGCCACATAGTAAAGAATTTCCTCTTAATATCTAATCTAATCCTATTCTCTTTGTGATGCATGACCTCTGGGTTTTTTCAGAGAAATTTAAGTATGGATATGTAGATCCATGGCAAATTATAAAATACTGTGTAGCAAACACAGGAATAAAGGAGTAAATAGGAAGTAAGGTTGTTCAGAATAGGTCAGAAAGACTAGGGAATTAAAGATGGTTAGGCACTTCACAGTGTGAAAGATGCTATTAAAATGTACCAAGTAATGTAGTGATTTTTATTCCTATAGCGGGTTACAGCTAGGCAAAAATATTTCAAGTGGAAATTAGTCAGATCCATTAAATGAAAGAAATTGACCTTGTAAATTTGCAATAGTCAGAAGATACTTATGACCAAAAATGTCTGACACTTATTGCACAAATTAATATTCTGATCTTATAGAAGTCAAACTCTGCAGCATCATGAGCACAATAATCCCTAAATTTAAAATGAAAATTGTTTTATTGGACAACTCCTAAAAAAAAAAATATCTCTGAAAACTAGTGGTCTATTCTCACCAAGCATTGAAAACATCTAAAAGTTGTTATCTGATACTCATTTAGTGGATTATGAGAAAGGAGTTGTCTCTGTTGTTTTAAAATTTTATAGAGACGTGTAAAGGAAAATATTAGAATATGATTTAAGACATGGAAAGGGGAAACACTTTTCTGTCAAAAAGAATTTGTTAAGATACAAATTCCAACTCCCCATGTTAGAACACAGCAAGTTTCTCTAAAATAAAGAGCAGCTTACCTGTCATTGCCATAAAGACCATTGCTCTTGTCGAAAACAGATATGGCAGTACAATTGTCTCATCCAAGATATAATTTTAAATGCAGGTGACCTGTAGAGAAGACTGTAAGTGCTATCTATGCCTCCTAATTATCTGTTAGTATGAACTGCAGATCACATTTCAGTATTACTATACTGATATATGTTAAATTCTTAAAAATTGTTAATAAATTTATTGCCTGCCTTCTTAATTTTTAAGGAGAAATATCACCTGTTTACAAGCAGCATGGAATAGGAGGATGATGTATCGGTTTTACAACTTTGCTTTTAAAGAGATATTTCCTTCAATTAGTACTTACATTTTTGAAGTAGTTAAAATCTGTTTGAATTCTTCTTTGTAGGGAATTCTCTGCTGTTCTGCTCTGACACCACAGCATTCCCCAATGCTTACAGTTTATTTCACTAAGTCAAAACAACCAATGAGTTCCTGGAGTGGGGAATTTCAGATGCAGGCAAAAGGGTGACTGCTAGAACTTGAGCCCTAGACGCAGTGTGGACATGAGTGTCACCATGATTGCCTCCTCTCCCTGAAGCAACCTTGAATCAGACTCTGCTGTTTCACTTACTGCCCATCCATAATGTAGAAAAGGAAAGTTAATAATTCCTGATAACAGTCCCTATTATATACCCAACAGATTTTCATCCTTCATTTAGATGAGAAAAGACCAACAGAGGCCTGAGGTTCCTTTACATATGGATTGATTGCCCAGAGTACATCAGAGCAGCTATTTGTTGGTGGACCAGCACTAAACAATGACATTTGAAATAAAAAATGTTAGGGTGGCTCTGGCACATAAGCCCACAGCTCAAGTAGCTGGTCTGTTGCAGATGAACACAAGCATCCCTGTCAGCCTGACCTGCCCCACACCTTTGAATGTGGTAAGATAAGAGTAATGGACTTCTGCAGTTCTGGGTCATAAACAGTCTCCAGAAAATGCCCAGGCAATCCAAATCCTTATCCAGATCTCAGGAATCCTTTTCCACCCTTACCCACAGGTCTCAGCAGCTCCATGGAGAAGGCTCTCCCAGGGGCAGAGGGATCAGCACTAGCACTGGTACAAGTTTTACATCTTGTTTTGGTTATGATTGCTTGGGAAAAGGAGTAAACATGAGCAGTACTTTGTGCCAGTGGACTCCTTTTGGCAGACAGAAGAACAGCTTCAGAAAGCCATGGATTTGATCATGGGGAGAAATTTCCAGAGTTACCTGTCTCCTCCCACTTCCGTTTCACATGACGAGGTAAGAGCATACCCACTAGCAAAATATTCTTTCTTGGGATGCAGAAGCTTTCATTCTAACATATGGCTTGATTCCTATGTATTCAAAATCCATTTCATATCCCCTTGGACAAACACTTTATATCAGTTCTTTCACTTACTGAAATACAAAATTATTCTTGTCAATGACAGATTGAAAATGCACACGATCATCTCTTCTGTGAATTGTCAAAAATCAGACAACAGGACTGTTGTTGTCTTCAGGTGTCTCTGTATCTGTAAATACATAGTTATTGTTCTTGGAAAAAATACTTAAGTGTTTTAAAGAAAACAGATTCACAAGCATTTTGATGATTTTTCTTTTATGGATGTATCATTGCCCAAAATAACAGAATGATGTCATGCTTGAACATATTATTTCTGCATTTTTTCCCAGAAGACCATTAGAATAAATTTGTTTCACACAGCCCTTTACAGAAAGTAGCCCTAAAATTTTGCTTTAGAACAGAAAACAAATAAATCATGTTAAAATTCATTGCTAAACAATGCCATTTTAATAACTAGGATATGAGTAAGATGAGGCAATTACTCCTAATCTAATTTTATGTATATGTCTTTTTTTTATGATTTTTTTGTGAAAACAGATATTCTATACAATATCTATTGACAGTCAATGTAAAGTCAGAATCAGTCTCCTCTCTCCTCCACACAAGTGCTAAGGCTTCCTAGATGTAACAACCATGAGAATCACTTTCCAAGAAGAGAGGGACTGGAGCTCTAGCATGGCTGGGGATGTGGGTCTCTGCAGAGAAGAGGCGAGCATGCTGCCCCTCTCTATCCTCCTCCACAACTTCCAAGTCAAGCTCACTGACTAAAAGATTGTACATGCTCATAAATTAGCCAGGAATCACATGTAGACAAAACCAGTCTAAATGGCTTGATATGTGCTGTACATTGTTTCAGGTGGTTTTGCCTTTGGTATTATAAGGGTCTTTCATCTGCACATCAGTGGGCTGCTTTCCAGGTTCAGCTCGGTAATCCTTCATCCAAGGTGCCATGGAAGTATTTTCCCCTGCTGTTCTCATGTAATTGCCCTTGTGTTGTTACTCCCATATCCTTGCACCTGCAGACTCCAACAGTGCTGCTACAATGGATCTTCTAGTCAGTGACTGCATCATGCAGCACCTGCCCTTGATTTAAGCATGCTCCAGTCAGCAATAACATCACCTCCTTACTCTACTTCCCTCCTCTCCCCTTACCCTTTCCCTCTTTCACCCAGTTTTTGTTTTACCTTCAACATAACTTCGCTCTTCATAAGTCTCCAGGTATGTGAACTTGTTTCAAGCCACTTTGCTTAACCACAAGCCAGCATCATGTGTCTAAACAGCATTAAACTGAAATTTGCTAACTTGCCACATATTAATTAAATCAAGAAATTTTTATACAGTCACAGTAAATTACTTCAGATATTCTGTGGTATTCCAAATGGTAGCAAACAGCAATTTATCCTGTTAACACTTGAAATAAAGTTAGAACATTTATTGTAATTTTAAAATATTTGAAAGGGTAGGTTATTCATATGATACAAATGGACAGCAAATAGCGTTATTAGGCATTTCAAGAATGCCTGTAGGGTATTTTATGTGTATTATATTTCAAATAATATTATATCACATATACATTTTATATATATATATATATATATAAACATATATATACTTTTGCCTGCTTGTACTAATATTTTAATTACACATAGAGAAAGTTATGAGAATATTGAGAAGCTTAGATAATTACATGCTTTGCTATTTCAGGAAGAGAAAGAAATTTAAAATACTACTTTAAATATAGAATAAAATGTAAGTTTTCAGTTAACGGTATAATTAGGTAATAACTCTTCTAATGTTAATTTGTTCCATTAATGTGCAGAGGAGAGAATTGAATTTATTTGGCTGTGTCTCTTTAAGACACTTTTGAGCTTGAGATGTATTGATATACATTTTGTTATACTTGGAGAGAGGAGTTAATGCCACCTTCTTGCCAAGGTGGCTAAGCTTATAAATGTTATGGTTAACTTGATAAAAAGAGTTTCAAGTGTATTATGTGACACATGAGCTATACCATTTACTTAAAATAAGGGAATTAGACACTTTAGTAGAGAAAAAAACATTTGCATGACAGTCTGTATAACCACTTTTCTGAAAAGGAATCTGACATCCCACCTTATTTCTGACAAACTAATGACAAATGTGAGTTTGACATGTACATAGGTCTTATGGTAGATGACATAAAGAATAAAGATTTAACTGGCCAATTTTTACATAGAAATCAAAAAAATTTCAACCACCAGTCAGTTTAACTTTCATGAAAGACTATTCTCACCGTGCTCAGTGATTAATGGCCATTTGTAGGCAATAGAAATTCTCCTCCTTCAGGTATTCATTAGGAACTAATAAATAGTTTTTTTACTATCAAATGTTTCCTGTAAAGGTAAGTGAAAAATAGTGTCTTTAAATCTTTCAGTTTGCAAATCATGCATTGCTCCCTGCCTTGTTTTGATTGCCTAGCAGTAAAGTCCTCAGAACCAAACCTCACACTTCAGTGTAGCAGTTTTCTTCCAGACCCACATACCCTGAAAACAGGGTCCCTGGAGCTAGGCAGCTGAAGGACGGCACTGTCTCAAAATCACTCATATTTAGGGCAGTGACTCAAGGATCATCGGTGAACTTCTCTTTTTCCACGTATAAACTTATTCACCAAAACGTTTCTAACTATAAGATTCCTATCTGCTTCAATTTCCTTTTGACTACTACCATTATACAGAGCTGAGTGGTTGTTACTGAAGTGTGGAAATCTTCCATGAAGATTTTAAAGGTTTCAAAGTTGGATTTGTATCAGCATTCTGCACTTGGGGTGGGAATGTGTTGGGTAAGTGTTCCAATGTAGGTAATAGCAACATCTTCACAATGCTAAAGAATCAATATTTACACTTTAAAATTACTGAGTTTCAAGCATGCAAAATACTGATCTTTCATATTAAACTTGCTCTGCAGCAAAACCATCAGTGAGCAGCTTAGTATTATGTTCCCACTTCAAGCCATTAAAAAAACTCAGTGACTGAAAATCTGTAGCACCAAAAAGGTTAGGTGTTGCCCACATATTCCACTTGTATGTTTTCAAACATGCTCTTTTATAGTCCTTGTTTCAACAGCTGATGTCGAGCTATCCTGGTTGCCCTCAAAGGACATCTGTGTCTATCTTATAATACTATGTTTTCCTAAACATGCAAATGATTTTGAAGTTTCTTATGATTTTACTAATATTATTAACATGACATGACTAATAATTTGTATAGTAATAAATAATAATGAATCATAATAATTATTACCATTTGATAACATTAGGAATTCCTTTGAAAGTAGCACATGGAAGGCATTTCTAGAAAAGCAGAAAACAATACTCCTGCTGTATAACAATAAAAGATACCTTTTTAAATAATATCTACATCACACTAGGATTGTTTCTACAAATAATAAAGAATGATAATGCTTAGAAGAGTAATTTATATCTAGATACCTATTATAGATGACTCTATTAAAATAAGTCATCTGTTCCAATATTTTTTCATCAGCAGTTGCTTTAAGTCCCTTTGTCATTTACTTAATCAATTCTCATTTGTATTCCCCAGTATCATCATTTTATTCACAGCACTATAAATCCTAGAAATGTTTCTTTCTTTTTTTTTTAAAGGATGTTAATAATTTGAGATTTTTTTTCTCCAAAACTCATTTTACAGCAGAATCCCATGTTTTATTTCATACATCATTTAGAGCTTGCTTCATTTTAGCCCCAAAGGCAGTATGTAGGTAGTAAGGAAAAAAAAAATTGGAAAGCAAGGCCCTTTTATATTTGTGGTCATGATTTTGTTGAAAATGTCACTGGTTATGTAATAAAAATGATTACTTTTTGTCTTAAAAATATCTCTAGGATTTTGGTAGGGTGTTTCACAATAAAATTGTTATTCTGTGAAGAACTCGTTGACATACATCAGAAAAGGAAAGAAATAAACAAGTTGACATCCTAATTTAACATTGTATATTGGTACACTGAAGCTACACAAAGTTCACAGGAATACAGACACAAAGCTGTGGAAATGTCAATTAAGAATCAAAAATCTGTTTTGGAATCAAGAAAGGATGTTCGCAGTAGTGTCAGAAGGACTTAACTTTTTTAAAGATAAGACACTTGCATCATCTCTGTGACTGACTTTTTTTCTTAAAGTGAGAAATACCTGAAGGCAAAAGTTCAAAAGTCAGCAAATTCAATGAATTGTGTTAGCCTAGTGGTATGTCCAAAGATTTCTTGAAAGAATATCATTTTATATTTCAGTACATCTGTGGGTACATGCCTGAAGATCGAACTACTGCTGCATTATAAATACCAGGTATTCCATGACTTCACAATAGTACTCATCCTGTTGTTACCAGTTTATGTGAACTAAAGGTTTAACACAATTTTGCCAAATGCATCTCACTATTTCATCAGAGTTTGTTTGTTTTCTTTTCATTATGAGTGAACACAGCATTTCTTTGCAAATTCAGGCTGGTTACGAATACAAGATGGAGAGAACTGGCTGTCATTTTGGCTGTTGTCTGCTTTAGGGTTTCCTTCTTTGCATAGTTAGAGGCAGATATAAACAGTGTTTAAATTAATGATCTGAAGACAAAACTGTATTCTGTTCCTATAGATATGATTAGTTTTTGATTGCTCGTAATATTGATGAAATATAGATGAGGTACTTTTATTAGGAATTCAGCTTTATGACCCTAGAATAAACTAACCGTACTCTTGTTAATATTTGCTGATAACATACAGTTCAAGTGTTCCTGTGCATCATATCTTCAGTCAGGAGACAAAATAGCTGGACAGAAATGGCATTGAACAGGGATACATTATGCTGTTGCATCTGTTTTATTTCTACTGGGGTAGTAAAGGACATTCCTCTGGACAGATAATAGTGGAATTTAAATTAGTGTGAGCAGCTGCTAGAATTTCAGGTATTTTGATGCTACCCTTATTGTAAAGTCAAAATCATCACTTCATGAATTAATTAGATATTAAAAATATAATGAGAGGAAGCTGAATAAATACCTTTCTTCTTTGTGGCCTTATAAATAAAGATAGAAGTCTTTGAAAAGCAGATCCCAGCAAAAATGCTACCTTGGTTCTGAATTATATAATAATGTTCATATGCAACTCTGCATAGCCAAATGTTTTTTTCAGAAGTAATCAGAAATGTCAATTAACCAGACCTGAGAAAAGTGTCTTGGAAAGAGGGAAGATGCTAAAAATACTAACTGCCATTGTTATTTGTGGTAAAATTCATCATATATATGTGGAAAAAAAGGTGTAAAGCACAAAATAGTACTAAAAACCTAGTAGAGGAACAGAGAAGTAAATACTAAATATCACAAATTTAGAGAAAAAACTGTCCATTGTAATCCCAGTTAAAGAGTTTATGGTAGAGATATTATTGCACAGTACATTATAGCAACAGCTTTATGAAGTGGAAAAGTCTGCAGATAATTATAGTAATGTGTAACCTGTTCTATAGTTTTAACTTTTTCCAGTGATGCTCATTTGCTAATGCACTCATAGCCTACTATCATTTCTATAGTAAATAATAGCTCTGGCACAGTCAGCTCTTTGCACCTTGATCCAGATTACTTTCTTTTGACAACTTTTTATATGTCTTGCCTAAAAATAAACCTGCTATGAATTGAGTTAATTTCCATTCAAACGCTTTTATTTTTCCTTCTCTGATCTATTTCAAATTCCTCATGCTGATGGAGCTTTTCACTTTCTTTTCTCTTTTAAAACACTTCTCTGTTTTAGGGTTGCTTTCATACTGACCTTAGGAATAAAGCACTCTTTAGCCCCCATTTGCCTTCATCCAAATCTCTCATTAGTTAATAAGGCCTACCTAAAAAAAAATGGAATAATAGAGCGCAAACTCATTGATCACTACAGTTTCCTCCTGTTATGAAGCAGTAACTACTGTTTCTTGTCATTTGATATTATACTGTTTGGTTTTCAAATTATGAAAATTGCCATCCTCAGCAAAGCAAAGTCTCCAGTACTGTGGAAAAGAATAAAATAAATAAAAGCATAAATGAATGTACTCAAAGTAACAGTTATTGCTCATGGTTGTTTAGGAATTGTACTCCCCATTTCAATTCTCCCTTAGAGATTTTCCAAGCCACACTGTTGTTCACTCCTCCCTCCCCCTTTCTACCCTCTTCCCTGCCCCTACCCTGCAGGTGGCTGGAAAGGAGAATTTGAGGCACTAAAGGCAAAGATTCCAGCTTGACATAAGAACAATTTACTGGAAACAGCAGTGAGATAAGAAAATAAATAGTAACAGCAACAATTTTAATAACAAAAGTATACAAAAGGAGAAAACGAAAAATGGCCAACACATTCCTCACCCTGCCACACTTTTGTTCCACTGGAAAGGGATATCGCTGCTGCAGTTACTAGATGTTTTGAATATCTAGCTTGCAGAGGTGTCAAACCCACAAAAACCATACAATCATTTCATACTGAGTTAATGATTAGCGTACCACATTTAAAGAATTATTTGTAAGTGGTTTTCTGAGTGTGTCTATTTAAAGGGCCGTTTTGTTCAAAACAAGATTGCTGTGTCTCTCAATCTCTGTGTGTATACTCCTCCTGCAGCAAGACTCTTTTAATGGGATTTGTGTTCCCCCTCCTCAAATAAATAAAATAATAAAAAGCAACCCAAATTTTATTCAAGTATTCATCATGTTTTAAATTATTTAAGGATTCAACTATGTGCTGTGTGAGTCTCATTCAAGCAATTTAAGGAACTTTTGAAAATCCCTAGCATGTCATTCAAATAAAGATGTTAGTGTAGATAGTGTCTCAAAACCAGGATTCTCTTTCAAACTATTTCCCTTCTGAGTATACACCAACAGACCAAAAGGAACTCATCTGCTAAGAAACAATCACTTTTATTTCATCAGGGGCTGAGATGTTAATACAGAGAAACTATGCATAAAGGTAAACAACATTCAGTGTTTTGCTGAATTAGTATATTCCAATCAGAAACCTTTATGCTTCCATATCTTTCCCCAGCCAATTTATGGAAGCTTAATCTCAAGTAAAGTCAATATTAGGCAATACACAGGAGTCAATGAGTTGTTTTAATGCTGTATTTGCAATTGCTCCTTGGAGGCATTACCTTATTCTGAATTGCAGATTTTGGATCTTGGTTTTTGTTTATTCAGTCACTGTGAACAACTTTGCATTTATTATGATCAAACGTCTCTTCTTGGCCTGCTTCTCCTGTTCTAGTCTTGCCAGACTATTTTGTATTTTGCTGCTGTTTGCTCCTCTGGTAGCGCATCTACCACTTATTAATCTACCTAGAAAAAGCATAAATGAAAGTAAACTTAATCTGATATAAGGAAATAACAGTCAGACAACACATCTGAGGCTTTTTTTCCACAGTCTTCACAATTTTGCAGGTCAAAAAACCCAGCAGGATGTTGCAACCAGCAGGAAGTACAAGTGCTTGAAGACTAACAGATGATACCTTCCAGTACAGGAAGCAGTGTGGTAAATCATCTGGAAACATGCCATACAACTCAGGCAGAAAACTATTGAATGAAAACTTTTTAGTTTGCCAAAGGCTGCTGCATAGACACATGAACACACCAGAGGGATTCAGTTATGGTGTTCATAGAAATTTGCTTCCATCAAATGTAAGGCAGCATGTTAGAGGTGAAAGTCAATTGCTTGTTTGTCTTATAAAACAAAGGTAGTATAGAGAAGAATTTTATATACAACAATTTTATAAACATATATAATTTATTTTATATACAGTTTAGAAACAATACCTGTTTTTTTTCTGCATGGATCATGACAAAGATGGAGAAATGGTGGGCTATTCCTGCATGTTAGGGAGTGATTTAATCAACTAGAGCTTAATGATGGTTATGACAGGGTTGAGTATTTATGGGCAAGAATCAGGGGGAAGGCCAACAAAGGGGGATTCTGTTATAGATCACCCAACCAAGATAAAGAGGTAGACCAAATATTTTACGAGCATCTGAGAGAAGTTTTGTGGGGGACTTAACTTATCATATGTTTGCTGTAAATACAAGATACAGCAGAGATGAAACAATCCAGGATGTTCCTGGAGTGTGTGTGGGATAACTTCCTGATGCAGCTGGTGAACGAGCCAGCTACGGGGGATGCTCTGCTGGACCTGTTTTTGTGAACAGAGGATTTGTGGGTGATGTGGGGGTCAGACACAATCTTGGGCACAGTGATCACTAAATGATAGATCTTTTGATTCCTGGGGGAGTAAGTAGGGAGGTCAGTTGAACTTCTACGTTGGACGTCTGGAGGTGGCAGATCTGAAGGGCAGAGAAGTCCAGGAAGGCTGGACATATCTCATGAAGGAAATCTTGAAGGTTCAGGAGCAGGGTGTCGACATGTTCTGAAAGACAAGTCAATGGGAAGAAAATGGCTGAACAGAAAACTGTAACTGGAGATCAGGAAAATAGGAAAGAGAGTTGCCATTGCAAGAAGGGACTGGCAACTTAGGAGGATTAAAACTGTGTAGTAGAGGTTATGCAGGGAGAAAACTAGAAGGGCCAAAGCCCAACTGGAACTTAATCTGGCTAGTGTCATTATAGACATTAAAAATTATTCTATAAATATATCAGTAGCAAAAGGAAGGCTAGGGAGAATCTGCATCCTTTATTGGATGTGTAGCTAAACAGAGTGACAAAGGATGAAGAAAAGGCTGAGATGCTTAATGCCTTCTTTGCCTTAATAGTAAGACCAGTTGTCCCCAGGGTACCCAGCCCTCTGAGATAGAAGACAGGAACAGAGAGCAGAATGAAGCCCCCATAATCCAATGGTCAGTGACCGGCTACACCACTTTGACACAAGCATGTCTATAGGTCCTGATGGATTGACCCAAGAGCAGTGAGGGAGCTGGGGAAGGGCTCACAAAGACAATTTCCATGGTTTACTATCAGTCCTTGTTATCTGAGGACGTCCCATTTAGGAAGTTAGCAAATGTGATGGCCACCTACAAAAAAAGGCCAGAAGAAGAGAACTACAGGCCTGTCAATCTGACTTTGTTGCCAGGGGAGGTCACAGAGAGATCTTCTTGAGTACTATCACATGGCATGTAAAGGACAACCTTTACATCACATCCAGCCAGCATGGGCTTATGAAAGGCACATCCTGCTTGACCAACCTGATCTCCTTCTATGGCAAGGTGATGTACTTAATGGACGACGAAAAGGCTGTGGATGTTGTCTATATGGACTTTATTAAAGCTTTTGACACCATTTTCCACAGCACTCTCTTGGAGAAACTGCCTGCTTAAGGCTTGGATGGGTTCAGTCTGTCTTGTAAAACACTGGCTGAATGTCTGGGACCAGAGAGTGGTGGTGAATGGAGTTGAATCTGGCAGCTGGTCACTATTGGCATTCCCCAGGACTAAGTTTTGGGGCCAGTCCTGTTTAATATCTTTATCGATGACCTGGAAGAGAACATCAAGTGCACCCTCAGTTTGCAGATGACACCTAGTTGGGAAGGAGTGTTGCTCTACTGGAAGGGATCTGGACACACTGATGGATTGAGGCAATTTGTATGAGATTCCATGAGGCAAAGTGCTGAGTCCTGCCCGTAAGTCACAACAACCCCATGCAATGCTCCAGGCTGGGACAAGGGTGTCTGGAAAGCTGTCTGGTGGAAAAGGACATGGAGTGCTCATTGAAAGCCAGCTGAACATGAGCCAGCAGTGTATCCTGGTGGATCCAATGGCATTCTGGCCTGTATCAGCAATAGTGTGGCCAGCAGGAACAGGGCAGTGATCGTATGCCTGTACTCAGCACAGGTGAGGCTGCATCTTGAATCCTGTGTTCAGTTTTGAGGTCCTCCCTATGAAAAAGACATTGAGCGTGTCCTCAGAAGGGCAATGGAGCTGGTGAAGGGGCTGGAGCACAAGACCCATGAGGAGCAGCTGAGGGAACTGGGGTTATTTAGCCTGAAGGGGAGACCTTGCTGTACTCTATAACTGCCGAAAGGAGCTTATAGCCAGATGGGAATTGGTTTCTTCTCCCAGGTAACAAGCAATAGTACAAGAAGAAAAGACCTCATGTTGCACCAGGAGAGGTTTAGTTTGGATATTAGGAAAAATTTCTTCACCAAAAGGGTTCTCAAGCATTGAAACAGGCTGCCCAGAGAAGTGGTGGAGTAACCATCCCTGAAGGTATTTTAAAAATGTGTAGATGTGGCACTGAGGCACACAATTTAGTGGTGGACTTGGCAGTGCTGGATTAACAGTTGGACTCAATGATTTTAAGAGTTCATTTTCATCATAATGATTTTGTAATTCTATAGCAAGCCAAAGCACAGCACTGGTTATTTCAGGCTGTATGCAGACCTTTGTAGTAGACTTTGATGAGTGACTCCATTTTTCCTGAGTCCTAAGAAAATACTTTTATAAGTACACTGCTCCTAACACATAAAATATTCAAAATAAAATAAAATAAAATAAAAGTCTACAGAAGGACAACTTTTAGAGCCCTGGTATTGGCTGCAGCTGTCATATGCTACTTTTTTAACCTTGTTAATGATGGCCTAGAGAAGCTATTCATTTGAGTCGTGAACAACTTCACTCTGACTGAGTCATCTTCCTAGAAGAAAGCAGTGAAGCTGTCTTGAAGAGACAGGAAAGAAAAAAGTCTGATTTCATTCGTGTTTTCTAAAGGGACAGCCAGAAAGTGTGGCTTAAAATCATTCAATTAAATTGGAAGGTGGGATCTTATCATGGCAGTGACCCATCAAGATCTTATAAGATTTTCTTCTTCCATAGAATTACTTTGCACTCTCATTTTCATCCAGTTGCAACTGGAATTATATAAAGCCTAGTTTAATTTTTTTCCTGCTGTCATGGAAGCACACAGAACTTCAGAGTCCTCAGGATAGCCTTTATAGATATTGGGTACTCACACAGTTATGACAAATCCTTGTGTATGTCCTTACAGGGAGGACATTGAATTGAAACATGTTGCACAAGAATGAAGATGTTTCACAAAAGTGCTATTTTCCCTGGATATACAATTATAACCATGGTAAGAATTAGCTTGTCCTCCAGAAGTCATGCAATAGATATTAAGACCTTCATTTTATGTGAATCTTCTTCAAATCCTAGAAAATAAACAGTTATGAAGATAAGGAATTATTATCTCATTTGTTTAATTTTATAAATAGTAGGCTATCAGGAGGTCTTTTTTTGTACCAGTAATATCTCCTAGACTTCAAGTGCCAGTGACTGCTATAACTGAAGCTGAGTGAAGCTCACCCTTTAACCCTTAGTAAGAAGTAAAAAGTAGTAGAATCAATCTCTGATGTTAGGTATTATCTTTCAGGTAAGAGTTAGAGCTAGCCAAATTCATAAGGCAGCAGTTCCTTTTAAGAAGTTTCTGAACAACGGATCAGTCACAGATATCTTCATAATGAACTAAAAATTTCCTACATCACAGCATGCCAAAGGACCAAAGGACCACCACAGAGAACTACTTCTTTATGAGTCTTATTTTTAATAATTTTTGCCCAGTGTTGTACCAAGTTCAGTACTGACATTAAAAAACACTGAGAATTATTTATGCCATTTCTAAAAACATATTTCAAAATATCTGCTTTATAAATAAAAATAATTTCTCAGGAAAGAATAAAACATTATTTTACCAACAAGAAGGGGAGGAGATGGGAAGGGAGGAGAGAAATGTACAGATAAAAATTTCTGCCTTTAGGCAAGCATGTGGAGGAAGAATTTGCAGGCAGTCAGAAATTTCCAAAGTTCACTTAGTTTTATGCACCAAGTAGTTGAACAGTGACTAAAAAATGCCAAATTATATATAAAATTCATGTATCTACATAACTATATATACATACATAACCATAGTTATTTATATGGATACTTCAGTGCAAGAAATACTTAGGCACTATTAGATTTCAGGTAAAAAATTGTCCAATAAACTTAGAAATGCAACTACATGGACAATCTCAGTTTGATTTTCAGAAGGTCCATTGTTATCTGTGCCAAAAAATGTAATTTTTGTGAAGGTATGGGTTCTACAAGTTCAGTAGCTTCCATGCCTATGAACTTTCAAAGAAAAGGGAAAAACAGAGTTCATTCATACATGGAAATGGACAAATCTCTCTGCTGAAATGGAGCAAACTATTGTCCATTGAGGACAGTCTCTCCTTATTTGTGGCATTTCTCACTCAAAATGAATTTGAATTTTATAGCCAGGAGCTGATATTCTATTCAGGGCATATTGGATCTCCCCATATCTGCCCAAAAATCAGTCTTGTCAGAAGCAAAAGAAATGGACAAAGCATATAGCAGTGACAGTGGTAGAAAATTCATGAGTTGCTAGTCTTCCTGGAGTCATGTTTTATTCAAATTGTTTGAAATCTTCAATATTTATTCACTATACTGCAAAAATGCTTTATCTGCTTATCATTGCATAACATACTTCTTCTGATATTTCAGTCTGTTTTAGAGTGTGTGTTTGGTTTCTCAATTTTGTCATACAATTAGCCATAATGGCAAACTGACTTAATAAAAAAAGGGGGAAGTAAACCCCAAAAGCCCCAGATTACAGGAAAGAGAAACTAAAGCTAGAACAACTAAAAATTATTCCTCTGAGAAGAAAAAGGTAAAACGCCAGCAGGAAAGTACTTAGTTTCATCCAACAATTAAAAAACATAACTAAAATATAACAGTACTACAAAGACAAGAAAAGAAACAGATTTGTGTGTCACTTGAAGACACACCACATCGTTATTTAAATCTCAGAATTCTGTCTAAGATTTTTTTTTCCTAATGATGAACTTCAACTTTCAAGAATCAATAGAACTATTTACTAAACACTTCCTCCACTGTATCCCATTACTTTCAGTGGAGTTTGGGTCAAGCTGAAAGCAAGATACGACACAACGTGAGCACCAGAGCCTGGAGTAGCTAATGATTATGTCGGATATTGTTTCTGTTGTATTTTTATTTGTAGATTAATTAAATAGAAATGGAAACATGTATGATGTTAAAACTAATTTTCATACATGACAAAAGACAAAAATTGAGTGCATTTTAACTGCATTTAGAATACTCTCTTATTTATGGCAAAGAAAGTTTGTTATAATACAGTAAAATTGGTATACATTACTAAGGAGTCGGTTTTCAATTTTTACATACAGACAGGAAAGGAATTAAACTGCATTGTTTTCATATTTGCAAGATAATTGTTTAATCATTAATACATTACTGAAAGAAAAGTGCACAATACAGAACGGTACAGTAAGTGTTGTCTTGAGGCTTCAGAGAAGACTAATATCTTTACCTGTCACACCCTTTCTATATATCCTTAGAGGTTAAGGCAAATCTAATATCTCAAATGCCAGCTTTGGCAATAAACAATAGTAATGAACCCAGCACTCAAAGTAAATAATTTCTCATTTACATTGCTAATACTACTCTTCATTATAATTTCACTGCTAGTTCTAAAAAAGGCAATAGTAATGTAGAGATATTTTTTCCTTCCTCTGATACTGAGGAAAATCTAACTTTTCCATCTTGAGAGACTGTACAAGATCTGGCTATTTGCTGTTGCCATGTCAACTACTTTGCTCTTAGTTATTGCTATGTCGTCACATTCTCATGCTGGAGACTTAGTTGTAGAGATATAAAGACAGTCTTTTCATAGCCTGCATTAGCAGTATTCAGTTCTTTCTCTCCTTTACTGTCATTTTGAGGCAACTGTTTCTTGACTATAAGGCAAACAACTACAAAATAAGGCACTTCATACTGTTCTAGCTGGGCTAGAGTTAATTTTTTTCATGGTGGTTTGTATGGGACCATTGAAATCACAGGGATGTTCTAGCCACTGCTAAGAAGCGCTTTTGCAGACTAAAGGCTTTTTGTGCTCCTCACCCCAACCTACCACTAAGGGGTTTGGGAGTGCACAAGAAGCTGGAGGGGACACAGATGGGACAGGTAACCCCAACTGATTATATTTCATACCATATGTCATCATGCTTGGCAATAAAAACTGGAAGGGGAAGTTTGCTGGGGTTGCCATTGCTTGGGGACTAGTTGGATTTCAGAGAGCTGATGATTAAGTATCAGTCAGATAATGGAAAGTAACAGTCTTGTTTGGTGGGGGTTTTTTGTGGCTTTTTTTCTTTGCATCATTGTCTTTTCTTCTCCCCTTCCCTTTTTGTTTGTGTCATGTCCTGTTCCTGTCTCACCCCTCCTTTATTTTTTCATTTTATTTTCTGTATTTGACTGCCTTTAAATCAACCCACAAATTTTCTCAGCATTGCTCAGTCTACAGTGTGATTCAGGCCTCATGCCCTTTGTTCCAATATTTTAATTTGGCAAAATATGCAACACAATGATTAAGAAAAAAAATCAAAAGACAGAAAAATAGTAGCCTACAGCTGGACCATGTAATCTGGTTTCTGTATACCTAATGTCAAGTCTAATAACAACTGCTAACATGGATCTGTTCTTATTTGTCTTTATTCTGTAAAAGTTACTGGGCAGCATTAACAAAAAGATTTCATGCATATTTTAATATATGCTTCCATATTGCTATTAATATGCATTAATGTTATGCATATTGTTATGCATATTCTTACATTTTAGGTTCCTTTTTTCAAAGCAGTAGCCTAAGTTACCAAGTAAGAGCTTAAACTTTATTTTTGCTCTTACAATTAGTTTAAGAAATCAGCTATTTAGTTTTAGAAGATCCAAGTCTGATGTATTACATCCTGTTTTGGTCTCTTCAGTACAAAAATAGGTACTGATACACTGAGGTAAGTTCAGTGAAGGGTACCAAAATGATTATGGTACTAGAGCACTAGATGAATGAAGAGAGACTGAATGAACTGGTTTTGTTTGGCCAGGATAATAAAAGTCTAATAGCACTTTAGCATCTTACCACATCTAATTGATTATTGGACTATTCTGGGACTGCTATCTTCAGGTAATGGCTAGCTAGAGAGAAGACACAGCCACATTTCATAGAGGTGCACTATGATGCAACACCCACAAGTTGCAGAAAGACAAATCTAAATTATTTTGAATTATGAATATTATATATTCTTGGTATAGATATTAAACCTTTAAAAAATCCAAGCACGATGAAACACTGAAAAATTTCCCTAAGTGTGAACTCTTCACCTTGGAGATATTTAACTTGACTGAACAAAGCCCTAAGCAATCTGATCTAACTTCAAGTTGCCTTTGCTTTGAGCAGAGGATTGTACTAGACTTTGATGCAGAGATCTCTCTGACTCTTAATTATTCTATGACTTTCGGGATGAGAATGACTGAGTTAAACTTTCAGAGGTGGAATTTTTGAGAATACTTGTATTTTCTGAGCTCAGACTACTTATAGTGGGTTTTTTTTCAGACTGGATCACTTTTCCACACACAGCAATTTCCTGGTATAACTCCCATATTAAACTCTCACAGTTTCAGCATGTGATACTGCAGATGAAGCAGCAATTATGATTAAATTACCTGGTTATAGGAGAAGTCGCTTTTTGGGCAGCAGTGCCAAACTAACTTCTCTATATTGGAACTGTCTTGAGTTGTTTCTATTCTTCTTGCAGGATCTGGGTTCATTGGACTACTCTGACTGACAGTGGATGGACCAGGGGGCTGAGTTATATTTATTCTTTATGTTTCTTCAGTCTTCTGTTTCCTCTTCAGAACAGAATGGGGGAGACAAGCCAGAAGCTGTAGGCAATAAATCAAAGAGTGAGCTGGGGTTTTAACAAATTTCTTGCTTTGTCGTTTTGAAAAGTTGACCATATCTTTCAAACAGCCAAGAGAGGAACGGTATTTTTGTTCAGCATTTGAGAAGTTATAACTGAGTGAAAGAAAGAAGTCATGTTTCCTGGAGATTACCTCAGTTTCAGTACTGATACTCCCCTACAAGGAATGGTGACATGAATGTTTTACAAAGGATTTCTAAAATGGATATTGCTAGACTTTATAAATCTTAAGAGTCACTATCATCCTCCTGGTATGGTCTAGACCAATACAAATGTTTTAGTTGAACTCTGAATGAGTTCCAACTGGAACTTGTGTAAGTTTATGTTACTAAGAACTCCCTAGGTCTACCATGAGCTAAAAATTATTCCCAAATGCATCTTCTTGGTTCTGTCATAAGCACTGCTTTTTTTTGGATTAAAAGTTGTATAGAAAATACTATTGTCTTGTCCATTAGGAAAAATGGTAGGAAAAAAAATGGGTTTTAAGGTGATGTACAATGCTTTCTTAGTGTCTCAGAGGAAAAGTATAAACTAAAGGGTAAAATTATGAAGAAAATTTTAGTACTTACTTTAGTGCTTATCTTCTGAATCTTTTATTGTGAACAACTTTCTGGATGAGTACAGTGCAACAAAGAGCCAGGGTCATGTGGTGCTGGTAACTGCTCAGGCTTACATTAACAAAGATGAAACACAGAGGTTTAGTTGCACAGAATGGGATCGGATGGCATTATGTTTAAAAATACTGCCTAACTCTTCTTATCAGTATATGCCACAACATCTTATAAAGATTCTCAGTGCCACTATTCCCACTTCAAAGACAGATAAACAGACAAGTTAAAAGATTGCACAAGTTAAAGGTGGCTAAGATTAAGTGTAAAACTAGAAACAAAGGTATCTGAAATCCACAACCACTGCTGTTCTGATTAGGAAATACCATGACTTTTCTAAGTTTTACAGTTATTAGACATCTCTTCATTCACTGAAACCATTTTCGGCAAAAGAATAAACGTGGGACAAAGGAAAAGTAAGCAATACACTTTTTTTTTTTATATCATAAATTCTTTAATGAGTAGGAACAGTGCCGAAATAAAACTCTAAAGAAGACAGGAGAAAACCAATTTAATATAAAAATAAAACTTGGGTGACAAACCATGGGTCTATTTAATTAATCTAACTTTCAAATCACCTTCTCTCCAGGATATCTAAATCCAATCGACAATAATCAACTCCAGGGTGAACACCTCATATTTCACACCATTAAAATTCAGAACAGTAGCATGTTTCTTATCTTTTGAAGAAATATAGCTGTTATACTCATCAATATGCATCTCCAGGGGCAAAGGGTTTTCATGTTGGTTTAAGCAACAGGTCTCTCACAGCATTAATGAGATGAAGATGAAAAAGAATGCTTTATAGTCATTGCGGGATATGGTGTTAAAATATAAGTATCTATAGAAAGTGTTCCATTAGTTCTCTAGATTTACATTTTCCTGCTTAAAATGCACTTTAAAACATGCAATTTTTAAAGCTTGCAATTAAAAAAAAATCAATCTTTAATAATATCCCAACAACATCCAAAGTCTTGATTTAGATGAAGCTCCTAGTGGTTTAGACTGAGTCGAGGAGTCATTAACAAAGATTTGTTTGAGGAATATTGCTAGATGTCCTTTCTCTTAATTTTTCTCTATATAATAACAATAATTTATTGTTGCAAAGAAACATTTTCAGCCAGTATGAGTTCAGCTATTACAAGCTCTCCGTGTAACACTAGTTTCTCTCTCTAGTGATCTCTCTTTTGCTGACTGGTACACAGGATGTGCTGAGGCATTTATTTGCTGTCCCTGGATTCTTTACTCTGCTGAGAGCAAATGTGACAAACCAAAGCAACTTCTCCAGAGCTGCCTCAAGGCTATGCTCAGAGGTGGTATACTGCTGGCAACAAAAATATTCAGAAATACTGCAGAGGTACTGCCTTTGTAGAGACAGAAAAAACATAGATTGGTAACCAGACAGTGCCTTTCCCCCTTCCCTTACATGTGGATATCAACTAAGTCATTCTGAAGGTAGATTGAAGGATTGCCTCTTGGGTTTAGTCCTGCAACAAACCAAAGGATCCCTTTCCTCATAGGGTAACCAGTCTAAACAAAACCACAGTGTCTACTTCCTTTGATCACAGACATTCTTTGATGGGGTATCCATTGTCCTTCTTTTCTCATTTAATTCTCAATTATTTGACATCTTACCTTTCTGCATGTTAAACCCTCCCTAGGGTGGTTTTTTTTCTGTGTCTCAAAAGTTTTTTTCCTCTCTCATTAGGTGGAATCACATGAAAACTCCTTAGGTATTCAAAGCAGTCACTAGCGAAAGATAATTTTGCAAAAAGTGATTTCATTGCCTAAATAACATATGATTCCTTCTTAGAGTATCTCAGTTTCTCCTCCACTATATCAATATGCGTGGGAAGTACAGTCCATCCTCAGTGTAGATTTAGAAAGACTGGACATCCCTCCAGTGAGATCTCTTTCCTTTGGTGGACATTGACTGGCCTGTTTTGTGCAACTGTGGCAGGTCAAAGAAATGTAGTTTGAGGAAAATGAGAAATTAATGTAGTTTCAAGAAGAGAAAAGGGATATTACAAGCTGGATTCTTCTTACTGAAGCAAATGCGCATTACAATGTTTGGAACTCCCTAGTTTCTCAGGTTTAGTACTTAGTCTTAAAAGGCAACTGCCACTCCAGAGAATATGAATCAGCAGGAGCCTCCCCTTCTGTCTGGAAAAGAAGAAAATATAAAGGGGTTTCTATTTAAGGTATTATTCAGGCCCACCTGAATTTAACTTTTACAGTTTCAGCTGCAATAGCCCTGATGCTGAGGAAGAAGATAGTTATCGATAATGGGCTCTGAGAACATTAGGAGAACAATTAGAAAAGTTTGGTAATCCTTTTTTCCTCAAATGCTCACATTTCAAGTCCTCTCACAGTCTTGTTTTTAACAGATCAGACCCTATTTGCCACAGTTTCATTTCCTCTGGAAACTAAGCTTTTCACTACTTCCCAAGTAGAATAATTAGACTTTTCTCATTTCTCAAGAGCCATCACCCTGGATTATATAGCACAGTGAGGAGTCACTCCAAGTGAAATGTCAGCCAGCAAAACTTCCTAAATACTCAGTCACTCAGACAGTTGAGAATGGTCTTCAATACTGGATATAGGAAACAGAATGATAACAAAAGGGCATGAGACAAGAGATATGATACCAGTAAACTACAAAAACAAAATAGTTTTTACACTACTCCTCAGACCAATTCATACTTGTCTCTTCTGTTCCTATTCTGTCTCAAGAGCAGACTCTCATCCTGTATTAAAGCTTTTCTGTTAAGCTTCATTTTATTTTTTTCCCATATTATGCTCACAGTCATGGAACTGACTGCTATTTCAGCTAGACAGTTAGCTATGCCTGGAGATGCCCAGACAACCTGTTCACAGTTTAATATCCAATCCCTCCAGCAAGTGTTCCTGTATAACCTCTCAGGAGTCATCATAGACTTTGCCTTTAAAGGATTAAAGCACAACATCTTGGTTGAGGTATCTGTGAGAGTGCCTTGAGTTTTGCTATGGGATCTCAGGTTAAAAAGAAGGGAAGATTTAGATAATTTGAGACAGCATTCTTAGAACCAATATCTAAATATCTGCTCTAAGTACTGAAGATTTAAAGGAGCAGAAAATTGGTAACTTCAGATCAGGAAGTGAGTTCAAAGAAATTTTAGTCATTACCTCTTTAAAAGAAGCCAGCTATTTTCTTATTTGCTTTTCCTTCTCTTCAACGGTGTTTCAGGGATCATCTATAATTCTAATTCTTCTGAGGTGTTTTAATCCTTCTAACATCTTCTACAGGGAATCATAGAATCATAGAATTAACTGGGTTGGAAGAGACCTCCAAGATCATCAAGTCCATACAAGCATGCATTCTGTACAAGACAACCATGTATTCTGTAACTACTCTCAGATAATCAAGCTATAATTCATTTTACCAAGAGGAAAACACATAAACTAATGAATAGTTTCAAGAAGATTTATAAAAAAAAAATAAAAATTTTTACTTTGGTTTTGATACCTAAAATATATATTCTGGAAATAAAAGTGCATTCCCAACTTTCATAGACATTATAGGAAGATATTTATCTGCCTCTATAATGCCATCAAATGAAAAAGAGAGTTTTTTTCATGATCAAATGTAAAAAGATACTTTTCCCAATCTTGTTCCTACTGATTCTATTGGAACTAGATCACCATGGCATCAGTTTAGTGCTATGAAACTACACAAATGTATTTGGTCACTAGTAGTTAATTCGGTCACTGAAACACTACAAATAGCCTGTAGAGGTGAGATACTTTGATGTGTGCTTAGAAACAAATCTCTTACACAGGCACTAAAATAGATGTAAGCTGTCTCCAAGACGTGAACAGGGTTAAAAAAAATATGCAAAAATGACTGCTAGTCTCTGGATTTGAACATATCAAGGGAAGCAAATTCCATGCTTCAAATCCCATGAAAGTCTTCATTGCAAGACTAGTTATAAATGCAGGAACACATCAATTTTAGACTTTTTTCCTTTAAAAGGGGATTTAGTCTTTCAAAGCTAAAGTCATTCCAGAAAGATGTTTTACATATTATATGTCAACCATTAATAAAACTACTTGTTTCTTATGTAAACATGTCATACTTTTAATGATAATGCTTCAGGTAACTACTTCTATAAAAAATTACACAAGCAGCAATTTTTCAGTACTGGAACCTGCACATGGATTTGCTAATATAGAATTCTTAGGGTGTGAATGTGAATTTGCACTAAGTGTAGCTCCACTGCCAATTGAAAAAACTGATAAGTATAAATGAACATTAGTTTCTTCCCTCTCTGGCAAAAAAAAAAAAAAAAAAAAAAATGTCATCAGAACCAGAGCTCCTCAAACAGAAATCAGTGCTTTTACAATGTCAGAGTTTTCTCATAAGAATTTACTTAGAGGAAATTTAAAAAACCAACCATAAAACCCCAGGGATTTTCCTTTGTCACTGGGACATTTAAACAGTTTCTCATGTTTTGGGAAGATAAAATAATTCTTTGCCTTTTGAACATACTTTTGTGCACAGCCTACGATACTTACTGACTTCTAGTCATGATTCAAGACATATTCCTCTTTTTCTTTAAAAGCAACTGGTTAGAAGCAAATCTGACAGCACTAAATAATTTAATTTTTTTTGGGGGGGGTAAATTCAGCAGTCCTTCAATTCAACAATTAAAAAATAGTAATTTCCTTATTTCTAGTTTAAATCAGTAGGAGGTGTGGCTGCACAAAACCAGCATCAGATGCCTGTGTTTGAAAGGGCTTTATATTTAATAAATATGGGCTTCAAGCATTAGTATGAAGCTAAAAGGCATTATTTATGATTCGTAACAGCATAACTAAAGCAGGACAATGATAATAGCAAGTGTAAAGTAAAGAACACAGTTACAGTTACACTCCTTGCCAAAGCGATCATCTTTTCTGCAGGTACACTCCGCTGTGGAGCTGCAGATTGTGGCATACAAGGTGGTGTCCTGAGCCAGGAAAAACCATAGGGAGCCCTGAGACCTGCCAGGAGCTGGCAGCTTGAGGCAGATGAACCATGGGGTAGGTCAAGGGCAATAGTGGTCAACTCCCACACCCAATAAGAGCAGCCCTAGGGAGTGCTATTGGAATGACCAGGAGTGACATGATCTGGTGCTGAGAGTTTTTCCTGTTCAGTACCATTAATTTATTCCCTTACATTAAGCTTTTATCTGTATGATAATGTTACACAAAAATTCGCTTGACACTACAGAAAATACTCCTGAAAAACATATATAAACTTGCAAAGATGAACGAGATATTTTGATTTTTCAATTCCTTCAAACCTTTTAAATGTTTGAAACAAATGTTGGAGCTACAGTAATTCAGAAATGCTTGTTTTTGACTTTCAGCCCAAACCCTTTGAAACCCAAGTTTTTCCAAATGCCAAGCTTAAAACTGCACCTGTACAAGCTCAGGGTGGCCTCTGTTTTTTTTATTTGTGATGGTTGCTTAAAAAAATATTGAAAATTGATAATTTATCACAGATTTGGGGAATGGTGATTCTATTTGTTGGCTTTAGCTTCTTTGCTTGTCATTATTTATTTTTAAAGCAACATTTTAATTGCTAGTGTAAGAAATGTTGCCTGCCTTTGTAACAGGAAAAAAGATTATATTATTTTTACCTATGTTACAATAAATTACAGAATACCATGATGCTAATTTTGAACTAGGTATAATATATTAAGTAACCACAAAAGATTTGGTAGTCAATTAGAACAAATGCTCAAATTCAATTAAATCATTTACCAAATTATAAAATCTTACTATTCTCCTTTGTGTAGACTTCAGCAGTTATTATTTTAACATCATGTCTCACAAACAAATTAAGTTCAACTAAAAATACATACATAATAGAGGAAAAACTAATGGCATATTCCACAGAATTTTTAACAGTTTGTTAAAAACAAATTGTAGCTGCTGTCATTTATTTAAGATAATCAATAATGAAAACAGTTTGAAAATAACATGGAGACTTACTGGAATGATTTAAAGAAACATTAATCTTATTTTGTAGATAGATAAACTTGGGGCAGTAGTTTGAAAGTGGCTTCTGAAAAAGTGTATAAAAAATAAGTGGCAAAGCTATCTATATAATCCAGCAATTCTGCTGTCATTGTTCTGTCCATTGCCTTCTGCTCTTCAGTAATTCATATCTTATTACCCAGCCTGGTGATACAGCTGAAGTGTGAATGTTGTTTTAGAGCATGGCCTTAAAGCCCTGCTGCACAGGGGAGGACACAGCTGACCCGAGTGATTATGATCCAGCAGTAATTGTGCAGCTCCTGCTTCACTGTACACTGTGGGATGCAGGCAGGCTACTCTACTCTCATCAACCTGCTGTTTACTGCCCCTCTAACCTCTCTATGTCCATTAGAGAAAGGGAGGTAAATAATGCTGAAAACTAATTTAGAATGTAAAAAAACTCACCTGCAGCATCAGATATTCTGCAGTGCGCTGGAAAAGGGTAAGAAAGTGTAGCAGTTACAAAATTAGTACAGTAGACGTGTTGGTATTTTTCTTTCAGAACAGCAACAACTACAGAGGGCACTGCTCCTTTCAGTGTCCATCAAATAAATTGAGAACGTTGTGTTAAAATCTATATAAGTCCTAAGAATATTTTTTTGAAATTTTCTGCTTCTTGTCATGATGATCATGTACAGTTTACAATGTTATTTACATTTCGACTTATATCAAGTATCAGGTTGCAGATTTGGAGGCTGTCAGGACCAGCTGAAAAATTCCTCCTACTAAAAACTGGAATTAAAATTTCATCCTATACCTACATCAAGGCTTTTTCTGAAAATGAACTTCCATAAGAACTCCTGAATTTATGTTAAAAGGGGATCTTCAAGCAAGGATGATTTTCAGATTTAAATCTTGTGTCAGAAGTCTCTTTCTATTTCACCTTTATCTTTCCTTCACTCATGTTACAAGAAGTACCTAATAATAAAACAATAGCCATTTACTTGCCTTGTAGTGGGGAAAAAAAGAGAGAATATCTACCAGAGATGTCTCAAATTATTTGACTGAAATTGACAATCCTTCTGAAGGAAAGATAAATTTACTGAGATGGTTAGGTCTGATAAATAAATTTTACAGGAAAATCATTATCTACTCTCCTTTCTGGAGGGAAAGTGCTTATATATGGGTTTCTTTGTTTCTGTATTGATATATGTAAAGCCAACTGTTGGATGTTGATGTACAACCTACTTAATACTAGTAAGTTGATGATTTTTAGGGAGCTTTTGTTTGCAAATGTGATTACTGGCAATGGCAAAAGCAATCAAAAGTATTTTACAGTTCAGTATTCTCCAGCTGACAGGCACAGGGAAAGGCACTCACTTCTCCTTTCCCCCCTCCCCACAAACAGAAGAACAGAAAAACCAATTATTGGCCAAGAAAATCTATATAGTACATATAATAGGTATATTAAAATGAAGAGAAGGGAAGGAATGAATAAGGGAAGGGAAAAAGGGATGGAGAATGGAGGAAGGGGAGTAAAGAAAGAGGGAGGACAGCAAGGGAAGGAGGAAATTAAGAGGGAAGGAAAGGAGGAAGGAGAGAAAGAGGAAGGGAGGAGAAATGACTAAAATTATATGAAGTTATGATACAAGGTAGAATAAGGTAGAGATAGTACTAACTAAAATATGTCCCATATATCTGCCAGCCACAGAACCTCTAAAGTAAATGCAGAAACAAGAAAATATTGTTGACCTATATCTTGATCTTTCTAATTATCTGTCCAGAACACAAATAAGATTTGTTTGTAATTATTTTATTTTCATTACTTAATTTTAGTTCTACAGTGGATGCCTTCTGAGAAAAAGCTATTGATCTTGCTTCCTATTAGACACATAAATACGAATGGAAATTTAAGAACTCAAAATTTTAAGATATTGCAGCAGCTCCATCTGACTTAGACAATGTCTATCACCTCAGGAGAACTCTATCAGCCAGCATGATTACCCTCACCATATGAAAGTTCAATCAAGAATTTAGCAACCGTCTAGCTAACATGACATTCTAAGTGTCTAACCTATTTTTGTGCAGCAAACATGCCCATGCAATATCTCTGAAAAGAAAACTCAAACCAACAAAAAGAAGACATCCCACCCTTACCTGGCCTTCCTTATTCCAGTTAGAATTGAGAGATAGCTTTTCTGTACTATTTTCTTTTGATGGGGAAGTGGAGACCAGGACAATGGAGATGGTGAAGTTGAAGGTAATGGTGATGGAAGGTGAAAGACTTGATTAGGAAGAACTCCAGAAGTAGTTCCAGCAGTAGAATAGAATACCGCCAGCTGACAAAGGGATGAGGAGAGTGCACCTAATAGTGACTCTTGCTGATGTTTTCAATGGGTCAAGCATGCCTCAGATGTATAGCTCAGTCCTGTACTCTTTCCAGTCCTTCAAATTCTCAGCATGGTTCTCACCTTGGGTGATATCATTCATATACAGCAAAGGCTGAGATCGTGGTTGATATCACAAGGAAATGGAAAAGCTTAGAAACAGGGTCAAATGCAACATAATATTTAAGAGAAGAGGGACAATAGGACTTATAAATAATAAAGATATCAGAAAATGGATAGTTAAAAAATCCATACGAAATAGTGTTTTATGTAGATTGTTTATGATCTGTACACCTCAATATGAAAGTAAATTTATGCAGGAAAACGTTCTATCAAGCTGCTTATAAATTTCAAAGGGAAAAAGGTGTTAAGAGGAAGCTGAAAAATTCAGTGACATGCATCAAAATGAGGGAAACGATGTGGTATATTTGGAAAGAAGAGATCAAATATGCACATTTCTCTCTTACATTTGAAAAGAAATATAAAGAATAATGGTTCCTTGGAAAATACCTCATAATTACAGCTACCACAAGCAAGTGGTAAGAAAAAATATTCGAGATTTTACTTATTTCAACATATGTGTTCTTTGTTTTTTTTTTTTTTTTTTTTCTTTCATGATCTGGTACTTCAAACTACACTTTGAAGACACTGGAGCCTCAGTATGTACTCTATTTTCAAAGTCCTCAGTTCCAGCACCTCTTTTGTCTTTAAAGATCTAAAAATCACCTATTTTACAACTGAGACCTAAAATGTATTCATTTTCTCTCTATCTAGCCGAACATTTAAAGATTCATCGGAGGCAGCTTGAAGAAAAGTTGCAAATAATTTAATTTTGGAATGTGTAGTACTGTACTACCCTGAGCTCAAAATGTTGTGGGTTCACTATACTTTGGACGCAGGAGGTATGCATGAACAGGTATATTTAGTTGATCATCTTTTGACTAAATAGGAGATGACATCAAGCTCTTCTCTTCTGTCCAGATAAGACACAACCTTCAAAAGAGAGGGAGAATCTATACTTGGGAACCTTGGGGGGTAGGATACTTAGATCCTGAAAAGGTAAGATCCTGAAGGTAAGACTAAGAATCTCTATTTAAGAGAAGTGATTGGCAGTTTTATAGGATAGTCTTAAACACATGTAAAGCAGATGAGGGGATGGTGAGATGGCAGTAATCAGCATTACTGTGATTATCTCATTTTTTGATGTAATATGTTATGAAAACAATGGATTATACTTCACTACTCAGTTGCTTGGGTTTGTACTTTTTTTAAATTTTGTAGAAGGAACAGATCAAAGCTTTAAATCATTGTAGATGGATATTTTGTACAACACCTGATAAAATGCTCACTGCAGTAAACAGAAAACCTCTTTTTAGCACCTTAGACATGATGAGTCTAACATATTCACTGGCAAAACTAGCAGTGACAATTTCAGGCACTGCAAGCACCAACTTTTCTCTTTGCTGCTCTGCCAGTATTGACTGCAAACTCTCACCAGTCAGCTCCTGTGGCAGCCCCAGGCAATCACATTCCACTAGTGCACCTTTCACCGCTGCACCAATACAACAGGAGTTACCTTTTGGAACTCTGGCAGAGTGGCAAGGCAAACATCCAACACTGTAACACTTAAACTTTGTTCAGGACAGTAATGTCTACATCGTAGACTTCCCATATCAGACTGGTAAATTAACTGCCAGGGTGACAAAATTCATTCTTTTATAAGATAGAAGCTAATTATGTGATTGACACCTCAGCTTATTAAGTTCTATAAGACTAATACTAGTATTTCACTTTCATGAAAAGAAAGTCATCTAAAGATGCATGTTTCCATGAGTATACTTTTAAATCAAAAGGGAAATTTATGGAGAAAAAAAGGTTGTTTGAGAATGGCTTTAGGACTGAGGTTCTAATTTTCAGACTACGGAATTACTTGAGCAGCATGTCTAGACAAGGCAGCAATATAGATGATTTGAAACAGAAAGTTACAGCAGAGTTAAAGACAGAATTATTAATTTACCTTGAATTCAGTTATATTGCTAAAAAGCACTTTACTCAAATACGACTTAATGAGCAATGTCCAATAATGCACTTTAATAGTAGCATCTATGAAATTCTTTAAGTAATCCATCTGTCTTTGGCATTACACCCTGGTGCCGTACTGTTGTGTTAGTGTTTGAATATAATGGCATAATGCATCTTTTCATTCTATTTTGTAGCACCTGTGGTGCACTAGCACAGATTCATGTCAAAAGGAGTTTCATTTCTTTATCGGGTTTCTTAGCAGGGTATGTATATTATATATACAAGTTCAGGAAAAGCAAACCACTATGAATATATCCAAACCATACATAGCAAGTGAGCCTGAGCCTTTGAGAGATGCGGGATTAATAGCCAAGTATACTTTCCAAGATGCAATGAATCTAGAAAGAAACATTACCTACCAATAGCTAGTGTTAGATTCTATACACAGATTACATATTTCTATAGTGTGTCTCTTGAAGGCAGAAACCTTTTCCTGTAAATAAAATAGTCAAGTATACTGTGGTCTACTGCTCTGTGCCTAATGTGCATGGCTTACATGGGCTGCCATTTCTGTCTCCTTCAAAAACAAAAATGAGAAATGTAAAGAAACACAGAAGAGAAGAAAGACTGGGCTGGAAGACTAATTTGTATCTGGATCTACACTGTTTGGAAAAGCATTTCTTAGTACTTCAAATTCCTGCATTCTGTGCAGTTGCATTACCAGAGAGCATTCAGCTGAGGATCTTGAATTCCTGCTTCATGGATTGTGATTTTGGCCATACAGCTGTTAAGTGGAACTGAGCCTGCTGAAATGTTGGTGGGAAAACAGATAATCAGTCCACAGGCATTTTCAGGATCCATATACTGGGCATGGACAATGTATAAGCTGTGGCAGGATGCTCCTTGACTTTCCTCTGGAATTTTGTGGAGCTTTGACAGTTTCACAGATAATCTGGATATAGCTGATATTATCTTGAACAGCAGAGAACTGAGCCTCAGTTCTTCCTTGAATGGGAAACATGGCCAAAGAGCTATTTTAAAATGCCTACATCTGTGGAAATAAAACTTGTCTTTCTGACTTTGAGGGAGAAGTGCTGCATCACACTTAAAAACCTGAGACACAGAGAAAGAAACAGGAAAGTTAATTAATATTTTAATCAAGAAGCAGGCCAGGATGAAAGTTTGATACTGCTTTAATAATAAATGCAAAGTGATTGCTAAAGCTCAGTCTGTCAAGTGAAAAACCCAAGGACCTAGCTATCCCCTAATTGTCCAGGTATTGTAGTGACAAGCAGAAATATCCTTTTTAAAGACCAGACAAAGCAAGGACAAGAGGTATCTAGGAAAAAATTGTCGAATACCAAAACCTGCTATTACATTATAGTTGCCCGAGAAAAAGAATACACCCTCTGTTTCATAGTATTCTTTTAGTTGACATCATCAGAAAAAGCAGCACCAGAGGGAAGGGCCAGGCATAAACTAATGGGTATAACTGGGCATGCTGATCTGTACCCACATATAGAATTCCAGAATCATAGAATATGCCAAGTTGGAAGTGAGACACAAGGATCATCGAATCCAGCTCTTAGCCCTGCACAGGACCATCCCCAACAGTCACATTACGTGCCTGAGAGTATCACAGTGATCTATGCCATTGTTTCTACTTGAGATGTGTCTGGAAGCTGTAATATCAAATGACTCGACTCCAAATAAAATCCACGGGTGGGCAGAGAGCACTGGATGGGACCAACTAAGCTGTACGTATTCATTTATGACAGTTTATTTTTTTTCAGACTAGAGATCCTGATAGGGTTTTGAAATACCCTATTTGTGCAATTGCATTCAGCTCCTTTTTGAGTCCAGAAAGAAGATGCATCATTAGACATGGAAAACCTGTCCATAAGTCCTTTAGGATGACCCAAAAAACTCAGGCTAAGAGAGCTGCACTGATTGAGGGCAGAGTCCCTTTGACTTGGCTGTAGGATTCCTGATCCCTGTACCTAATAGAACCAAAGAGAGGAAGAGGGGAACTGGACTGATGCACCACATGACTTTTAAGAAAAGTCAGATACTCTCTTGGCCTGTGGCTGATGGTGCTGGTGTGTGGTTATATGTCATTATAAGATGCTAGAATAAAAGATGTGCTCTTGCCCTCTGGCACTGGACAGAGTTGTCACAGACATGATCCAGGAAAGGCACAAGGGTGAATATCTTGCCAGTGAAAGAATCAGATATTCTTTGATACTGCCAAATCCTGGCCTAAGCTTGTAGCTTTATTTACTCCAGATTCTGTATAGCTGTGAGATCTGTTGACTGTACCTAATGATGATATTGGAATGTGTTTTACTGATTAAAGCATCTCAGCCAGTAGGAAAGGAAATCTTTAAAATCTGACAATATGCGGATGCTATTCTTCAATTCTCAGTGCTTTCTGTTCCCCCTGTCTTTCTTGTAAGAGCTTCCCTAAGATGTCACATCTCTGAGGCTGAACATTAAAATGACATTTAATTTTTTTTTTGTGTTCTATTTAAACTTTGTTTGTGGATATGCATATCCCTTATTACACAGTGGAAAAAGAAAAATAATCATAAAATAGCACAGATTTCCAACAAAGCATGCTCTGTCCTAACACTTTTTGTTTTGGATACAGCAAGCATATTATTAGTAATTTTTAGATTCTAATATCCAATAATTGAAATAATTGCAGATTCAAAGTAAAGCATTTGGCTTTACTAGTAACTTACATTCTTGTGAATACTTACAAAACTGCTACTACTAATCACAATTGTAGACTAGGAATTAGTATGGGTTAATTACATGTCTATATATATGTTTTCTACAAAGCAAAAGAATGTTTCCCTTAAAAAAAGCTATTGCAATTAACATAGAATTGATTATTAAATCAATTGCTCAAGCAATGCCTAAATTTCTGTTGGACAAAACATTTAAAAGATTGACTGCCTTGCTTTAAGTGCCTTTGGGCTGGATGCAAGCAGAAGAACCCATATCAGCATACTGTATGAATGTAGGTGTTTTTTAAGTAAAATAAATGGAAATGGAAATCAATTGAAAAGTGACTAAAAAAGAAAAATAAAATAAAGCAAATTGACAAATCGGTTAAAAATATAAAGTGCTAATTGAAACATTGACTGCTATAAAATATGTGTTCTAATTCACTTTGAATATGTACCAGTGAGAAAAAGGCATTGCTTTTCTCAGAAATCCATACATTTCAGAGACAATTTGTAGCTAAACAGAGTCAGTTGAAAAATACAAATAGTTATTTTTAGACTAAAGCTGATTTTAATTTTATGTTAGCTACTTCCTGATGAAGGGTGTACTTTATTAAGATGAATTTAATTTGTAATTCTGGCACTGTTTTCAGGATTAGTATTCCTTCTCATTAGCTGACAAAATTAAATTACACAAGCAACTTTGTAATAAGTGTCATGGTTTAACTCCAGTAGGTAGCTAAACATCACTCCCCCACCAGAAGGATGGGGGAGAGAACTGGAAGGGTAAAAATGAGAAAAATTATGGGTTGAGATAAGGGCAGTTTAAGATGGAAAGCAAAAGCTATGCACACAAGCAAAGCAGAACACGGAATTTATTCATCACTTCCCATGAGCAGATAGGTTTCAGCTACCCCAGGAAAGCAGGGCCCCATCACAGATAATGATGACTTGGTAAGACAAATGTTATCACCCTGAATGACCCCCTTCCTTTTTCTTCCCCCAGATTTACGAACTGGCATGATATCACATGGTATGCAGTGTCCCTTTGGTCATTTGGGGTCAGCTGTCCTGGCTGTGTCACCTCTCAGATTCTTGTACACCCCTAGACTTCTTGCTAGTGGAGTGGAGTGAAAAGAAGAAAAGGTCTTGGCTCCTTACTCAGCAGTGACTTCAAGATCCCTGAGTTATCAACACAATTTGCAGCACAAAAACATTTGGAGGACACAAAGAACAGGAACAAGCGGTAGTTAAAAGGTCTAGAAGTTTAAGTGAAACAATATCGGAAATATTATGTTAGTTTAAGACCTTAAGAAGTCAAAAAGCATTGACAGTGACAGAAAGAGATCAAAAAAGGACCATATTGTAGCAATGAAATGCTTTAATTCATGCCACATGGAAAAAGTAGAGATTTTCAGACTTACCATTTCTTATTTCCTCATTCCTTATCTACTCCATATTATATAAAATGAAGTGAGAATGACAATGCTTACCTGTTTACTGTAAAGGATCACAGCAAGCTCTAACTCTTCCTCTGTATACAGGATGCCTTTTGTAGCCTTTCCTCTTGGAATCTCATTCAACTCATGTCACTGAACAGATTTGTCCTTAGAAGGAACAAAAAAAAAAAAAAAAAGATTTATGATATTGTGCCATAATATTGAAGAGATTTAAGGACCACTATTCTTGCAGTTATTAGCTCTCAGATCATGTCTGATATTAAAAAAAAAAAAAAAAAAAAGATGACTGTATACAATTGCAATAATAATCTGATGGAGAATTGTCACTTCATGTTGTTAACAGCTATAGTAATGATTAAAGATGAGTGACAGGTCATTTGTCATGAGGTAAAAATTCGTTAAATTTCTTTTTCACTTCATACCCCTGAAAAAATTGCTGTCTGACAGACTACCTAGGAAAGCAAGTACAAATCTGACACCATTTCTCTGTAATTTATTAACATGAGAAAAGTTATGGATAGTTCTTAGCAATAAGCACAGACCTGAAAAATAAAAAATTCATATTGAGCAATCTTATCCACATAAGCATGTCCTAGAATGACACTGTAGTAGTAATTACATAACTAAAGTATTTATGTTCAACTAATGAATTCCTAAAGTAGTTGAATTGCATACTTGGAAAAATAATGTTATCCAGTTTCCTGTATATTTTTCTCAACCTTCAGGGATAAAACACATGAATAACAAGTAGAACTGATGGGAATTTTTATGAATATAATAATAGGAGGGATGAGGGGGTCTTTCCCTTCTTTGTCTCTGGAGCTGTCAAGAACCTGCCCCACTACTCTGTAGATGAGTAATATAGGTTTTGTCTGTGAAAATAATTCCACACCTTCAGAACCTGTAAGCATGGTAGAGTTGCATGCTAAAATGGCAACATATGTTCCAGAGCACCGTCCCTCCATGTTTATCACCTGTAAGATTGGAGCAGCTCCACAACTTTCTGCATTTGTGTCTCCAATACATCAGAATTTGTTGAAAGCTTTTTTTTAAATCAAAGTCTTTCAGGTTTGAAGAGTTTTAGCCATATACAACTCCTCTAGTTTGAAACTGGACAGTGACTAGGATTACAGGATTCATATGTCTGAGATCAGTGGGTGGTAAAGTAGGTGTACAGCACCCACTGGTTGCAGATTCTGCAACTCCAGGAGCCTTTGAAACTCCTGAAGCCACGTCTTAGTTTCCAGGCTTCTCCTGTAGATCTCTCAAGCACATTTCTTCTTGCTATATGAAGGAATGTATTAGGCCATGTTGCGGTTGGTAACATTTGAAATTTTTCAACATAAAATGGGTCAAAAAACCCACTAGCTATTCAGTATATTCTTGAGCATTCATTTGTGCCTCAGTTGCTGTGAGATGCATACCAAGACCAAACTTCATTTACACTCATCAGCAATCAGAAGGAGTAGCAAAATGGGAAATAGGCTTCAGTGATGGATTACAGATGTTGGAAACTCTCTTGTTGTAGGATTGGTGAGGCTGGGAGTAATTTGTGAATCTTGCCATAATGATGAATATTAGCTGCTAAAAAGCTTGACATAATTTTTTTTTTCCCCAGGTCTATAGCTCTGGACTGTCATCCCAGAAGGTTACTCCATAGACCAATATTCCCATAACTTCATATCTATCTATCTAGGAAAATTCACATTTACAACTGTTTTTCAATTTTGAGTGCCAAAAAATGTCTTGATGCATTTAATCTCTTATAATTTCAGTGACTAGTTGAACTATTCTATCTAGTTTACAGAAAATGTTGAAAAAAAAATCTGCTTTTGGTTTGTTTCAAAGAGAAACAAAGTCAAAGATCTGTAACTTCCATGTGAATTACTAACCTTGGATTTTAGTAGCTTATGGTAGCTAGGCACCTCAGCTGTGGTACTGAGAGAAGTGGGAAGCATCACAGTAATGAATTCCAGGCCAGCAGTAAACCTTCAAAATCGAAATGAGCTTGACGCATTGGACACTCTGTTCTGTAAAACAAAATAAATCCTGTAAATTCTGAGCACAAGTGAAGCATAAAAAGTTTAGTAAGGGCCATAATTTCATATCAAAGTTTCATTGTCATTTTACATGCTTTATGCAGAGTCCTTCAGAACAACTTTAAGCTCTGGAAGGGCAGTTTGCAGAACATAGAGTCAGTCTGTATAGAATACAAACAAGTTTTGAAAATATTTAAAAGAAATCTCTGATCCATAAACTTATTTTTGAACAGTTCTTGATCACTGATTTATTATTCATAAAGATAAACACTGTTTTCATACCTTTACCACAACCAAGTTTATTATCAGTAGACGTTTCAACATTTACACATGCAGACTTTTAAACAGCAAATTATTAATTGTAATTTGTTTTTGAACCAGTTAAAAAATTTGCTGCTTTGAGAGTATTGTAGCAAGATTCTTCGTAATTCCCTTGTTAGTTGAAGAAAAATGCTCCTTTATTTTGTTATACATTGCTAGATTCATTCTTGAGCTACTTCAGCAGAAATCATTTAAGCTCTGCAGGTTTCATCTAAGTAAATATGACGTGGTTCAGTTTGGGTGTTTTTTTTGGTATTTCACTATGAGAGGTAGATATTAACTTAAAACGTTTCTATATGGCTCAAAGGATATAACTCTTCAAGGATTTCAGCCAAGTAAGAAATAGCAATAACAGAAATAAGATTCTGCAATACACTTCATCATTTTACCTCAGTTAGGTTTTCCGCAACCGAACTTAGGCAGATAAAATCAAAATATTGGTGGTAGTAATGTGTCTGATCTATAATTATCCACAGGTATACTTGGTTCTGATCTATCATTCACTTTGGTTATGCATTATTTAAAGGAGTATTTTCACATTTATCTTCAAATATTCAACTTACCTTGTCCCACTTATCCATTGGACCCAAGAAGCACACTAAAAATACTTAGGTCTTCTAAAAAAATTGATCCCCCCCAAAAAATCCTGCAATACTTCTACTCTTTTTGAGCAATGGGGCAGTAAGATTTATGGAGAACTTGGATATGATGAAAATGTGAGTTTGACCTTATGCTTTAGACTCACCTGGAAAGTATTGCAATGCATCTTGGCACATTAGAGGGTTTTCCAGACTAACATCTACAGACTGCTGCTACATTATGTTTCAACAATTTTCTTGGCAGAGGAGTCACCACTCTAGAGCAGAAAGAGAATGATCTTTCTTCATTAGAGTGTGCTGCTGTGCAGCAACAGAGCAGAGGCTGTGCAGACACCTCTCAAACTGCTCAAAAGGCTGAGAGGAAAGCAGAGGAAAGCATGATAGATGGCAAAGATCTGGAAACAAAAGCATTTTCACATTTTTGAATTTTGTCAGGAAAAGAAAAACCAAGAAAATACTTGTGTAACTTTTCTTATGTAGAAACCTGTATTTGTGAAGAAAATAATAACCTGAAGTGAAATGCTTTCTTGGAAACCTAATAATGTAGGTTCAGGCTTTCTTGGAAACCCTAAGCTTTCTTGGAAACACAATAGTGTAGGTTCAGACTGACTAGACTCTGAGCTGATGAGCCCTTTTAGGCTCAAACTAGTTACTTTGAGTTACTTTGATCACTGAAACCCTCTCTTTTTATGATCTTTTTTTAAATTTTTTTTTAAAAATTATTACTGTGTTTAAATAACAGAGTGATTAATGATAAAACACTGAGGGATTTCCATAAATTCCAAGGCATGCTACATGCATGTCAAATGATTCATGATGATTAGTATAAAACCATTATCAACAGAATTACAGACGTACTCTTCTTCCTCCGCCTGTCCCTCCTCAGCCCTCCCCCTCCCCCCCTGCCCCTGCACCCCCAGTTTGGTCAATGAATAAGATCAAAAAGCAAAATAAATTAACAATTTTTAGACAAATTATATATACTGATAATTATTAATCAGCATATAATGTTAATATATTATTGTCTTAGCTCACCTTAAGTAGCAAATGGTTATATATTTCTTTTGGTAGACATTGTTACAGTGTTAATCAAGCTATTTTGTTAGTCACATTGATACAATGACTTTGGAGGAAAATTATTTTCTAAAAAAAAGTCTTTAATCAGTGAAATACTCTAATTCAACTGTATAATAAAAGATTATGAAGTAGATTTAGCTCAGCATTTCTAGCTATGGAGCAGAACAGTGATCATCCTTCAGAACATTCTCAGGTTTAAGGAAACATAAAGAAAGAAAGTAAAAATTCCTACAGGTCCCATGTTTTCCTTCTCTGAAGAAAGTCTGTAACCAACAACAGACTATAAGGCTTTTTTTTTACAGAAGAAACAATACCTTTATAAATGCCTGTAATATAGGGTGGAGACAATTTAGGGAACAGCTCTCTTTCTTTTGAAGAAAATTGTTTTGCCAGGTTTTCCAAGAATAATGCATGCCAAGAAGAAACTTTAAATTCTGAAAGGTACAACCACTGAGGGAAAGAGAAGCCATAGGCTACTGTAAAGAATTCAAGTACCAGTGTATCAATAAATAGGAGAAGAAAATATTGTGTCTCTTCACTAAAATTTTTGCAAAGGTTTGTCCTCTGCTTCTGCAGAACAAAGTGCTGTAGTTTAAATCATGTGTATGCAAATTCTTTCCATGCAAGAATAAAGCACCAGATAGCCTGAAACTAGACATAGTCTGGTTCCTTAGTATTAAAAAGCTTGATGTATTTCTACTAAAAAGTGTTCAAACACACCTAATGTGAACAACAATCTGAAATGAAAAAAACACAATAACTAAGTAGTATTAGAGGCATGAAACATATTGATGAAAACAGTTATTTTTGCCCCAGAAAAGAAGAGGTACCAAAGGCATTTTGACCTTCAAAATATTTTGATTTAGCAGTGCTGACTAGTGAATGTTAGTTTATGAATTAAAAGATAAGATGGATAGTAGGTGTGAGGAGAAATGGTTTTTCATAATTATTATTCTTGCTACATATGCAGTCCATATCTATGAAGATTAATGTTGCCATTGCTAAGGTGGGAGTATAAATCTTATATTAAGTAGCCCTCCAGGAATGATGGGTATAGAAGAAAGCTATGTTTCTCATCACGGACTTAACACAGGCTCTGTTTACAAAAAGAAAATAAAAATAATATACAACAAAGTTAATCTGAGAGATCAAATTCCTTATTGTGACAGTCCCAAATTCCTTATCATACAGTTCTAGGATCAGTTTCTGGAAAAGTGGTAGACATACTGCCTGTTTCTGTTAGACCACACAGCATCTGTCTCTGTGCTCTGAGAGAGCTGGTACTCAAGCGCCAGGCTGTTGCTCTCTGCATCATGTGTTGCTGTGCTCCTTACCCGTGAGGGTCTGAAATGATTTGTAAGAACAGCGCTGTACTGTGCATCCTTGGAACTGACTCTAACAGGCAGAACAGTCAACATTGCACAAGATGTGGCAGTCTCCACCTCCCACACTCCTCCAGCCTCACCAGGCTTCACTCCTCAGCGTATTTGCATGATATGTGAGGGCATAAAGACATCTTATCAATTCACTCTGTGAAAAAAAAAAAAAAAAAGACTTGGACAGGCTATGAAACAACTGCCATTAAGTTTGAATAGAAAAGAAAAATTAATACAGGATCGTTATGGTTTTAGGGTCACATAAGGATTAGAGTGAAGTTGTAATGCATGTATAAACAGTGAGGGCATGCCTCTTCTTCTCTACACTTAATTTGGTTTGTTTGTCAGTATTGATGTAGGAGGTGCCTGTCTTTGGAAGAATCATTAACAATGGATCTGTACAGTCAAGGCTGTTCTGAGTCACACCAAATGCCTGTTTGTATTTTTTCCAAAATAAAATAGGTCATAAATGGAAATCTAGGAAATAATGAATTTAGAATTGTCTGTGACACTTCTACCTCATATTCTTTTCAATATTTTTTAGTTCTGGAGGTAGAGTTTCTATGTATGCATTTAGTAGTTACCTTTGGACTCCTCTTCTATGAGTTTTCACAGTCTCTCCTTTAGCCCACGTTCCTTTTAGTATTTCCAGCATTCTTTTGAGCAATTCCACCAGCCTATAGATGCTGTGTGAAAAACTAAAATTGTTTTGAACCTGATTCCTACTAACTTTTGGACAATTTAATAATCACAATAGATTATGAATCCTTACTCAGTCCGTCCCAGGCACTCTTTTTTAAAGAGATCTTTATGAATTTTTTTGTTTTATCATTTTTTCCAAGTTTTACAATCTTCTCCTATTTTATTATTTTATATAAAGAAGCTGTTCCATACATTTGACAATCCTTGTTCTCCTTCTCTTTTCTAGTTTTCATATACTCTATTTCAAATGGCTGAGAAAGAGGTGATTCCTGAGAATTATACAATGAGATATTATGTTCCCTATTTTCTTCTTTACTCCTTTTAAAAATAATCCTTAGCTTTATTTTGCCTTTCTAATTGGGCTGACGTTTCCACAACCCAAGATTTTGTTCCTGAGTGATAATGACCAGTTCATGTCCCCACTGTGTTGTAGGTGAAGGTAAGCCTGCATGTATGAGTGATTTGACATTTATCTATACTGAATTTCATCTGCCATTTTATTGGATACTCATGCATCTTCCTAAGGTTCTTCTGCAACTCTTCATAGTCTGCCTTCATTTTTACTGAGTAACTTGTTATCAGCAGTAGTTTTCTACTTCACTAATGACTTGCTGTTCCAGGTCATCTACAAATATTATGAACTGCACAAGACCTTGCACAGTTCTGTGTGGAATTCATTGGTGATTACGCTGCAAAGAGTATTCATTCCCTTTCTTTTTTTCATTTAACCAAATGATGAAATAAAATGAGGAAACTTATCCCTTATGATGTATCTCCTTAGGATAATTAAAGCTTCCGGTGACAAAGTGTGTCAGAAACTTAGTAGGATATATCAGGCTGAATACCCTTAGCAATACGCTGAACTTTCAAATAACTACAGTATGTTTATGACAGGATTTCCGTTCAGGAATCCACACAGTCTCTTCCCCAGTGTATTGCCAGGTTTATCTGTATGATTTAAAATGTATCTTGATGTCGGCTAAGTACTTCAAGTACCAGGAGAATTTTAAGTTAATCTTGTGTGCATATCATTTGATCCTGACAAACAGTCAATGTTCATTTTATCATTGCTGTTGCTAATTTTATTCCACCCTAGCAGATTGTCCTCTTTTCACCAAGTTTCTGGTATGTCTGCTATTTCAATATTCATGTTCCTTCATCTGACAATTTATATTTTATATTGTTATTGTACAGGTTTGTTCTCTTCTCAGCATCCAGTTGAAATTATACTCTGTGTTTGACTAATTCCATCCTGCGTTCTAACCTTCATAGAGACTAAAAAAAATTCTGTAACATCATCCTTAACAGATATGTCATCTCTGTGCTGTTCTCTACTTGTCAGCTTGCTCCTACTCTTTCATTAAAAACCTTACTCTCGATTTTCTTGATGTTAAGTGGTAGCAGCTTGACCCACTTGTCATTCAGACAAAGTAAATCTCTTCTGCATGACGCTCTGCTGTCTCCAGCTTCTGATGCATCTTAACACTTACTACTGACTTCTTAGCCCAGCACTAAAAGTTTGCCTCTCTTCCTACTTCGGTGCCACAGGAATTACCGAAAGCACTACAAAGAACACTAGCTTAGTGGGTTCAGTATTCTCATAACATTCCTAAAAGCCTAAAATCTACTGCATCTCTCTCCTGCTTTTCATTCTGGTATTTTTATTCCCATGCACACCAGCTACAGATCCCCTCTGTTTTCTTCTAGCAGTTGGTAGAGACGTTTCACAAGGTCTGACACATTTGTGCACTTGGCAAGCAAGTCACCATGAAATTCTCTCTGCAGTCACAAGCCCAGCTTGATATTTTTCTGCTAAGCACTTGCCCACCACTGCAGTCTGCCACTTGCTTCGAGCAGAGCATTTCCTTGAAGAGGCATTTCCCTGGTGAAGGATGGCAGATGAGCAACTTTCAGATCCTTTGCTCTTCATGAAACAGATGCCACCCACCCTGCCACCACTGGGACGTCTTTGGTCTCAGTCCCTCTGTGCCAATCTGAAGTTCAAAGACAAACCTCTCTGTGTATCTGTGCTGCTTCTCAGCAGTATTGGTTTTGCTGGCTAGAAGAAGAGAGTGATTAATTAAGTACCTGTAAAAGCTCTTGAAGAATCTCTCAAGACTCTTAGGTCACTCAGATCAACCATTCTAGCCTCAGAACAATTTTGGGGGGTTTTAAAATGTTCAAGTTACAATGTACCTACAGTATACACATCTGCTACTTGCCCATGGAAAACACATCCTTTAATATGACAGTAGACATAGTAAAATGATCTGTCCCCTCCACCTTCATCCTGGAGAACAACATCTCTATTTTTTCTCTCTGAAAGGATGAGAAGTTGCTTCCTAATGTAAGAGTGCAAGTTTGATTTAACAATTAGCTTAAAAAATACAACTAACCTTTACCTTACCCCCAAACTTATAAATTTTTCACAGTTTCATCATAACTATAACTATTTTTCAATGCAAAATTTCACATAATTGACTAAAACAAGTTATTCAGCTCTACATAAGTAAAGTCACTGTAGGGTTTAGCCAAGTATTTTCCCAGAAATGGTGATCACTTTTGTAATTTGTCATGTACTTTTTATCTTTCATTAATACACCCATATTTTAGGCAAATTCAAATCTGAAGACTCCAAAAAAATTGAAAATAGAGAATTTAAATTTTAATTTGAATGTAGATAGGATAGTCACTTTTCCATGTTGCGTGAAACATGCATTATCTAAACTTAACTATCTTCTTTGTGGAAGTAGGACTCACATACTTCTGTTCAGTGTTGAAGGCAGAGGTTTAAAACAAAAACATATTCATCTCCTGTCAAAAAATGAAACTGCACTTATATGAAGTCACATAAGACACTTTCCAGAACTGATAGGAAAACAAGACACCCTGAGATTTTCACACAATATCAAATGTTGCTTGCAATATTTTCATATTTTATTTCACTACAATTTTATCTCCAGTAGTGTTTATGATTTATTTTTATCTCAGTTTACGTACTGTGTGATTTGTTACTTCAGCCACTGAATAAAGAAAATAATGATTTGAAACAGCATTTCTTTGCTGGCACCCTGGATGTACTGTTTACTTCCCTCAAATATTCATTTTGTTCATTTTTTGAATATTTTACAGGCACAATAGCAACCTATCTTCTAGAAAATGTCTTTGAGATGGATTAAATTTCCTGCCTGTAATTCTGTAGGATTTATCTGTGTAGAACTGTGGAAAACTCATATAAAGGTTACTATATAAATTAGGATTGCAGCTATTAAGATTTTAGTTTATTGTAGAAGTTTTTCCATTCTCTTTGTAAGCCATAAATGGTTTCAATATTAATTAAATAAAAGGTCTACATTATTTATTGTAACCATTTACATCAAACAAACAGAAAAATTACATTACATATAATCAGGATTAAAATGCTGATTATTATGCTGAAAAATTCCAGAGAAAATATTTCAGAGAAAGTCACAGATCATTTCATGTGCCATTTAAAATATTATGTTAAAGAAAAAGGTCTGTTTTATTGATGTTGAAACACCAAAAAAATTTCAAAACGTGTTATGAGTGGAAAATACTCTGGGTCTTTTTTTTAAATCAAATTCTGTCATAGTAATTGGTGGAAATAACAACTACAAATCTTATCTGTTTGAGTTTATTTTTACTTATTTTCTGAGAGAGAGAGACAAAAAGAAAGCTCGGAGCAATTAGAATTAGAGATTTTGCAGTTTCTATCAAATCAAAAAATGCAATATTGTGATTTAAAATGTATTTTCAGTGGGTTTTAATTCAATTCTCTAACAAGATGCCTCTCCACTGGCGTCATTTGAAAGTAAGCCACACTCAAACCTCATTCTCAGAAAGCTTTTCTGGATATTCTCTTTAAATGTTCCTTTTTAAAACCTCATCCTATTAGTCATGTCATAGCTATATATACATATATCACCTAAACAAGTTTTCCTAGATTCATGTTGATATTTTTCCAGATGTTGTGCGCAGACAGCTATATCTCCTAACTACACATATTTATATATCTTTTTTTCCCCATCAACATTTATCTACATAAGATGATTATATCCCCTCTATTGCCTTTTTATTTCAGCATTTGACATAAAAGACCTGCATTGTAAAAGAATATTCCTTCCATTTTACAGGTTGGGAATGAGACATTAACAGGTAAAGCAATTTTTAGATTAATGAAAGGGAAATTATTTGAAGTAAATTGAAGGATAGTCATACAATCACAGGTTCTCTTATATGAAAAATACATTTACTTTCTATGGGTAAGCATAGTAAAAGATAAAGCTAATAACCATTTTCTGTCAAATTAAAGCAGCACGCCTTTACATGTGAAGTACTGAAATTTTGTTACTTTATTTTATGGTAAACTTATTTGGAAATGAGATGCAATATCTAGATCTTCCAGAACTGATGTGGATCTATTTTATAATTATTCTGTTAATCTTTTTCCAATAGCCCAAGGATCACTACTTATTATATGAGAACATGGTAAAAGCTGGAATAATGGTTATGCCCTTCTCACTACTTTCTCATTTGGTAGGAGAACTACAGTATGACAGTGGAAACAAGTGAAAAGTAGTCATTTTGTGGAAGAGAAATAGACATGATAATTACACACAGTAAAAGGAAAAAATGCCATAGTCAGCAATGGTGATAAGCTTTTAAGCCTTTGTGGTTTCAGTTCTTGGCTAATAATACACAGTTTATTTGTCTGGATGCACTCTGAGCATTGCAGTAGCATGCCTCTGTCACCAGTCAGCTGTAAGCAAATTCTATCTTTGCCATTTGTTAACTCACAGCCTCTGTTACTTATAAGGATCTCAGGTGTGCTTGTTCATCCAGAAGTCTTTATTCAGAACAAGAGGAACAGATGGTTCTGATGCCTTGCTGGGGTCACCATCTTTTTCTCCACATTTCTTTGTCTGACATGCAGACATCACTCATACTTAGTTACTTGAATTTTTTCTTTGTTTTCTGAAATAGCCTCTAAGCAGTACATTCATGAGTGTTTAAGCTGCAAAATGATAGTATTTTGTCTTCTGTATGATCATCTAGTCCAAGACAGCAGACGTAAAGTCTATCTTAACTGCTAGGAATTTGTGTCTTTTAAAAATGTTACTCCTTGTGATCTCCCCTTTTATTTTGTTGACATCTTGGCACAGCTGGTGGCAGATGCCATTTCAAGGTGACAGCCCAGCTTGTCTACAGGAAAATGTAATGAGAAGGGCTGCCTAAAGGAGTGACATCTATAGTAGTATGACTGCTCTTGAAAACCAGAGAAAGATGGTGATTGATTATGAAAATTCAGATGAATAAGGTATAAAGCCAGTCTTCTCAGCAGGGACAAAGGAATAAAGGAGGCCTGTGGTAACCTGATATATCACCACTTTCTTCATGCACCAGGGACCCTTGCTGAGGAGACAGTTTTGCATTGCAGGAGCCTATATGCTTCTGTTATTCCAGTCTGTCACTTTTTCACGGTAAATCTTACATTAAGCTGAAATAGTGGATTGTCTATAATATATTCTTTTACAGCTCACAAAAATTATACCAACATCTTGACAGTGTTCCCATACCTGCTTTTCTTTATCTTCAGGTAAGGGTGAGAAAAGAAATTTAATCTGCTACTGGCTTCCTTTGCCCTCTCATCTTCAGAAGAGTCATTTGTATCTGAACCTTCACAGGTATTTGACTGCACATAGAGATTTTTGACCAAAATATGACCATTTCTAAAGCTGGATAATTATGAAGCTTTTCTGAAACATTGTACACAAATCCATATAGGACAACAAAGTGGTATAAATTTCATTTTCATTAAAATATTTGTCAAATCACAGATCCTTTGAGGAGAAATGAAAAAACAGCAGTCAAGAATGAGGAAATATTAAAAGAGTGTTTCTATGATAATTTAAAAAAATGAAAATTTGTATTTGTTTTTTGTTGTATAACTGAAATGATTCACACTTTAGGGCAATATGTGTAGGTGAAATATTTTGTGAATTAATTTTACATGCAGTGCAAGAGATTTTAAGTACTTTTAAAACCTATTGTTGGACCCTTTTCCTCAGGAAAGCTACAAAGAATTCAGACCCCATATGTATGTTCTTCAAAAATTTATCAGTTCAACAAAGATCAACTTCACTGTGAGAGGCTGTGTAAGAGTAGTTGTACTTCTGGAAGAATTTGAAATGGGAAAGCTAGAAACGTGTTTTCACTTAGGAAGGCCGCAAAGTGCCTTCTCAAGGGGGTTAGATGTTTTTTTTCTCCCCTTCTGCAGTCCAGAGTGGGTTGCAGAGAAATTTGTGTTAGGTCTCTCTTGCCATGCTGGAGAGAGATAACCCTAAAAGACATGTACAGAGGCCTTGGGAAGGTGGGGCAGAAACAGAGAGGATAAAGAGGCCCTGGAGAGGATGGGAACTTGTCTCTTCTCCCTGGGACTCAGTGTTTCAATTAGCACTGTGAGGTATTTTTAAGTTTCTCATATTCTGGCCTTCTAAATAAACTTTTGAATTCTTTCCACTGCCTTGACATTTCTGGGGATACCTACACATCTTACTTTAAATGCTGTAAACATGGAGGACATAGGGTTGGGCCAGTTCACATAAGACTTCTTTGCTGTTATTCATAGTTGGGTATATAAATATTCGGGGGTTAGGTGCTAATAGTTTTTTTAAATAAACTTTTTGTTTGTTTTAATAGTCTAGTATTGCCTCTAGTCAGCTTCTACCAAACAATGCCATTTACTGGAATCCCCATTTCTAGTGGTTTATGATTCTTATCATTCAGGGACATTAGACAGTGATGTAAAATTTAACTTTTGCTCTTCCTTATTTGAATGCTATAAAATACTTAAAATCTTCGATAAGATGTCAAAGTTTGAAATACATTAGTTCTCAATGTACAAACTCTGTTTCTCCAAAGCCCTGACCAGTCTTGCACCTTCACTCACATCTTCTGCTCACAAGCCCAGGAGCTCCATTTAATCTTGAGTCTGGGCCCCGAGTCTTGGCTTGACTTATGATGTGGGTCTGCCATCTCCAGTCCTGTTTCTGTCCTGTCTTCTTCCTGAACCCTGTAGCCACACTGCAGTCTTTCCTCCAGCATAGGCCCCGAATCACTCCCTAATAAGACTGATCTGACCTAGCTCAAGTGTTATAGGTCTGTGCCCAGGCCAGTAAGGACAAATGCTGTAGTCACTCTTGTCATTCTTCCCTTGAGGAGCAGTTGTGAACTTGTTTCCTCTGACATGTATCAACTGTGGTCTAGTTGGTGTTTGAATACAGAACATTTGGATTTGAGCAAGAGATGGGCAATCAGGTAGTTCTCCTGTCAGATCATGTAACAACCTTACACAAGGGCCTTTTGTATAGGGCTGTAGATCACATGTTAACAAACTTAACGTCTTTCAAAAGAAAAAAAACTGTTCTCGATAATTATTGATAATGTGTTTTTCTCTTCCAGGCAAACAAGGAAACTATATTTGTCACTTTCTCAACTGGAGACCAGCATTTGTCTTTCATTTAGGTCTTTGCAATAACTGAAACTGCCTTAGCTACCCATTCTTTCTGATTTCTGTCTCAAACATTTGTTTACAGGTGAAGGCACTTCAGTCATATCAGTAAAAAAAAAATCATATTCTTTTTGACAAAATGCAATGAAATGATTGACAGCAAAGGAGGCCATCAGTCAATAAAGGTGGAAGGCAGCATAAATGATGCATCATGCTCCTTTCCAACCTATGAGCAAAGTCACACAGGGCACTAGAAAATGGAAAGAGTACTGAATGAAAAATAAGATATTGTACATTTGTGCGGAGCAATTTCAGCTCATGAATTTGTAAAGGTGTCAAGTTGCTATCTAAATAAGAGAGGAAAATAGTTCTGGTATTCTCTCATTAACTCTTCAGGAGCCATAAACCACAGTCTAAGACTTCAAGCTAGAACCAAATTAGCCCTCCAGTAGCAACTGAAACAAAAGGATGGAGTCCTATGGTAGGATACCAAATATATGCAAAGACAGGAAATATCGCTGCAAAGAGACTCACAGAACAGTGTGAAAAGTGCATTATCTATGACTAGTAGTAAAATGTACACCTATGCAGAGCTCACAGGACAGATTTGGAGTTTCAAGTAGGCAATAATGAGGTCTTGAACATGAAGACTTCTGTAACTTCTCTATTATTCTCAATATCCCTCAGTCTGATGCATACACCAAGCTGTGTAGTGAGGTCAGCATGCTTGTGGAAAGAGTAGCCATCCAGAGGGACACTGATAGGCTTGAGAGGTGGGCCTGTCTGAACCTCATGAGATTCAACAAGGCCAAACGCCAGGTCCTGCAGCTGGGTCAGGTCAAGCATGAATACAGACTAGGCGAAGAATGGATTGAGAGCAGCCCTGAGGAGAAAGACTTTGGGGTGTTGGTGGAGGAAAAGCTGGACGTGACTTTGTAATGACAGCTTGCAGCCCAGAAAGTGAACTGTGTCCTGGGATGCATCAAAAGCTGCATGGCCAGCAGGTCGAAGGAGGTAATTTTACCCCTCTACTCTGATCTTGTAAGACCTCACCTGGAGTAGTGTATGCAGCTCTGGGGCCCTCAGAACAAGAATGACATGGGCCTACTGGAATAAGTCTAGAGGAAGGCCACCAAGATGATCAGAGAGCTGGAGCACCTCTCCTGTGAGGTAAGGCTCTTCAGCCTGGAAAAGAGGGGTTGGGAGACCTCATAGAAGCCTTCCAGTACTTAAAGGGGGCCTAAGGAGGGGCAGAGAGATATTTTTCACAAGGTCATGCAATGACAGGACAAGGGTTAATGGCTTTAAATTGAAAGAGGTTAGATTTAGATTAGATATTAGAAAGAAATTCTTTACTCTGAGGATAGTGAGACACTTGAACAAGGTGCCCAGAGAAGGTGTGAACACACCATCCCTGGAAGGGCTTAAGGGCAGGCTGGATGGGGATTTGAGCAATGTAGTCTAGTGGAAGGTGTCCCTAGGGAGAGTTGGAACTAGGAGAGCTATAAGAAGCCTTCCAACCCAAACCATTCTATGATTCTATGGAACAAGATGAAATCTTACTTTGAATTATAAGATACTTATTTAGGAAGAGATATTAAAGAGAAGCAAAAGGAGATATTGAATTTTTTAAATCACCGTGTAGGAAATGTAGTCATCATATTTCTTGTGTAACAACAGTAGTATTTACTAACCATAGATTTGAGTAAATCAGATTTATTATACTCTATGGGAAGAACGAGGGAATCTCAGACACATGATTAAAATGCTTTCCTAATGTGCCTACATCTAGAAAATGTTCCCTTTGAAAGCACATGGAATTCCTTGCCAGATATCAGACTTAAGAGCTATGATTAGATGAATTTAAGTATATTAGCATTTTACTTTTGTAAACATGAAAACAAGATAAAATTATGCCTCCTGAAGAATTCAATTCAAAAATTACTTTGGTTCCTAAAGTTTTCTGAATTTTTTTTCCCAAATATAAGAATAGATAAAAGTTGTTTGCTTACAAATTACTATATGTCTGCTCTCCATCAGGATGTCAAACTTAGCATAGTTTGAAGGCAGCTGGTGATGTGGCATTAGGTTGTGAGTTTTTTTCCAGAAAACAAAAAAAAGCTCTCAGATGGAATTTAAAATATGTTCCTGAACTGTAAGTTAAGGTAGAATCCTGAAGAGCAATTCCAAGTGCTATTCTACATTACTAAAAATTTAACTCTACTGAGTAGATTTAATAGATCCATAAAAGAATTTAGTTTTAAATTTAGTATTTTCCTCATTAGAGGAAACTTTTTTAGATAATAATTACTATTTTAGGTATCTCAAATGTAACTGAGTGTACAGAAATCTAGATTCCAAAATTAATCTCTACTTAAAAGATGTTTATATTTTGTTTTATATTTACTCTTTATATTTTGTTCTCAAAAGTTCAGTTTCAGTGATAATTTAGTCCTGAGAGAATTTTGAATCATAAAAGATATTTTTAGTGTTTGTATTTTCTTTTGCCATTTGCAGGTAAATGCAAGCATAAGTTGTTTGGATTATTTTAGTGATCCACTTGAAAATTGTCCCTGGTTTCTTTATTTTAAGGTACAGTTACTCCTAAATCAGACCAACTAGCCTGTGAGATTGACTATGACAGTGAAAGCACCAGAGATGCTTCAGAGAGGAGCTGCCTCTCATGAGAGTAACAAAGTTTTAGAATGGTTTAAACTGGTCATGAAACTCAACCTTTAAAAAAGGATAATCATTGCAATAATGCAAAGAGAAGTAATAGTAAACAACAAAAAGCTACTGCGGCACTGGTAGACAGGACTGCAGTGTTAATACTAGAAAAGAGAGTCAGCTGGCAGAGAAGAGGAAGAAGCAGCAGTTCTTCAAAATTGCTAAAAGGTACCCCAAGGAGGAGCCCTCTTGCCACCCTGGCCAGCTCAGACCTCTCTAAGAACAACTCATCTAGAAATTTTCCTCATATTTTTTATAAGTCCAGTTGCTCTATCTGAAAAATAAAAACACTGTATTTAAGGCAACACCTGAAATTATAACAGAGATATAAAATGATAGTTTATATTCCTGAAAGTAAGAAATGAACTGAAAAGCAGTAACGTCTGTGGTGATTATTCATCTGGTAAAAATTGTCTTATTAATCCTGAAAAATGGAAATTCTTTCACAGATAGAGATTTAAGTAGAGATGAGTTATCAGACAATTATTAGGCAGGTGAATACATGCCTGCTCAGAAAATGACCATTGACTAAAGCTCTGAATGACACAGTAATACTGTGTGTGTTAATGATCTGGCACTGACTGAGCAGGAATTCCACAAAGACTTATGAATAAATTTATACACACACATTCATGTATACGCTTTATATATAAATGGTTTTATTTATTTATGTATTTATGTATTTTATATCTCTCTGTGTGTTCTTTATTTATTTATTTTAAAATTATTTTAATTTACTTTTAATGTATATAACTTCTCTAAAACAAAAGAAAAGTTAGAAGTTAGATCCAGAATCTTGTATCCTACCATAAATGAAGAATTTAGGAAATAAAATTACCTCCTTATGAATATCCTAACTTTCCTATGCCTAGTCCATGGCACTTTAGCAACTGCTAAGTTTGTGAATCTTTACTGGACAGAAATTTTTGCCACATCCTACCAAAAATTACTTGTGAATTTTAAAGTAATTGTTAATTTCTGACAAAGAGATTTTAACATTAGCTATTAAAAAAGAATTTATTGTATTTGAAAGCAAAACCCTTATAGAATTATACCCTATATATAGAGTTTGATGCATCTAACTTCATTCCTTTTCTCTAGTCTCCTAAGAGGACTGAATTATACTAGGAAAAATTTGAAAACTTGGAAAAAACAAGTGAATGCCTAATCATCATATTACATGATTTTCTTATTTTTCTTCTGACGTAAAATCCAAATACTCCTGAAAGTTGTAACAGCTTCAACAAGAAAAAAATATCAGACCCTTCCTTCACGACTATATCCAGGAGTCTAGACAGTACATACTGAAATCTGTGCAGGCAGGGAAATAAAAATAGAGTTTGGGTTTCTGATAGTTCTTCAGTAGCAGCCTTAGCTACCAGAATGCTTGTTAAAATAGTAGGAAAATCATGTATCACCTATCCTTTCTTACTTCCAGAATTCTGTAAAATTAGAATTAAATTTTACCTGAGGATGAATAAAAACTTTAGTCCTTGCAAAAATACTTTTGATGCTCTTTATTTCCACAACAACATTATGCCCATTTTGGGTCAGGTACCAAAAGGAGAAGGAAGGACATAAGGGAAAAACTATCCTGATAACCCTCAGAGCAGAGCAGAAAGCAGATATGGCAATAGATATGTCCATAACTCTTATGTAAAGGATGAAATTTCTCACTATCTCACCACTGGAAAACTGAGTATAGTTCAAGGGTGTTGAGTTTTTATGTCAGGCCATCTGAAGCTTTTACTTAAGGAATTCTTTGCTTGAAGATGAAGCCACTGATAAGAAATTGCTGAGTCAGAACTCATTTTGTGAACCAATCTGCAGATAAAACCATTTATTACCATCACCTAGTATGAAGACATACACTGGTTGAACCAGTTTCTTGATATTCATCTTCACCAGATGAACGTTACCCCTCAAACATTTCCAAAGACTGACTTTCGGCATTTTATTTCACAATGTGACTGTTGCCAAATGTTTAGTGTTATAAATATGAAGTTTCACCTCTTCATCAAGAATGTTCTGTTCTGTGCATTCAGAGTACATATGTGATTACACTATAAACACAGTTTTGGAGACCTATAAGATAACATTGTCATGTTTATTCTACTCACACAGAAAATAGAATTTTTTTGTGTCTGCTAGTCCTCTTCTGTCCATTAATACTAGTTTATTTTGCATAGAGTCACATTACGTCGGACCATCTAAATATTAATTGTTTGAGAAGAAACTCCAGTTCATTCACTCCCAAATTAAGAAACATTACAATTTATTGCCTAACTTTATTTGCCAAGTCACAAACAAAAGAAAGGCCAAGACAATATGGCTGATTTAATAAATATATATAAAATATACATGACATAATATATTAATACTTCTCTTGAAAATTGTTTATGTCTTATTCCATCTTAATAGCTCCTGCAGTCACTCCTGTGTAAACAAGCATATTCATGAAGAAAGTTTAATTGCTTTCTTCATCATTTTCTCCATCTGAAAAAAAAGGGGGCTTTAAAGATCACTTTGAGGTCCCTTATTCACATGTCACATGTTCATGTGTTACACAAGGGGCAGGTGTAGCACAGAATAGAGTAGATTTGTATGTTCCTCTCAAGACTTCTCTGGGTGGAAGAATCTTCATGTGGCCCTGTACTGTCTATTAGTCCTTGATTTACAATGACTTGATGGAGGTTTTTTGATCCTCATCTTGGATTTATTTTTTGTAAAACACTTGTTTCTGTTTATTGGACTATCTTGTTTATATTACTCCTGTATATCTAACATAAAGTTATGTTTTACTTCATCACCATGGTAGCCTGAAAATCATTTCCTTTCTTCTAGGCTAGGGATTATTATTTTGAGAGGTTCAAAACTTTCCATGAAATATTTAGTTCTTCTTTCTCTGTGAGGATGAGTTAAGGTCTGAATTTCTGTTTCCATCATTCAATCAATTGGGTTTTTTTTTTTGAACAGATCTTACAAATCCTCTTATTGCTTCATCGACAGTATCACTAGATTTTCATCAGCTGTGCTAAGATTTCTTTTTTTTCCTAAGATTTTAATTGATTAATTTCTCAAATGCAGTTTTACCATCAATTGTTTCAATAACAGAGGACCGTTTGCTCAGTAAAGATTTTTTTTCCAGTCTCCACTGAAAAAGTGTAATTTTATGATTATTTTAGATTTCTGAGAGGTGTCTGAGATTACATCAGGTTATCAAACCTCACAAAATTACTCCCTCTGTGTCATGAATCTTTTCTGTATGTATAAAACAGACACTTTTCTTTTTTTTCAATACTAAACTATAAAGCAGTGGCTCACCACCTTTATATAATCTAAAAGTATATGACAATAATTGTAAACGTATCTATGAAACAGAATTTCTTTGTAATCCTAATTTCATTCTGATTTTATACTGGTCATCAAGAGTTAGGAATTTATACTTTTTTAATTTTTATATTTAAACCCTCTGCCCATTTATTGCTTACATTATTGCTTAAAAGATAGAGGATTAGAGATACATTTGTAGTGTAAATGTTTGCCTGTCATTCCAAAATCAGTTCTTCCACATTAACTTTAAGAAACAGTAGCATTTAATAAAAAAGCAATAGTGAGATTGAAAGCAGAAATAAGGCAAGTGTTTTGGAAACTTCAGGAGAATGATGAAGCCAAAATTTAGATCTTAACCTGTCCTCCCAGAGAAAGAGGAATAAATATTTCATGGAACGTTTTGAACCTCTCAAAATAATAATCCCTAGCCTAGAAGAAAGGAAATGGTTTTCAGGCTACCATGGTGATGAAGTAAAACATAACTTTATGTTAGGTATACAGGAGTCACCTTCATTAATTTTTAAAGAGTGGATATTGTTTCACAAGTGCAATCAGCATTAGCACTGCAGAGTTTAATGCTAGAATACATTGATCCTTACAAGAAACTATTAGTTATTCACATTTGCTCAGTAGTTAACTTTATTTTTCATGTGACACATATAAATATTTATATGCTGATACTTATCCAATGCAAGCTGTCCTTATGGCAAGAGAGCAAAACAAATCAGGTTGCAAAGCAGTTTTACCTGAGTTAACTACAGAGTAAAAGATATCATATTGGTGGCCACGGTAGACACTCTTAATTTGGTGACCAAGTTTCTTCTTTCTGTGTTCTCCTAGATGTGTAATCAACACAGAAAGGCACAGAGTGAGCATTTGTCTCAAAAATTATGTCAAAACAGCCAAAGGTGCTCCTTGATGAACTGGTGATAGTGGAGAGCTACAAGGCTCTGATTTTGCAGAACATCATCCAAAATTTAGCAAGGTATAGTAGCAACAGAAAAGATTTCAGACCAAGCTTGAACAGCTGATAAGACTTAAAGACAGCTGCAGAGTGACAGGAAGTCTCATTATTACTGATGATACCTGGAGAAGGCAAGAGGAAGATGTCTTTTGCCAAGGATCCTGAAGCTGATGTTCCCAAGGACATTAGGTTCTTTGAAAGAGTTAAACTCATCAGAAAGCTTCCTCTGTTGCTTGAGCATGGATCTCCAGAAGCTAAGTTTTCACTTTTGTTTTTGCTTTTTTTTGATAGGATTTGAGACAGAGGCAGCCACTGAACTTTGCAGCCATGTGACACTCTCCAAGAAGCTATGACCCACAGGAACATGAGTTGGAAAAGGAAAGGTGACCTTGCTAGTGACACAAGATTGAAGTGATCGTTCAGAGAAGGCACTGAAATCCAAAATGATACAGAATAAAATCTCTATGTAGTGAGGAAAATCATCAGTGGGCTCTGACTCAGCAGGCTGCTTAAGCAGTTCTGAAATGGAAATGGCTGTGCTGCTTTTTTATAGTATGAGCACTGAGCAGCAGTAGGCAGGGTAGCATAAAGGGAAACCTTCCTGCCTCTACAGTGGAACACAAGCATATAGGCTATTCACTTTCAAAAATTTTTTATTATTATATCTAATGAAGAATTGGATCTTTCAAGCTGCTGGAACAGGTGCCATGCCAAAATATAAGCTGCTTAAGACTTTTTTACACACCTGCAAAGTTAGAAGAATCCTTAACCTACCTTACCGTACTTTGGTAAATGATGGAAGAATCTCCTATGAGCTACATTCAACTCCTACTCAGACAAATTTGATTCCATGATGCTTCCTGGTCTTCATTACCTTTGAAAATAGGTATCCTTCTTCCAATTAACTCCCTAAATTTAGTTTATCAGTTTTTTTTGAAACCTTCCCAATAACATACATAGAAAATACACAGTACTTGTGAAAGAAGAAATCCACATAAGACTATGTAATAATAATGTAGAAAGTCTGGTTTCTTGCCTGTGGGTATTCAACATCTGAATTGATATAAACAGACAAGGGTGCTCCAGAAAGCAAACTGGAGCGATTTCATTCATTGCAAAGAATTCACTTAGAAACATGACACAAAGCCCAAACAACATCATACTGATAAAATTGCAGTAATGCAACAACAAAAAAAATTTGCCTGCAGCAACGTGTCAATCTCATTTGTATATCCTGATAAACTCATTCTGAATCACACAGTGATTAGAGTCACTTTGGATACACCGTGATGAGGATTTGAACCCAAGCTTTTAAATCTTCTTTAGCATTTCAGGAATGAGAGCTTTCAATTATGCATCCATCTGTTCCTTACTGTACTACATTATGAATGTATAGCCTAAAATGCATCTTGCAGAGAAAAATGAACAGCTAGCGTTGCAGTGTGCGTGCAAAGATGGAATTCACCCTTAGGCAATAGGCCACAACAAAAAGTTAAAAATCATTTATGCCTTGCTTAAGACTTTGCGATGTTATGGAATTCACAGGGTTTTTTTGCACTGGTTGTATGCTGGGACAAGCTGAAGTTCTCCCTAAAACATATTCTGGAGCATAATTTCTTTGATTTTTCCCACATTTTCATGTAGAATTTTTCTCCTATTTCTTTTTTTTTTTTTAATTAGCCTGTTTTAAAGTAGTGATTGCAGCGGCTTCAAAACACCATTCAGAACAGAGCATAATGTTCATCACTACATATCAGTGTTGGCATCTTAATTCCCTGGCAGCGCATTAAATAGAGTCTAACAATTCCTTTTTCAGTACTAGAAAGTTTTTTAAGTCTTAAGGTGTCCTGGTGTTCCACGATGAGGCCACCTGACAAAAAAGTTGAATACAATCCCAAATACAGCATTATAAAAAGAGTGGACAAAGCTTTTAACCTTCAGTTAACCTTTTAACTTGAATTGGGTAGAAGCAATGCACTTTTAAATAATATATTAGATAGGAAAAAATAACTAAATCAAATATTCCTAGACAACAGAAAACCTATTTACTAGGAATTAAGAATGAGATATGAATTTAAGGAGTAATGTCTTTACAAGGATTGTGACTGACTGTAAAATAAAGCCTTTTGAGGGGAAAATAAACCAAAAAAAAAACAAACCCAGAAAGTACTTACACTTAGTGTCATAAGAAAATCACAACCAATGAAGAACACAGGGCAATTCCAGAAGTGTACAGTAAATGGAAATGACCATAAAAATGCCATCTAAACCTGCTTAATCATCAGAGGTGTTGCTCTCTTTTATTTTCCAACTTGACATTTTAGCTGTAAATGACAAGAAAGGCCCTTGTGTTTAGCATCACACTCTTCCTTCAAGGTAATGTTTGGTATTCCCAGCAGGGTATCAGATGTGCCTTCTAAGACACGCTACAAATTGCGTATGAGAGCCACAGAGGAAATTCATGAATGATGTATAATGCCCTGTCCTCAGAATTAATTAGGCCGCACCTTGAGTACTGTGTCCAGCTCTGGGCCCTCCAATTTAGGAAGGATGCGGAGGTGCTTGAGCATGTCCAGAGAATCGGAAAGAGGGCAATGAGTCTGATGAAGGGTCTAGAGCACAAGTCCTATGAGGAGAGGTTGAGGGAGCTGGGGTTATTTAGCCTACAGAGGAAGAGTCTCAGGGGTGACCTTATTGCTCTCTACAACTGCCTGAAAGGAGGTTATAGCCAGGTGGAGGTAAGTCTCTGCTCCCAGGCAACCAGCAATAAGACAAGAGGACATAGTCTTTAGCTGCACCGGAAGAGGTTTAGGTTGGATATTAGGAAGAAGTTCTTCAAAGAAAGAATGATTGGGCATTTGAATGGGGTGCCCAGGGAGGTGGTGGAGTCACTGTCCCTGCATGTGGCACTTAGTGCTATGGTCTAGTAGACAAAGTGTTGTTCAGTCACAGGTTGGACTCAATCTCAGAGGTGTTTTCTAACCTAGATGATTCTGTGATTCTGTGATATGAGGTGGCATGATGTTCTATGGTATAGGATATCTCTTTGGCCAGTTTGGGTCAACTGTCCTGGTCATGCTTCCTCCCAGCTTCTTGTGCACCTCCTCACTGACACTCCCCATGGGAAACTGAAAAGTCCTTGATTTGGGGTGAGCACTGCTCAGCAACAACTAAAACAGCAGAGTTTTATCAGCACTATTCTCATCCTTAACCCAAACACAGCACTTTACCAAATACTAAGAAGAAAATTAACTTTATCTAAGCTGAAACCAGTACACAGAGATATAACATATATTGTTATATATATTTTATAATTGTTTTACCTATCTTGGTTCACTGTAGACTACTTAAGGGTCTTCAAAAAAACAGCAAAAAACCCCTAAACCCCATATATACATGTAAACAGTAGGCTTTTCGCAACAGTGAGTCAGACTGAAGTGGGAATATGATGATTTCTCACTGAGCTCAAGCATTTCTGTGAAGCCTAAATTCACCCAGAAATTCAATATTCTACTTGCTTCACTGGTTCTCAGAAAAAATCCCCATGTTTGAATTTGTATCTTCCTCCAACTATTACTACTTTGGTTTTGTCCCATCTTAAATACTTCTGTAGCTTTGTTGTGAACTGTAATTCTTGATAACTGGTTTAAAGATGGCATAATCATTCACAATCACTCACTTGAAAACATGACTACTTAATTTATTATAATACATATCCTGTACATATATTTATAAATTAGATGAATTACATTGTAGTTTGAATAACATGTTATCAAAGTAAACCACAGTGATAGCTATAAAGAAGAAGAATTTGATTCCAGAAGATGCAGTAAACCAACTCATCTACCAGACTTGGACAAGTGTAAAATTTCTACCACGGTAGTTTAATAATAATCATTCTCTCAGATAATCCAGATAGGCTAGGAAAAGGATTTAGAAGACATATATTTATCATAAGCTATACTTTTTAACATTCTGAAGGTGACTAATCAGAATAAAACCCTGTTCTTATTTTATTATCAATAAAGTGAAAGACTGCATTTTGAAGAAAAGTTACAAGTATTTTATACTTATAGGCCCTTTCTACTAGAAAACTAGTTGGCAATCCCAAAGAAAATAAAAGGAGTTTTAAAATTCATACTTCCAAGTATGCCTATGCTTACTACCTAAAATACTTTACAGAATAACAGAATAGATAGGGTTGGAAGGGACCTCTGGAGATCATCTAGTCCAACCACCCTGCCAAGGCAGGTGCACCTAGAGCAGGTTATACAAGAACATGGCCATGTGGGTTTGGAATGTCTCCAGAGAGGGAGACTTTACAGCCTCCCTACACAGCCTGTTTCAACACTTAAACACCCTCAGTGTAAAGAATTTCTTCCTCATGTTTAGGTGGAAATTGTGTTTTAGTTTATGGTCATTGCTCCTCATCCTGTTGTTGGGCACCAGAGAAAAGAATCTGACACCATCCTCTTGATACACACCTTTGAGACACTTATACACATTTATGAGATCCCCTCAGTCTTCTCCAGGCCCAACTCCCTCACTGTTTCCTCATATGAGAGATGCTCCAGACTCCTAATCATCTTTGTGACCCTCCTCTGGACTCTCTTCAGTATCTCCTTGTCTTTCTTCAACTATGTAGCCTCATAGGGCCAAGTAGAGGGGGGCCATCACCTCCCTCCATCTGATAACAACACTTACTGATGCACCCCAGGATACCATTGCCCATTCTGGCTGGAAGGGCTCACTGTTGACTCATGGTCAAATTGTCACCAAGACTCTCCAGCAGAGCTGCTCTCTAGTAGGTCAGCCCAAAACCTGAACTGGTACTTGGAGTTATTCTTCCCCACGTGCAGTACACTACATATGTCTGTTGAACCTCATAGTTTCTCTCTATCCAACTCTCCAGCCTATCAAGACTGCTGAATGGCAGCACAACCTTCAGATGTATTAGCCACTCATTCAGTTTCACATCATCATCACACTTGCTGAGGGTACATTCTTTGCCTTTGTCCAGGTCATTAATAATAAAGTTGAATAAGACTGGACCCAGTACTGATATCCGGGGGGAACACCACTGACTACAGGCCTCAAACTGGACTCTACCCCACTGATCATGGCCCTCTGAGCTCTGTCATTTAAACATCTTTTATATTTGTTGATTTGTGTTTGTTCCATTTTAGACCATCTTTTTACAGTAAGTTGTCCCGAAGACTTTGCCAAAGCAAGGGAGAAAAAAAATGACATCGAATGTCTTCTGGCATATTTTTTCCTGAAAACAATACTTGCAATTTGTTGTTAACAGACTATTCACATTAACCAATGCTATGCAGTATGTCAAAAGGTTGCATTTTTGAAAAGTATATTTCTTGATTGATGAAAGCTTAATAAAAACTCTTTTTTTACCTCCTTCTCTTCCTCTAGCTCTTCCTGTGCTATGGCAGAAATAGAAGTAAATAGATACATTCTGTTCAATCTGATTTATAGTAAAGATAGGATAGGTACATGATATTCAATCTTCCCCTGTGGAATAATTGAAAGAGGCTCTGTTTGCATCTGTACTAACTTTTCTGCTAAATCACTGGGGAAAACACTTGTTTATATGAATAGAAGAAGAAATAAATAGTATGTCATAATTTTCACTTCAATGGCATAAAAGTATCTTTAGAAAGTCAGCATAATCAAAAATAACACCCAAAATAATTAAGTTCTCACAGGAAAAAAGTATTTTTTAACAAGTCCAGCCTATGCTGATTTGGAATAAAATCCTAATCAAGCACTGATTGCTTTCCTCTACCACATCAGGAGAATTATCTTCCTGACAGTACTGCCTCCTATAACATTGAGGAAGATATTTTATACATAATATACAAACTTAACCTGGGACTCAGGACACCCTTACCCATGTAGTCTGATAATTTGCAGCAAAGTTGGATAAATGCTAAAAAGAATAGGTGGGAGTAAGAGGATCTTGTTTATATTGGCTTTTTATCTATTATAAATGGAAAAAAAATGCTATGCTTTTCCAACAGTGGATAAAATTCACAACTGAAACAATAGCTCCAAATACTCAAAGGTCTCTCTTGCCACATAAAACTTTTAAAGCAAAAAAAGTCTGCTAACTGCACAGTATCCTTTTCTCCCATGTTTTCTTTCTCATCACAACAGTTGTGCATCCTTTTTGTGTCCCAAACTTCCTCTCTTTCTTCACTGAGAAACTGAGGTATTGTAGGGCTGGCATTTTGGAGGATTCCAGGGTCCTACACTTTTCTATGTGGTTTTTAGAAGAACAAACATGATCTGTATCTGCTAATATTGCTGTACTAATCATCCACAAAAGAGGCAACTTCCTTGCTATTTTTTTCTGGAATGTTAGCAAAAAGTCAGTATCAGTAGACCATGACTGAAGAATTTATTTTCCTTCAGAGCTGAAACCTTATTACCCCAGCCCACTGGATAACCCTGTTTTTATTGTTCCCAAGAATGGATCAGCCTACAAGCTAAACAGTTCAGATCCCACGACATTATTGGAAAGCAAAACACTGACAATAATCTGGCATTATAGGTACTACCTACATATTTTTTAACAAATAGAATTTGCCACTCAAACAAATGTTTTCTGGTAATCGTTGAAGTTATTTTTGATCATCAGACACATGATGGTTTAAATCTATACAATCTGTTACTTATATGGAAGAAGACTTTTCTTCAAAATAGATGCTATCACCAGATTTATAACTAAACAAACCAACAAAATATTACAGGCTTTTCCACACCCATAACTTTAACTTCCACAATATATACAGTAAATTCATTGTGCTATGCCAGACAATGTGTGTGCAGTGCTATATTTATATTTCAGTTATTACCATAAATATGAAAGAGTCCGACATTGGTTTTATTATGAATTATGTATTTCCAATAAATAAAAACATTTCATCAGTGTGGTGTGTGAATTCTCCATATCTAATATGGCCTAACAAAAATTTTTTGCTGTGTTGTTTTTATATTTTATCATATCATGTTCCATTTTTTTTCTCCAAATCATATGTTTGCCCGATTTATGTCCCTAATTAAAGCCATAATAGGGACTTTTCCCATTACCTTTAAGCATCTTTTTGTGTTAATGGATTTCTTGATATATATTTAATTTGTGTGTCTTCTCCTGAACATTAGTTGCTGCAATATTTTTTTGTATTTCTATGGGTTTTAACAAACTTTTCTCTGCTGATGGCACTGCAAAGCAAAAAAAAAAACCCATAAAACTTTCCATAGTAGCACTGCAATATCAGAGTGAGACCATGGCTAAAAGTGCTCTCTGCTTTCAAAGAGCATGTCAAGAAATAAGCACTGAAGAAATACCTAGAGAAATTAAAGTATAGACATAACATTATCTCTTGAGCCACAGAATATCAGCAAAGAGGAAAGGGAAACACCACCAGTACTGAATAAGGCCCAAAGCAATACCAGTGCATGACTCAAAAAGCAAAATCTACTTGTTCCATGGATTTATGCACATAGGTGAGCTGAGTTCCCACTGGAAGTTTGGGCAAACTAAAATTTGAATGAGTACATAAGGTTAGGACTGTTAGCAACCCTCTGAATGGATCTGAAGGCAGAGTTTACATTTGACATTCTTGCTGTATTACTAAGTTAAACTGAAGAAAATGCATTTGGATTAAAAAAAGCTGTAATGGTCCAAAGCAGAGTTGATTCTTACGGAGAACTTCTGTGATGAGCAATAGGCAGGCATAAATATCGAGTAACTACTCAGAGTGTCTTCCTCTTTCCTGCTGCTATGCCATGACAGTTCTGCCTTTCCATTCTATTTGGAAGCATAAGACTTCAATTCCAAGAAAACTTTTTAAAATAACCATGGCTGTGAAGATGCTCATAACCAGACACTGTCAACAGACAGGTTTACCCAGACAACAGCAGCCTCCATCTCTCCACTCTCCCAGACGTTAGCACAGGATCCTATCTTTTAATGTTTGCCTCAGTGTGCAGGTCAGACCTCCAACAGCACTATTAACAATGAGACAAGATGCCTCGCTGCTTATTACAATTACATACCTCCCGCAATTACTAATGATGCCACAACTAGATGATGGACCTCATAGTCATAATAAGACTGTGACAGCACCTTCATCACCCTGTTGACTTCATAATTTGTTATGGAAACTGTTCAAAAGACAAATTTTCTGATGTTAAATGAATCCTGACGTTCACTCCATAATTAGAGGGATCTTTAACACACAATACAGTCATCTGAAGAATCAAGATTAGTATTTTCAAAAAGTAAGTAGTTCTTTATATTAGTATATTTTTTAATTCTGTAATAACCTAAAACCTGTGTCAATTCCATCTTCAGATCTCTATTCTTAGACAAGAATCTAGGCATGATTTCCTAAAAAGCTTGGTATATTTAACTAATATTTGTAAAGCATCTGAATTTCTAGTAGAAATTTATTTCTTAAACAGTTCTGTATTTCCCATGTCTCCTTCACTGGTCAGTTTAAGGATCTGTGAAGATTCTATTATTTCAAATAGTTTCACATGAGCAGTTCATCCTAACATTTGATAGCAAAAAGACTTTTCTCTTAATCTTCTCCCTATCAATGAACTTCTTTTGGAGCTGGTCACATACATGCCAGCATTGGTGTATCTGCCACCTCCTTACTGTATCTTCTCTAAGAAGTCATTTTATTTCCTACTTATAGAAGAAGACTTCTAAACATATGAAAGAATTAAGGATATAAAGTTTCAGTCTAAAAAGGAAACCCAAACTTGTTTTGTTTTTGCATCATGTTTGTACTTTTCCATTCACCAAAACCATTTCTAATTAGAACCACTAAGCATTAAACAGCTACTTTCCTATTTATCCAGTTAGTTCTGCTTCACTGCCACTCGGCTTTTCTTCTTCTGGAAGTGATTTCTAAGTCTTAGCTTTTGTCTACATCATTCTTCATGTTTTGTGTCTTCATATGCCACTCAGCCTTCCCTGCCTTAACTTTATTTTCCTCTAGCACTGCCTGCAATACCTCTAACACTCAACCTTTCAGCAAGTCTCTGAAGTGGCCGTGTGTCATTTCATCTTTGCATCCAGAAGAATGACAAACTCAATGGACAACTGTAATAAACACACAACTTGACTCTAATGGCTTGTTTTCTTTTTATTTCTGTGTTTAAAATAAATGCATTTGTTTGCATTTTTTCCAGTCCTTTAATAAAATTTCTGAAATGTTCCATGGCAAAGATAAAAACACTGAATGGAAACAAAAATTTGAGCTAACTGAATGAGAACACAGCTGACTAGATGCATCTTTGGCACAAGGAAGTGCTCATACTGACTGAACTCAGGCTAAAGTTTTGTCCTTGTAATTAGACCCATTAAAATGGTTGTAATCAACTTTGTTGGGACATCACTAAACATGTTCCAAATGGCAGCAATGCTAGCCATTATTTCTCTTGATACAAATTTTAAGCCTTCAAGCTGTAGTAACTGCTTGCTTGATTTCTTAATCAGTTAGTTTACCGGTTGATTTCCTGTTTTAATTCTTGATTTCTTCACTTATTAGTAGCCCATTTTGAAGTCTTACCCTCTTAGCTACGGTTTTAAACGTAATGTTTTTCACATCTCTTGTATGTTCAGCATCAATAATGAATAACAGACCTATTCAGATGTGACATCTCCTATCTAATGTAGGGAAAATTTAAGTACTAGGACATCCCTCTTCATATACTGGTGTGAAGATTGAAAATAGATATGCAGTCAGAACAAGCCAGAAACTACTTCCAACAGGAGAAGGAAGACTCAAGCAACTATGAGTGGACATTCATTCATCAAACTTTCTGTATCTCTCTAACCCAGATTACTGTCATGCACTAACAGATAATAGTTTAAATGCCCTCTACTGAGAACAGTGGAGGTTTACTCCTTATTTTCTGAACTCCAAAGCATTTAACTGATGATCCCTATTGTAGGAACTGCTTTTTTTCATTTTATCTGTGCCTTATTTATTTTAAAATGAAGATTTTTTGGGCCAGAATCTAAATCTTCTGCTTCAATATTTTTAGGAATAACAGAATGGGACCTTATTTTTATTAGTCTTTATCAGAATGGAAAACCATTACTACTTTGTTGGGATTCAGTAAAGTCACTTTCACATTACATGCCCAGCAGACATTGAAGAGAAAATGAACATTGCAAAACAACAATTTTACAGAGCAATATGTTTCATATAAGATACTTTATGTAAAAAGGCTCTCAGTGAACAACTAGGTGCATTTTTTATTCTACTGGTCTTTCATTATTTGAGCTGTTTGTTCTTATATTTTTTGCATGAATGCATTTTGAAAGAATCGACTGTAGCTGCAAGATAACTATATGATAGAAAAATTGAGCAGTAGTTCAGTGATAATATAAACTACATAGTCATGCAAGACACATTGTTCCATCAAGTTCTGCCAGACTATTTTTTTAATGAATACTTCTGGCAGCTGCTTAAAGTTGAATACTGCTGGTAGCTCCTTAAAGTTGGTGTTGTCATGAAAGCCAAACATCAAGAAAGCTGTATTTCTTGTATTACAGAAAACTCCACAACTTGACACATGAATTTTCTGCTTCTTGTACATTTTACAGATTGTAGATTAATAACATTGAGAAAGTAAACAATAACATTATTGTATGCATTCTGTAGGGATCCGTAATTTTCATTGTGTTTCATCCCTTCTAGCTCATAGTAGCAGAAGTTAAAGGCAGTGAACTTCTTTTGTGCTTTTACCAACAACATTTACAATCCACTTGCCAACACCACATTTTCAAGTACTCAGAAAGGCAGTAATGAGAAATATAGATTTATAAAGCATTCAAAAGCATTTTTTAGTATTATGTTAAATAATTTTTCTTCTCCAGTGCTCATCCTCTTGATGGTACCATAGAAAGTAATCACATCATTTTACACAATGCATTTTTTTAATTAAGCCAATATAACTTTTTGCAAGTTAGCCTGTAAATCTTTTTGCATGCTAATAGTTATTCTGTATCCTGATGAGTATTTGTGTTAATTTCTCTTGAACATTGGTGATAAGAGCTGTGCCAAAGGTTAGGTAGCATTAAAGTATGCCTAACTATCTGCATGACTATCGATAAGGCTGCTTACAAGGCAGAAAAATTTGACCTTGCATTGTGGGTAATTAGAGTGAACAAAACTCTGACTGGGCCTGCTCCATTTTGCAGCACAGGAGCATGGGAATTCTGAGGGACTTCGATGAAATTAGTCAAAATACTCCCACCTAAAGCACATAAGACATAAGTGAATAATCATTTTAAATAATTTTAAAGTAAGTAATGGACTTTGTATATTTTGAATATGTCTGAGACACATAGATTGTACACTTTAAAATTCTTATTTCTTATAGGCAATTATTGAGGCAAAGAAAATTTAAGTTTTGAATCATCAGTATTAAGGAAAATGGAATCCTCACTCTCAAAGATATCTCACCTACTACCGAAGCCCGTAGATTGCTTCTTTACTTCTCATGTATAATGCTTATATATGCATATAGTTTACTCTGAAACATAACAGGACTCCTTCTGTTTAAAATAAATTTTCTCAGGAGTCAATAAATATTATAATGCACTGCAGCTTTTCTCATGATCTATCTCAGAATGAAAAATAGAATTGTTTCAATCAACTGAGTTCAAATAACTATTTTATCACGCCTCTACTATCCAAGACTACATCTAAAATGACATTACACTTCCACAACTGAAGAACGAATGACATTTCAAATCTAACAGCTTTATGGAATGGGGAAAATTAAAAAACTATCACTGAAATAAGCAAATTAATGTGCTTTTTCAGATCATCAACTCAGTCACATTTTGCTTTATTCTAACTTCTAGGAAGCAAAACCCATACATTTTCATTCAATAAGCCTATCTTTTTCTCTCAACAATTCCTAATGGTCCCTGAGGGGCCACAGAGATGATCAAAAGACTCGGCAGCCTGCCATAAGAGGAAAGGCTGAGAGAGCTGTGTTGTTCAGCTTGAAGAAAAGAAAGCTTAGCAGAGATTTTGTCACCATATTCCACTATTTAAAGAGTGGCTACAGAGCAGATGGAGGCTTCTTTTTTGTCAAGAGTCACATGGAAAAGATAAGGAATAATGGGTACAAACTACTCTTGGGGAGATTCCAATTGGACACAAAAGAAAAATTTTTCACAGTGAGAACAATCAGCCATTGGAATAATCTCCCCGTGGAAGTGGTATGTTCCCCAGCGTTGGACACTTCCAATATTCAGATGGACAAGGTACTGGGCCATCTTGTCTAAACTGTGCTTTTGATGAGAAAGATTGGACCGAATGATGCTTGAGGTCCCTTCCAATCTTGTATTCTATTACTATTCTATTCTGGTGATGATGGATGGTTTCTCTGGTAGTTTTCTATTAATCCGTATACAGAAGTCTCAGACAGAATATACTGCTTTCTCTCAGTCTCCATAAAACTTAATCAAACTCAAAGGTAACAAAGAATACCTTTACAATAATTAATGCTATACAATATCTATATGGACTTTTTCCTTTTTTTTTTTTTTTCCCATCATGGCCTATATTATACAATTGCTTTTTAAAGCAACCGATGAATAGCTGGGGGTCAGGCTTTATTTCACAGCCACTGATCTGAGTTTTGATTTCTCACTCAGATAAACTCTTTTCCTGAACTAGCTATTACTTAAATTGAAGATTAGATAAGTGTGAAAATATTAAATTTTTATAAGTTTTTTCTTTCTAAATACAGTCTTGCTTTTGAAAGAGTATTCATCTCTATCATGAACATTTCACTAATTACCCTTAGCTTACTTATATAGGATACAACACAGAAAAAAAAAATACAATGTGTGCAAAGGGCCCTCTCTGCAAGAAAAGCTATTATCCAAGTTTTCCTCTGTGCTGGTCTTCAAGGAAGTATCTGTGACTCTGATTAGCCCCTTCGGATCTTTATTCTTAGTCTAGGTTTCAAAACCCATACTGCATGAGCATAGTGGATTGCATTTCCCTGACAACACCTGCAACAAGGATTACAGAGTAACTCATAGTGACAGCTCATTGATTTAACTTTTACTGACTAGATATTGAGTACAGGTTCAGTTTATTAAAGAATGGAAGGAATTTTTTTTTTGCTTTGCTTTGAAATGACCTTATATCTTATTTTAGAAAATAATCTTAGAGAGCATGTTCATTTTATGTTTTCTCTCTTCAAGACTGTGAATCATCACATGAAAAGGAACAGAGAAAGAGGGAGTCTCTGTATAGAGCAGCCCTGTATGTGTGAGTTGCAAGTATTTTGGCATATTTTTTTGTCTAGTAAAATGAAAAAAAACCCAAAGAATCTAGTTACAGTATTATCTTTCTCATAGAATTTTTTTTTTTTTTTTTTAATAAATCTTAGCTAAATTGCATAACCTATCTTGGTTCTTTTGTTTGAAAATTACACGAGCACAGTAGAGAAATAAAGTTCATCTGATACGGTTGTATTAACAAAAACTAAAATATATTTTCTCTATTTATATGCATTTTTTGTAAATTATCTATCTGCATAGACATCATAGCATCCACAATTATGAACTGTGAACAAAACTATTACCTGTATCTTTAAAGTTAACTAAGCTGTTTAAAGTCATTGCAAAGAGGAAAAAATTTAGAATGACTGGAGAAACACATTTTCTGAAGTGTAACATTTTTAACTACTTCTAACTTTTAGAATATGATTGAAGGAAAATATATGGAGAAATCTGGATCCTTGACAAACAAAACAAACCAACAAGTATATTATTCCTCATACATAACATTTTGATCCAGAATATTGTGTGATTTATTGGCCAAATTTTTCTCCTGCCTATGTCATAACTACACGTATATTTCAATGACAAATTTTTCATATTTTCATTACTTATGTGCAGTAATAAAATCACAAATCTTCATTTTTTCTGAAGATAAAATGGATCCATCTACAACATTATGTTCCAATAATAACACATTACATGTCTAATTTGTGTCATCTTAACTATGCTTACACCACCGCTATCTAATTAGTATCATATCCCAGGTACAAACAAAATTTTTGAAGCATAAAAAGGAAATAGTGTTTTTGTAATCCCTATTTCTGATGAACAGCTTGTATAAACTAACAAATTACATTTAAATGCTTTTTTACAGATTTTTCTTTCCCGTTCCCTACAATCCTGTTTTCTTTCCTGTTCCCTACAATCAGAGCAAGAGGGAGAAAATATGCATTAGAAAATATAAACACTGATATAAACCAGGCAAAACTATATTTATTTAGGGAGAGAAAGTATAGACTAATAAAGCAAGATACCTTCATTTACACAAACTCCTAAGAACAGGTCTCTTGACTTCATTTAGGCACATAAAGCATTAGACTTCTTCCCACAGACATTTTTGTTTTAATTTGAAGGTCAGAAGTTCTTTGCTCTTTCTGCAAGGTTTTTTTGATCCCCCAAACCCTCTCCATTGTTACTAAAATTATCCCTAATAACATTCTACCTGTAAAAACTATGAATATTTTGCCATATTTTGGAAAGTGCTTATGCCACAGATGTTTGCAAAAATGATTTTACATTTTGTCTGATCCATCATAAATGAGCATAAGTGTGATAAATGTTGTAGTAAGATATGAATGCGGGAAAAAACTTTCTACAAAATGGTAGATCAGAGTTACATTCTCCAAACCTGTGAAATTAAATAATCTGAAACACTATTACTCAAACTTTCTTTAAAATTTGCAGAGCTATATGTTATGTCATGCTAAGCAGTTACAGTTTGAATACAACTAACTTTGACTGCTGAGATCTAGTCAATTTTGGAAAATTAGAGAAAAGTGAGACAAATCACAAAGATATATCCTGCATTGAATTCTAGAAATTAGGTCTCAGCTGATTTGGATTTTTTTTATGAGTTTCTTTCAAACAGCTAAAAAAATCTTTCAGAGGAAAGATTACTACACATGTAAGTTCCTCGTGATAGTTATGAAAGATCAAAGGCCTAGAATAGGACAGCAGTTGGTCTAATAAAAGATAGAAAAAATATCTACATACATAAGCCAATTTGCAAATTCTTAAATATTAGCTTATGCTTTCTGAGACATTTTAGGCTGAGATCCTCAGCTTAATCACATAGTTAGACAAATCAGGACTACAGTTAGCATCAATGATATGTAATTGTTCATATCGTAGAAAAAAGGAAAAGGACACAATTATTTGAATTTTATATAGTGACGAACAGAACAATTTACCACATCCTAATGGAAAAATCTGTTAAAACACAGAAAGCTTACAAAGCCTTTCTTCGGAAAGTGAATTTGCTGAACAGTGAAAAAATTGAAAAAATTATTTCTGGAAGTTCATAGTGTCTCACCAAACCAGAAAAAAAAACCAAACTTGCTGCATGCTACTGGGCACAAATTCTTATTCCACTATATTTAATTTTACCTTTAATCTGAATTGCTAAAGGATCAGAGCCTTAATCTTATCACCTAATTTTCTTATGATAGCGCTGTTTATATCAAAGTCCTCAACTTGACAAAGCAATTAAACATATATTCAACTGTGTTGTTCAAACAGCTCTTAAGTTATTGAAAGTTGTATTTATAAAGTCTTGAAGAAATCAAATATATTCTTTTATATTACTTATATTTATTACCTAATGATCAGCAACATAAAGAAACATATATTTAACTAAGTTTTACAAAATAGGGTAACTTTAGGGATGCTTCTTTCACAGATAGTCCCACTTCCATGTAATTATAGCTTGCTGATGTATTTTGCAGTTCATCCATATAAAATGCAGAACAGGTATGGAAAAAAGTCAACAGTATTCACCTCCCCCTGTTTCATCTATGTCACAATTTTATTCCAAATCAGACCAAAGCGTTTTAAAAATAATAAAAAAAACAAATTCTGTTTGCTTTACAGAGGTGAATAATCCGATTTACTTCATCAGGGTTACTTAAGCATACTGTAATGCATCATTTCTCATTCTATACTAAGTGCTGAGATTTCTATTTAGAGGCTATACTTTCATTTTTTGCACATCCACCTTTCTATTAAATTGTTTTATTGGCTACATGTTCCACTACTAAATACTTCTATATTAAAGAAGACAATATTACAAATCATATATGAAAACCATTTAAATTAGAGGTTTAAAAAGCAATATCCATGTCTCCATTACAAGAATAAATTCCTGGAAGTGAAGCATCTGAAAAATGCTATTAGAACCACACATTAAAACATGCAAAAACAACAGCAAGATTGAAATGTAATGGTTGAATATTACTTGTTTGTGGGATTTTTTAAGGATTATTTTAAAGAAAAGAGGTGTGCAGTATATGATACACTGGAGAGACCAATAGACTAATTTTATTTTTCTTTTTGTAGCTTGAGCCTATGTTTATAAAAGATTCTGAAAAGTCTAAAAATCCTTTTTATTAAAACCTCATATAGCTTAAACAATGTTATAAATTACATAAACCCACAATTTTATTTGATGGTGGGGTTATAACTCTCAGGCTTTAATTAGTTAATATACTAATTTATTTGCAGATGCATAACATTTACATTACCGCAAAGTACAACAGTTAATTGTGACATAAAAATAAAACCAAAATCCCAACACAAAACCAGTGCACTTCCCCCTCCTTAGGGTACCTTCAACTGACCCTAAATTGAGATTCAAATTTTCCTGTGAAAGCAAGACTTAATATTATTTATATAAAACTTCTATATTTGCTGTCTTGAAATAATTAGATCATGCTATTCAAAGGCCAAAATATTTAACAAAATTTCTGCAGTATCTTCTGTCCCAGGGCTGTACACTTTCCCTGCATAGCGTCTCAATCAAAAATTCAATTCCATTATCGAGAGTATTATCTAAATAATCTTTGTTTTTAGGCTCGAAAATATGAACTGATAGGGCATCCATTTTCAATATTCAGCCTGTACCTGTCCAGTGGACAACAAGTTTCTAGCAACAATTGGGTTAAAAAAAAAAAAAAAAAAAAAAAAGGAAAGATAAAGTTTTCATTCAGAAGTAGAACACTCAAATAGTGTTTAGAAAATGTATTATACCTAATTATCTAGTCCCTTAAATTAAATAGATTTTTTTTTTTTTTCCACCGATTTTAACAAAAGCACCAACATATACTGGACACCAACATATTACTGGACACTAACTCCTGAATTATTCAGTGTAAGAAAACATATTTATGTGAGTAAATAGACGCAATTCTGCAAAGGAATATGATGGAGCAGAATATAAAGATGTAAATCTTCAAGTAACTAGGAAAGTGAATACATTTTAATCTTGACCAAGGTATTTTCAAGGCTGGTACTCCTCTTTTAAAGCATTAGAAATAGAGTGAATATAGGAAAGTAGGATTAATATTTTAAAGTAACATTTTAGAATATTTGTACCTCTTTAGCTCAAACCTGAATTCCCTTTTCAGTAGCAACCTTTCTGCCTGGTCATCAGGCAATGACTTTCTGGAAGCAAGATAGCCTAGGGAATGAAGAAAACTGTCTGGATATAAATTTGTTATGACCACATGGAATAATTAGGCAGGGCTTCTCTGCAGTTACCTGAAGTCAGCACTGAAAAGCAACTAGCTGATGCAGACGGCCACATTTCCTTACCCTGCAATGAAGGAGAAAGATGAGGTACACTGTGCACTACAGTGCACTGCAGACCGCAAATGTGTCAATTTGACTATACTGTGTAAAAATGTGAGTGAACAGACAACGGGGTGAAATGATGCAGATCCATCTAAGGTGGATGAGATCAACTTTTTCTATCAATATTATGTTCCCTTCGAAAGTGAGGGGCTGTGCTGGCAGAGCTCTCTAAGGATGAGCAGAAGTGGTGTCTTCATGCTAACCTGAGACTCTCCCAGGAGAAATGGAATCACAGAATAGGTAAGGCTGTAAGGGATCTCTGGAGATCATCTAGTCCAATCCCCCTCCCAAGGCAGGGTCACCTAGAGCAGGTTACACAGGAACATGGCCATGTGGAATCTCTCCGGAGAGGGAAACTCCACAGCCTCCTTGGGCAGCCTGTTACAGTGCTCTGTCATCCAATGTAACGAATTTCTCCTTCATGTGGAGGTGGAACTTCTTCTGTTTTAGTTTATGGCCATTGCTCCTCATCCTGTCTCTGGGCACCACCAAAAAGAATCTGGCACCATCCTCTTGGCGTCCACCCTTGATATATTCATTTGTATTAGTCAGATTGCCTCTCAGTCTTCTCTTCTCCAGACTAAACAGGCCAAATTCCCTCAGTATCCCCTCATAAGAGAGATACTCCAGACCCCTAATAATCTTTGTAGCCCTCCACTGGACACTCTCCAGTAACTTCTTGTCTTTCCTGTACTGAGGAGCCCAAAACTGGACACAGTATTTTAGATGTGGCCTTACTAGGGCTGCATAGAACCTGCTGACCATAAAAAGATTCAGAAGACATGCATCTCAGAAGGTAAAGAAAAAGAGAAACATCCCCTCAAAGCCAGGCATAGAGGCAAGGTGCCAGCCTGGAAGGTCATAGGGTCCAAGAGGCTAGATGACTATAAGACCATTTTTTGTTAAAAGACTTTGCTTAGAATTGTCTCCATTTAAAAGTGGATATATATTGATATGCATATTGTTATGAGGATTTTTTCCCTTTTTTTTTTTTTTTTTTTTTTTTTTTTTTTTTTTTTTTTAATAACTTTGGCCTTTTTTGGGAATTTGTACAGGAAGAGATCCAATTTTACTGACCTCAAAGTTTTGGCAGAATCACCCCTTTTCAGAGTTTAAAAGGGGATAACATGCTGAATGCTGAGGTAAGGCATGAAGGCATATTATGCAGTCAGACGTGGGTTTTCTACATTTTTTCTAAACTGGTGGGATGCAAGATGATGCCAGTTCAGAAACCATGTCAGAGAAGGTTCACATACATCATCACAGGAGTTGTCTTTCCCAAATTTCAGCACTGTAACAGATTTCTCCAGTTTTATGAGGGCTTGGACTTTCCACAAGACTCCAGGCACTCAGATCATGGCTCTTGCTAATCTGTCTGTTTTCTGCCTGACACACTTTTCCAGCATGCTGCAGATTGTTTCCTGTTGTGTGTGCGCTGTTCACATTTGAGACCTCTGCCTACTTTCACTAGGGACATACTGGGTGATTTTGCCAGTGGAGTGCTGGATGATAAGCACAATCCCATGCTGAATGCTGTAGGGCAGTGCAGGGGCTGGCAGCCACCTGGGGCCATGTGTTGGCCCCTCGTGAGCTCCCTTGGACCCATCATGGCAATTTCTGACAGCCAGGGACTGTCTCACCACCCCAGCCAGGAGCAGGGCAGCCAGGAGGGTATGGGGGCAGCCCCAGTCCTGAACAGGCTGAGATGAGGCTTGGATGTGGGCCCATGGGTGGGTAGGGCAGGGCTGTGGGGAAACTGGACACTAGTTATGCTGTGGGGTCACTGGGATAGGGGCTGCCGGCCCTGGGGATCCTGGGCTGTGGGGACGTGGGGGAGCCCCAGGGTTAGTTAGGGATGGTCAGGGCTGGCAGTGCCCTTGGGGAGCTGACAATTGCTCAGACACATAAATAAAAATATTGCTGAATCAGGGCATTAATAAGAGCATATTGATAGAAATAGTAAGAGAGATCATGCAGTGCCTTCCACTTTGCTGAACAATTTAGTGAATGATTTAATTCGTGTTTGCATTTTTGGCTCCCTCTATGTTAACTAATTCTGTTTATAGAATAATTAGTCAACTACTTAATTGAAACAGAAACAAAATTTAGTGTATTTCTAAGTTTGTAAATTATAATTAGGCTGCTTATTAAATTGCATTTGCACAAATTATACCTCTTCATGTATAAAAGGAAACTTAGCTAAAGGATTTAGTGTTTTAAAACATCTGTGAGTGCATATGTCAGAGGCTGTGTGTGCCAGGTACATGATTATCAGTCAAGGTAAAAAGAACAAGTTCAAAAGAGTTGTCTTTTAAAAGGATTAAAAATAAGAAGATAGTTCTGAGATTTGCACCTTTGAAAAGTCTGAACAGTTTTTCCATGTCCTGTGCTCTGAAGGCAGGCAGACTTTGCTGTGTTTAAACCATTTAAATAAAGTAAAATCCAAAGTTGAGGACTTTTGGATAAGAATTCACTGCAGCATATCTAGCTATCCTTATTCTTGTACCGTGTAGGCCAATCTACATATAGGAGTTGGACTCAATGGTCCTGATAGGTCCCTTCCAATTCAGCATGGTCTATGACTCTATGAAATATATAATAGTTGCAGAAGAAAAGTTTTTGGCAATGATCCTTTGCAGGTAGGACTTTATGATTCATTATTGGTCATTTGAATTTTAATCATGAATTCAAGTGAACATTACCCTAAAGGTTCCTTGGAAATCCTTCTGGTTTCCTGAAACACTAGATTTTGCATTCAGTTTTACAGTGTGCAGACTTAAAGCTGTCTTTTGATTACACATACAAAGAGATCTGCAGTGCATTGTATTACTGAATACATTTTGTCATTGTGAGCTCATAGTATTCTTGCTTCCAAAAAGAGTACCCACAGCCTGTTGCTATAATATTAGAAAAATTCGATAGCCATGTAAAGTTAAGCCACGGAAATGAGACTTGGGAATTAAGAATTAGAACTACTCCACAAAGCCCAAGATTTCATGCATCACATTCCCCAGCCTAACACAGTAATTTTTAGTTAAAACCATAAAGCTTTAGAAACCTTTCTCATTCAGAGTATTTACTCTGAGTTCTGATGGTAACTTACCCTCACAATTACGAAGCTGCACTTTGTTTTAATTTTAGTTTCCCTCAATTAATTTCACAGCTACTGGATGCTACTCCATCTTTAGTTTAAAATATTACCTCTAATTTTGGATGGCTTCTGCCTGTCTCTTATCTATACTGGTAATTACAGAATCAGGTAAAAATGTTACTGGGAACAGGAAGGAAGGAGTAGTACAATTCACATCTTGCAGATCAGTGCATAGCTCATTGCTTTAAAATATGCTTTTTGCACATTTGAGCCTTATAGAGATAGAGCCCTATAGCTGTATGCACATAAAGATTCCTAACAAAATGAGTTAATTAATATTAGAATACATGCTCATTTACCCCTGCTCTTTAGTCCTGAGCCAAAAGAAACACTTGTAGCATATCTGAAGGGGGCAGCCACCCCACAAAAGGTTACACAGGGACTTCATATTTAAAAACCACATTATTGACAAATGCATACATTTTTTAAACTAATATTACACTCTGATACCAGTACATTAATTAAATTGATTTGGGAGCTGCCCATAAGAATAATCTTAATCGACTAGTGATATACAGTTTTTTATTATTAAATCTCTTGACAATCACTATGCCTTCGCTTGTAAGTCAGATAATGTATTACACAGACCTTAGGGTGAAATGGTGCGTCTTTTACCTTTGTGTGGCATAAAAACAAAACAAAAAAAATCCCTTTTATAGAGCAGTAATTGACCAAACCCCCCTAGTTGTCTCATGGCTTGCTTCTAAATCAAAGCTCTAAATGGAAATCGCCAAACTGGGCATCAAATAAAACAAATCAAATTTACTAGGATATTACAACCTCCTTGCAAAAGTCTGAGAAAGTGTCAAAGGAGTGGGGTAATGGTGAAATGCAGAATTTAATTCTTTTAACAAAATGTCACAAGAATCATATCTCCTGATTTTTATAAAGGTCTAAGTAATTTTTTTTCCATTAACACTTTGATACGAGATCCACACTTTCAGAGGATTTCCATTTATGCAAAAACTAGACTGGCTTTAACGATAGTCTTAAGCTGAAATGAGTCACAGTGGGTTTTTTCCAGCCTGAAATCTGAGTCACAAAATTATCTTAAAAATATAATCAATCGCAGTTGTTCTCAGAAATCACTTAAAAAAGGATTTCTTTTTTTTTTTTTAAAAAAAAAAAAAAGGAAAAGAAAAACCCTCACTTAGGTAAATAATTATTAAAATCAATAGCTGAAAAATATGTTTTGAGGTAATTTATATATTACTTATATTAGCCATTGAAAGTTTTCAAAGTAATAGATTATTTAGTTTTTTTCATGCAGATTTTGAATAAAAGAATTTCAGTTCAAAATAATGTCATTTCAGATTTTAATCTTTTTACATATTGAAGACAGGATACTTACTGTCTTCATCTAAATTTAGTTCTAGAGGTTGTGACATTACAGCAAATCTGGTTTAATCATACTGGTAGTTTTACATGTAAATTAATGCATGTACTCATACAGAATTACAGCATTAGAGAATCATTAACAAAACCAATGATGGGCATTCCCCCCAGAATATAGATCCCTAATGAGCTATAATTTGGATTTTAAATGAGAATAAATTACCATGCCAACAGTTCTTTGAACACAGGTTGGTTTTTTTGAGTATATTTTCACTAAGCAAAATGCAATGAAGTGAATTAATCATTTAACTGCAGTTAAAAAATCAAATACATTGAAAGAAAACTTGTCTAACTGTTCTTTTAAATTTTAATTTATTAGAATAGTTCTCTTAGAAAGAAATATTTAGAATAACAATTAATATTGAATATCTCTTTAAATTTACTTGAAGAAAAAAAGTTTTACTTGCCTACCAATAAATCAGATATCCCATTTACTTGGGAACTTAAGCATATCACGAAAATAATTACATTCAAAAGTATACATCATGGACATATCCAAGTGGCACACAGTAGCCAAAGGAAATACTAAGTGTTGTAAAGCAAAATGGTAAAAGCAGCATCAAACATGATCTGTCAATTTCAGCATGATATAAAAGGAGATTCAAGGAATGTGGCTATTTATTTTGTGCTTTGATAATTTATTTTCTTGCTGTCTTCTGTCATCATTGTAAATGTAATGAGACAAAATCTGGTTGAATTTTTGAAGCTGATTGATAAAGTACATGAAGTAGTTAAACATACATGAAGTACACTGAAAGTGAAAAATCACTGTTCGTGCAATAGGTAAGAGAACCTTCAGTAGATCCCAGATCCTCATTAGGAACAAAGTTAATAATTTCACATGGCTAAAAAAAAACCCATAAAATATCCTCTTTTTATCATGTGTTGGAAGAAATGCAATATTGCAGCAAGCAAAGAAATAGGTATTGCAGAAAAATTCACCTCAAAAAAGATTTATCAATCACTAACTATATTGCTTGAAAATCTTCTATTTGTCTTCATCATGTGAGATAATTTATGCAAAATTTTTTAAATATTTCAAAAAATATTCAAAGCTGAAGAACATGAAACTCTCTGTTCTCGTGGGATGAGTGCCTGGAACTTGTGTATAACTTAGAGGTTCTAGGGCAAAGTGTTTCTACTCTTGGCCATCTACAGCTTTCATTATCCATTTAAAAGGGACATGTGAAGACAAACACCAAGTATTTATTAACAGTTCTGCACAAGACAACTAACTCCTCAGGTGTCTTGCACAGAAATGAATTGGGATGCCTCATATCCTCAGACTAGATATGCCTTTTAATTCTTTCCCCTGCTCCCTTCTCTTCCTAGTTCCATTTGTTTAGCAGGCTTAGTCATACCTGAAGTTGAATCAGGGTATCTGTACATTAGTGCAGTAAATTTGCACCAGAATGTTCTTTTGAAGTGAAATTTCTAAAGGTCCCTACTTGTCATGCTTTTGATTTATGTCACAGACTAGTTGCAGACTAGACAAACTGGATTAATTCCAGATGAAAATAAATTAAAAAATGTGGCCTAGGAGCCCAATAATGTTCTTCAATTACTTATGAACATTAGTCCTGGGTATGAAGTCCATGCCTTCCTCCCATCCCCATCCAAACACATACAGTCTGTTTCAGTTGTGTTTCAATATATAGACCTGCCTTTACTTGCTAAAATACTGTAGTCACAATCACCCAAATACCTTGCTGGAAAGTGAACCTGGATCTAATAAGTCAGTCTTCCTTTCAATTTTTATTTCAGAAGTAAATACATGGTACATTATGAATTTTTGAACTTCACAGCAACCACTGGAAAAAAGAGGTACCTTTTTGTATAAACAGATAACAATGCTTAACTTGAGTAGCCTTGTGCAAGTCAGTGAAAACACTACATATATACAAGTATTTATACAAATGTGCTAAATACATAAGTATCTAAAAGGAAGAATACACACAGAAAAAAAACAACACCTATGGCTGTGATGACATAGGGTATTTCTATGTAAGGCTTCCCTTACAGATTTTTCTTCATTTAGTTCTTCCTGATTGTAGGAAGACATTTTGGTTACTGATATTGAAACAGTCTCTTTGAAAAGGTCAAAGAAAAACCCTTAAAAATTCTTCTGCCCTACAGGGATTGTTGCCATATGACAGGTTGTCATCATACCAGGGTTTGAAACTGATGGTCTGAAAAATGCAGCAGTGGAAAGCACTTACATTACCCAAACACTGAGTGTTGTAATGAGATCAAATAGCAGTCCTTATATGCAGAAGAGGTTCAGAAGATGATGTGTCATTGATTCTACCAGACAAAAAAAAAAAAGGCTTTTACTGAAAAATATATATGAATATATATGAAAAAATATATTTATGAGATATGAGTTATGCATTTTAATGCCATTACAAGAGATATCTTCATCTTAGTTCAATTTCTGTGTAATTCTGAAGGAAAATTCACCAGACACAGCTTCTCTTAGAAGTGGACTAAGAAGAAACTTGGGGAAGGAGAGTATAACAAAGTAAATTTGGAAGATACTGTATTATAATGAAACTAGAACAAAGCACACAGATGTGAACATTTAAAGACATACCTCATGGGACAACCTGTATGAGAATTTAAATATGTTGATACACAAAATATAAAAGACTTCAATATACAGATACTGGCAGGGTAAACAAGCATTAACTACAGTCTCTTAACCAAATTGTTACTGATTTCTGAATGTGCTCCTAAAGCCCTTGGAAATCTTTATAGAAACATGTCAACGATTTATTTATCACCCACCACTTTTTCTGTGCATGACTTTGTAATTTTTCCGGGGTAACTTCTAGTTCTAAGAATACATTCTCTTTGATTTCTGAAGCCTGTCTTTCTGGAATAATATCAGATGAGTCATAAATGAGTTCTTCAAATCAAGACTTTATCTTCCCTAAGATATTTAAGCTTCTTTATGGGGACAAAGTTTGACCTTTTAAGCACTATTCTTCTCTTTCTTAACGCTGGGAATTTGGCTGCAGATAATAACCCTTCAACATTCTTTTTTCATTTTTTGTCTTTTTTAACTGTATCTACAAGAGATTTGATTTGTGACCATATAACATATTGCACTACTTAAATCTATCATTTCAAGGCCACAGTGCACTTGGTTTCTTTGATTATCAAGAAAGAGATGCCTGAAACATTTCTGGTTTTATAAAGCTCAGAAAGTTTCATTTTCCATTGAAGTAAATCCTTATGTAGAGGTCTTGAAAACTGCAGAGAGAGGTATTTTCTTCAAAAGAAATTAAGAGTTTGGTAGTACTATCATTGTAAAATTTCTGCTCTAATGTAAGAATCTGTAACTGTGCTAACCATGACAAGTTTTAGCCAAACTAAAATGACTTTCATTTTAGTTTATTTTGATTTTTACAATTATATCTACTTTCAGTGAAAAATATCTATGGATAAGTATTTGTCTATGATATTCATTTACATTTCTTTTTCTGGTAATTAATTTTTTAAAATAATCATGTTCCTTAGGATGTGTTTGTCTCTTCCTCAGTTTTACAGAATTTTCTCTAATTTATCAAGTGCCAAAAAATGAAAATGCAACCACACATCTTTACAAAATTTCCTATCCTCAGAATAAAAGCAAGAAATGGGAAATTATGCCAATGAAACTGGTTTTTTGCTTTTGACTAAAAGCGACATTAAAGGTTTTGAGAAAAGTTCTTGTTCCATAATTGTTTGAACTGCTCATCATGCACTATTTATCTAGTTAACCTATTGGTAGGATATGTCCATAATTAAAAAAAAAATATGAAGAACTATTTCAGATTAATGATTCGATGACTATTCCTGACTTATTTCAGTGCAGATAAACATATGCACACTAATCAAAATAACAAGGGGAAAACGATATCTTTGCTCTGAATCTCTCCAGAAAAAAATTCTCAGCTATGGTTATATTCTTCAAAGATGCATAGGTTTAAATGATCACAAAACAGCTGTTGTTGCTGCAGGGATGAAAAATAATTTCACTGCAATTATGCAAAGCGTGGATTATAGGAAAAAAGAAGCATTGTCATTCTCTTGAGAACTACATATTGGAAACAAGTAGAAAACAATAAAGTGTAAATTCTCCAGAATAGGCAAGTGCACTAAGTGCAAGTCCAATGCACAGGAAAGAACCTGCACAGTACAATAAAATATGTGTAATTTTTTTCTCTTTTTTTTGTTCATAAATTACTATATTTTCAAAAGGAGAAACTTTAAAATGGTTCTGTTTATCTGATATTATCTTCTTGAGTGGCAGAATAACTAAAGCTTATCGGACAAAAGGAGAGATCATGCCATCTCTTTAGCTGTGCATCAGTTTTGCTTGTCTATGATTAGCAACTCAACACTCACTATTTGTTCTTGCTATATGATTAAATCACACAATTTACTGCATCCACTATTTAAAGTAAGGCTAAAATGGGATTAGATAAAAAAAGCTGAATTCTGAGCTCAGAAATTCCTCCTTTACTAGCCAATCGAACTCTATTAATGTTGTCATGTACCATATTTTTGTTTCTTAGTACAAACATTCAAGAAATTGAGCTGAATTGTAAAGTAGTCTGTATGCAAATACTGTGGTGCACAGAAATGAACAGTATTTGTTATTGATCAATTCCTGCTCCTTCCAATTAGGAGAGTGCTTTCAAATAAAAGCAATCTACATTTTCTCTGCCTAGCAAAGCAGTGAGATGTTGGGCTGTCTTGCAAATTAAGTGACATAAAACCTTACTAGCTTCTCTCTCTCTGTGGTGTTATAGTGTTCCCTTTGATTGATGCAATGCCATGCTTAATTAAAATTTTCACATTACCAAAAGTAATGAAATCAGCCATTTTTTCAAGAAAGAATAAAGTAACTTCTAAAAATGGAGCCTTGCAGTAAACACAGGCTTTCATTTTAGAGTTATTTTATGCATTAAAAAAAAAAAAAAAAAAAAAAGCCAGCTAGAGGAGTTTACCTGGCAACATAAAAGATATCAGACAAAAAAAATTAAAATGACATGGAAAAGCCTGAGTCTCCAGATTTTATGTTCTTCTTGTAGAGGGCTAAATGCTCAAAATAAAGACAGCCATTTCAGTTGTTTCTTTATTCTTTGAAGCTAAGGCAAACAAATGAGTGAACATATTGCCTTATCTACTTCTTTCTTTTGTGTATTTGGGGTCTTTATTCTCTGTCCTTTTTGCTTCCACTCAGATATATCTCCACAAAATAGCTATCACTTTGTTCAATTTTCTAGTCATTTTTATCTACTTAGAGAGGCTTTCCTTTGCTCTATTAATTTGCTAAACCCAGAAATTTTTATATTTTAAGTTAAAAAAAAGCTTTCTGGCAATTATAAGAAGGTTTTTTTTGTTTGATTTGATAAATATTTTCCCTATTAGTCAAAACTTACTTGGTTACTCATGTATTCATAAGCTTTACAAATAATATTGAGCTTGCCCTGGAGAAAAATATAGTGACTTGCAAATTATGTGCTGCCAGACACAGGTTCTGAGTATTTCACTCCAGCAATTTTATTTAGGTTCTTTCTTATAGGAGAACTACCTGTTCACTAGGAAATAAATGAAGAATACCTAAAATATTCCATATGAATAGAGGAAGTCAAACAAGGGGTTTTTTGTATCCTGAACTTGATGTTTAATAATCTCATTGAGGTGTGGAAAAACCAAGTAACCAACCAACCAAAAACCAACAAAACACAAAACCCTTAATATTTTTGAAGATGTGACTTCAATCCTCTTTCCAATGCAGATATTTCTTAAGATTCCAAGACAGTAACTACAGAATTCAACATTGCACAGACTGACTACAGTCTAATGGCAATGGCGCTAATTACGTTTCTTTTAAACTTTTTTTCTTTTATCAATAAACCTTATATCAAAATGATCTATTCTTACTGGAATGACTTTATCTCTGAAAATAAATGCTGGTACTTCTACTTCTGGTGTGAGCAGGGTTTTGAAAGGTCTTTTTGCCTAACTGCTTTAATTTTGAAAAAAATAGGCATTACATACTTGGAGAGGCAGGAAAGAGGCAGCATAAATGCTGTAGGAAACTCTTCAACAGAAACATAAAAAAGCCAGGCAGAAGTAAATTTTGGAGAATTTTGCACTTTTCCTTCTCAAAAAGAAAAGTGACAATCACACATAAATGGGTAGATGATTTTTGGATCTGAATATTTTTGACAATAAAGGACAAAAAATAGCTAAATGTGATTACTTAAAAGATAAAATGCTCCAAATCAGTATCAGACCCTCTGTAGTCAGAATATGTTTTCATAAACAATTAGGAAAGTAGGTAATAATTTGGGAACCTTTTTGGCCATACAAATTAAAATAATGTGGAAGCACGAGTGAAAACAAGCTGTCTCCTGACCCACTGTTTAAGTAGAGGGAAACAGAAAGGCAGATTGCTCTCAGTAGAATTTTGAAACCTTTCTCTCATTGGGTAGAAAGTTCTGAATCAGCTGGCCTTATGATTTCACTCATTCTTTCACTATGCTAGATCAAAAATAATTTGGGGGTGGAACTGATATATAATTTTTAGTTAAACATAGAGATTTAATTTCCCTAAACTTATTTATGTTGTTAGAATTAAAGTTAGAATATCTTTAATACTGCTCATTCAATCAGAAACCTAGATACTGAGACAAAAAATTTAGTTTCTTCTTTTTATGACTTTCTTTTTTTCCCCTGACATTCTGTAGTTTTGGAGTAAGGAAAAGCATCATCATGATTTTAAAAGTTACACATATTGCTAATATTCAGACATAGAATACTGTGTTAGAAATACAGAATCTGTAGCTTTAGACAAAAATGTTGCTTCTACTCACACTCTTCTCTCAAGATGGCATACAATGCGCAATTAATTATGCAACAGCAGAACCTCTAGCCATCCAAAAAGTTAAGGATATAACCTTAGAGAAATGTTCTTAGTTTGTTTTGGTACTCCTTTTCATTTTTGAGAACAACAATTAATTGGCTTCTAAAGCTTCTCTTCAAGACATGTTTTGACAAAAACATACATCCTTGCCTAAACAGTTTCCCTGAGAACATGAGCTATACATTTTTGGTGTCCGTTATTGTGTTTAGAGGAAATTATATGTCACCTTTTCATCACTGTAAAATAATTTGGATGCTCCTGGTTCACAGATTTCTCATCTTTGTTCACTTGCCCTCATTTTCATGTCATGTCTGCAATAATGAACTTATATGCAGCATACAATTCAGTCTCTCACATATGTTTCTATAAGCTTCAGTTTTGTCATGGAATCCCAATCCTCTTCAGTTCTTCACAGCACATACTGCCTTTTCCATATCATGTACCTTGTAGTTCATTACTGTTTGTGGGCTAACTATGAAGGGGTTACATGGTCTACTGAAATGAATCATAATACACACTATAACCTGTATTCTCTTTCTTTCCCTATAGTATCAGCACTCTTGGTCAAAGAAGAATTTACATTTTTTTTTATTTATTTAAAAATTCACTCATTCATATCATTGGATCTTTTTCAGCAGTAGATCTGAATAAATCTTCCTTGTCTTATAAAATTATTTTAAAGAAAAATACTTTATTTCATTCTGCGTTCTTATCACCATCTCTCTCTCTCGTCCTCCTTTCATCATTTGGTAACTTTAATCTATGTCAATGTTTGAGAACTCAAAAGCAATGTGTAGCTTTTATGTACCCCAAGTCATGTTCAGATTAAGTGGAAACATGAAACAAGCCCATTTTCAGAAAGTAATGATCAAATACACTTTGAAGGTAAGTCCTCTTCGAAAAAAAATCAGCTAGGAGTCCAAATAATAACAAAATTTGAATCACTAGTTCTCTTCAAAAATCTTATCTGATTACATGATTATATAGCATATATTGATTGAAGTAATGCTGAAAAGCATTTTAATTGATATATGTTGATGCTTAAGATGTATTTTCAAAACTACACTTGGGACTTCTAATAAAAAGATATTTAAGAGAACCGTAAAGTGAATACTTTTTAAAATTGGAATCATCAAACCCAATTGTATTTGTTTGCCTTATGAACAAAAGACTAATTCCTTAAAAACATTTGCAGACATTTAATATACTATTCACTTTTAAAGATTTCACTTCTTTCTTATCTTGGACAACAGTAGTTTTCTTTACCAATAATTTTTAAAATAATGCAATAAATTTTATGAATTTTTTTTCCCAAATAAGTAGTTAAAAAAATGGAAAGCTATTATGTCATAAATTCCATTACACACACCAGAGATTAATAACAGACCAGAATATGTTATTTTCTGATCATGTTTTAGAATCAAATAGGGCTTTTCATTATTAATTGGACTCCATTGCTTTTTTTCTTCCATGCCGTCTAATAAGAGGAGGACTTAGCTAACACAATTTATTTTAAAGCAGTCTATCAGGAGAGGCTATCACATGTAAAGATGGAGCTCTGTATCAGAGCAGGAAAGAAAAACTTTGTAAATATTTTCAAGGCAAGTTGTTCTACATATGTATATTCCCAACTAAAGAAGAAGCAATTGCTTATGCATATTTTGACTCCTTTACTGACATCAAGCTGTAATAGCCAATATTTTCCCTTACGGATTTTGAAGACTGTTTTATTGTATATTCACCTATTAGTAATTACGCTTTTGATACCAATTTTGAATAATTTTTGTTTATAGTTTTCTTCAATATCCTTGTTGTTGTTTGGAATGTGTTGACAATGAGGAAAATAACTGGGTAGTTCATCCTGATTAGTTCTATGAATTACTTTCCAAATCTTTACATTTGTTATTCTATACTTCATCCCTGAGGCACAGACAACAAGAGTTATTCTTATAAACTGAATATAAGCCCCTTCTTTGGAGACCCAAATAACTGAAGCTGTATTTATCAAGATTGCACTCCTATATTATCTCTTGAGACTTGATTGTTTGTAATGTGTCTGTTCCCTTGATAAACAACAAGAATTGGTTGTGTTTGGTGGGTGGCTGTACTTTTTCTGCACAAATATTTCCATCTGTGTTTTTTTCCACTCTTTTTTCTACTCCCACAATGCAATAGCTGCTGACCCCTTACTCCTTAAGACAATACTTCTGCATTCAAATGAGAATTCCAGCATCTCAGCTGAGTTGTACCTGCCTCTGACCAGTCTTTGTTTTCATCAATACATGTTCTTGAGGGACTTTCTGAGGACCTACCACTTCCTGACTCTAAGACAGTCCTGAAAGACAGGTAAGACAAAGCACTCCTCTCCAGCAGAAATGTGAAAGGCCCACTTATGTACCCATGATTCTTTGGGATATTCACCCTTCAGTCATCCTAATCTTAAAATTTTTGGGATTTCTGAGTCTGCCACAATGCACATACATTTCCACAGATTATTATCAAGATGAATTTGTTCATGCACGACTCTCACACACCTGTTCATTCTAGTGCTGACAACCCTTCCCATTTGATTTAAGAGCAATAGGATGCACTGGGCACTGTTGTTTCTGAGGGCTTCATGTTTAGAATCAAGTGTGCGGGGCAACCACACCCAAAGTATCAATTTATGGGTGTTTTTCTCCTCCTCACTGGTGGAGGTGGGACACCACTTTTACAGGGAGTCATTAAGCTATTGGTGCTAATATTTCCTTAATGGAAGTTTACCTCTACCTTTTTCTTTTTGGCAACTTTGTCTCCTTTCCATTACCTCTCAATCTGTTCACGTAACTGTTAGGTTTGGGATGCTAATTTGTCAGTCAGGTATTCATGCCACTTTATGTTCCTCATCTTTTTGGAAATCTTCAGTTCTTTTTTTTTTTTTTTTTTTTTTTTTTTGATTGCATTATAGCGTCCTTCCTTTGAATTTTTTGTGTCCTTTGTAGGGTTGCATTTTACATTGGTTGCCCTTTGTCGTCTGGTAAGGCTCCATTCATTTGACAGATCACTTGAAAGAGTTCTTCTACTGTCCTGAAAGACCAGCTCCTAAGCATCAGTGCTTTTCTCACTGATTTCCTTCATGATTATTAACCAACAGACAGCCTGCACATGGGTCAAAGCTCAGGTCATATATCATTTCTACTACACTTTCTCTCACTAAGCATGTCTTGCTGTTCTTTGTGATCTCATCTTTGTGGGTTGGGAGCCCTTGTTCCCAACATCGGTGTGTCCCACAGGTTTCCCTCACATGAAGTTAGTCCCTATATGGCAGCATCCCCTGCTAGTGCTCCAAACTGCTCTTTTCACCCTCAGTTATACCTATCCCTGTGGGTCTGCCATTCTAGCAATTCAGCAGTCACTTCTTCCTCCATTCATTGTTTGAATGAGGTGGCTTGTAACATGCTGCAGCTGCCTGGGCTCTGCAGCAACCACCAGATTGTTCAGTCCTGCTCTGCCAGCTAGACAGCTGGGGCAGTTCCTTATATGAACTTATCTGGCCAAGTTTTCCTCTTACCCTTCTCTAATGATGGGGGCTTTTTCTTCCTGCAGAGTGAGCAACCCTTCCTCATCCTTGGAGGAGAAAGGAAACCAGATATCCCTACCCCTTTGCTGCAGGTCCAAATAAGGAGCATTTACTGCAGTGCCCTCATACGTTGGGATTGCAGCACATTTCACTCTGCAGTGCAGCAGTTGCATTTTTCCAGCATTTTTCAGCTCCCCTGCTAAACTCTCTGCACTCTTCTGCACTTAGGCTAATATGAAGAAAGAGTAGGATAAAAGTCCTACAACTTAACTAAATGAAAAGGTATATGAGAGCTTTGCAATAGGCTTCACCTCTTCCTAACAGTTGCAGAAACATTTCTTTATGAAAGTGACACTCACGGGTTTCTTTTTTATTTCATCAAAATACATTTGTTTGGAAATGTGATTACTGAAGCAGTGATCCTTACTGTAGACAACTTACTCTTTAATTAAAACATTACTTTTTAAATTTCTGAATGACACTAGTATCATAGTCCTACTCAGAATAAACATACATATTTTAAGAATTATTATAACAATTAGTTTAGTGTTGAACATGCATTCTTTCACAGTCATGAATGACTCTTATCTGAGACATACAATAGGTACACTGTGGGTTTTTTTCAATGATAAAGCATGTCAGCTTTGTCAAGGGAAACTTGCATAAGGTTATCTTAAGGCAGATTCCTCTGGAGTGCTGCTTTGCCCTTTCTCAGCTAGTAGTTGAATAAACTGCTTTGGAAGAAAATGCCTCTGAGTAGAAACATAATACATAATCAGTTCAAATAATTACAACAAAAATGCTAACTTGCTGTTTTCACAACATGGATAATAGGCTTGCTTAAGGGCATGGAATGCAAAATCAGTTTTGCATTTCTTCTTGTATTTCAGAATCATTAAAATGTGCTACAGCCTGAGTACAGAAATAAATGCCTCTGCTGCAGAGTGACAACTGGTACTCTGGGAATTCAGCTGTTTCAAAGAGTGGCAGAGCTATCAGCCATAGAGTAATGTGGATAATTTTCTTAGTTTCTATCTCTGTTGAAATATTTCAGTTTTAAATTCAGGAGGCAGAACATGACAGTTCAATATTGAAACTTAGAGGTTCAGAGTAATGAAACAGGAAAAATATATGCTATCATTGGTTAAATTTATATTGAACTTTAGCATAGGAAATCAAGATTTTAAAGCATCATAAGAATATTATCCAACAGAACACTGTCTAAGTTGCATTTCACATACTAGAAGTGTTTCTATACTATTAGTTTCCAAGCAAATTATTCGCAGGGTTTGTGCTGGTTTTGACTGGGGCATAGCTTTTTTTATTCATAGTAACTGATATGGGGCTACATTTTGAATTTGTGATGAAACCAGTGTTGGTAATGCAAGGATGTTTTTGTTGTTGCTGAGCAGTGCTGACATAGCATCAAGACCTTTTCTGCTCCTCACCCCCGCCAGAGGAGCCTGGGGTACACAGGGAGTTGGGAGGGAACACAGACAGGACAGCTGATCCCAATTGACCAATGGGACATGCCATACCATATGGCATCATACTCAGCATGGAGGAAGAAGAAGGAAGGGAAGGAAGTTCAGAGTTATGTCTTTTGTCTTCCCAAGTAACAGTTATGCGTGTTGAAGCCCTGATTTCCAGAGGATGACTGAACACATTCCTGCCCATGGGAAATGGTGAATGAATTCTGTGTTTTGCTTTGCTTGCATGAGCTGCTCCTGCTTTCCATATGAAACTGTCTCTATCTCAGCCCAAGAGTTTTCTCACTTTTACCCTTATGATTCTCTCCCCTGTCCACTGAGGGAGAGTGAAGTGGTTGCATGGGGCTTAGCTGCTGTCTAGGGTTAGATCACAAAGAGGTTAGACTTTTATATCCATAATTAGTAAACCCATATTTAAAGAACATAGGTACTTTGTACTGAAAAAGTCTAATTTTATTAAATAATCACAATAATATTTTGTACAGAAAAAAATCTGATCTCATTTTTTTGAAATCACCTGTAACGGTGTCTATTCTACAAGCAATTTAGCAGCTGTTGAATATGTTGAATCTGGCTGTTTGTAAATATTCAACAGAAACAACTCCAAAATGCCAAATAGGTACATAACAATATTGATGCATGTATATTTTTATGCATATAGCTGTCTGCAGCATCTATGAGGAAAGGTATTTACAGTATTTTTTCAGTTTCCTGTTCTAATTAAGTTTGCCAAAATGCTCCCATACTAGTGCTGACTAAGCATTAATCAGCATACACTGAGGCTCAGATTGTTTCAGGTAAAGATTTCAAAAATTCTGCAGTTTTAGTTTAGTTTTTTCTCGATGAATATACTCCTTTTTCTGTACCTAAAAGAAACACTCATACTCTGAGACCTATTCTCTCTTCTCTAAGCTGAGGATAAGTCTTCTGCTCTGTTATAGCAGTTCTCCAGCTAATTCCTCTGCTCCTTTATTTTCTTGGGAAAATAAGGCAAAACTATTGAGGTTCTGTTCTTTCCTTTCTTCAGTTATTTCTTCTTCCTTAATATATTAGGTAGAGTACATTAGTTAAATAAAATATACAAAGGTGTATGCCACCAGAATATGACTAAGAGTGTTGTGCTGTCATGGGTCTTCACTGAAATCAGGCAACATGGGAAAGTGTAATGTAGTAACCCAGAGAAGAAAACTAATGTCTTCTTTGTTCAAGGATCCTGTCTTTTGAACTGCTCTCCCAAATACAGTGTTTGTCATGAGGCAGGATGTTATGCAGACTGCCTTCAGCAGAGTGCAACACCGTCTTCATACATTGCAGCTAAGCTTGTTTACTGCAGTAGCTGCATGTGAGCCATACACAAGTATCCAGAATCACCATCTGTCTGTAAGCTTTTTTTGACCTGACATGCATAGAGTTTTTTTCATCAGAGTGCAAATATTTTACCTTATGCAAATTGTCATAGTCCTATTTACTTAAATAGCTTAATGGCTCCAAATCAGCTGAGGATCTGATCCAAAGCAATTAGCTCAAATTTTTCTTTACTTATTACATGTTGATTTGAATAATTTAGTGATAGAACAAGGAATAGCAGCTTTAAAAAAGAGTGTAGACTTAGGTTACTGTGAGGGTGGAGAGAGACTGGAATAGGCTACTGAGACGAGTTGAGGATGTCACATTCCTGGAAGTGTTCAAGGCCTGGCTGCATGGGACTTGGAGCAACCTGGTCTAGGAGAAGGTGTCCCTGTCCATAACAGAGGAATTGGAACTATCTTTAAGGTTCCTTCCAACCCCAATCATTCTATCATTCTATGATTCTGTGAAAGTAGGCACATTCAAAAAGTCCTATAAACTTCTAAAAATTCCTTTAGTTGGTGAGACTTACCTCTGCTCAGGAAACGAGATGGCATTGCATTTTGTATGATGCACAGAGGTTGTCTTCTTCCTTCCTGGTACTTTAATATAAAACTTCCTCTAGGCTATCCAGGGATATTGGATATTCACTTGTCTAGGTTACAACAGGAAAGACTGGGGACAAACATAACATAGCACTAGTTCACTGTGGTCTCACTGTAGTACTAAACCTTTTGGAAAATGATTTAGTTACAAGTATGGTTAATTTAATCTAACGTCCTGGATAAGGTATGTGAAGAGTTAGACAGATTTGTCGCTGTGCTATATTTGTGACTATGAAAGATCAAACCTGAGAAATTTATTAGTCTGGGTTTTCTCAGGGTACATTTCACAGGGGCCTGTCAGGACCAATAGAAAGTGCTTGCATGAACTGAAGAAAGCTTGATCACTGAGATCTCAGTGCTGTAATTGGAACCTTGGAAATTTGCAGTCTTCTGTGTATTTTAAGAATATTTGGACTGATAATTGCAGTGTAGCTACAATGAAATTGTAGCTGCACTGTAGTACAGATACAATGAAAGTGCAAATAAGCTTAAGGTAGATAAGGATAAATACTTGTACAAGTGTCATTCTAAATTCTAGGAAACCAACTAAAATTTCTGGCAGCTGATGTTAAAACAAGACTGATTAAAACTTAAAATAAAATAGTGAGAAGAATTTGCCAAGGTCCTAAGGACTAAAAATTCCTGTCAGAGCCCAAAAAGCCAATACAGAAGTCACAGGAGGAGTAGGTAAGGCCACAGCAAAAAAAACGTATTTCCCACCCCTGCATATATTTCAGGGAAGACTGGGGAGACTCCCATGACAGAAACCTGTATCTAACACCTGACACAATAAATGGCTTTCCATCTTTCATTATCTACCAACACGTGGATTGGCAAGTCCCATATAATTTGCTGTACCTCAGTTTCTGATCTCTTCCACACTGTGTTCTGCCCTTAGTGCTTATAGCCATAGATATGTATTTTATTTGGATAATTAGTCACTTGATTAATGCCTTATCTATAAATAGATATTCTTACTTATTTTTTGTTATGGATGTCGATCGTTTATTTTCTTACTCTTGTGATGGGACTTTCATAAGTAAGTTTGTTTGATGCAAATGCAACCTATTTAATAGCATAAGTATGATATTCTTCAGACTGATCTCTTTAACAGTGGTAATTAGATGCAAGCATTTGAAAATACAATTTTTAATGGTTTTGAGAAAGATTGCACTTCCTTTTTATAACAACAACAATATATAGACAAATCCTCTGTCATTTGCATTTTTTGCTTCCTAATTACCTGATATTTTATTCTGTTAGGCTCTATGATGTGAAAAGGGAAGATTTTTGTGTTTGATTAGTCTGTCAGTGCCCCAGGAAAGACCACTGTGCCCATCCAGTCTGTCAGTGTCCTGTTATGGGGTCCCTTCATTGAACAGTTCACTGGATTGGAGGGCAGTTCGACTGATATGTTCAAGGTCACACACCAACTTCATGAGAGAGACCCTATCCTGGGTCTCCACACCTTTACCCACTGCTGGCCTCTGACAGAACCCTTGAAGGACTTACGTTACATTTACAGAATAGCACTCTTTACTAATAAAATTGTAATCGGTTAAGGTGTGAGAATTGCTGATGATAGTACTGGACTCCAAAAATATATTCAAAGTAATATATAGTTCAAGCCAATATACTAACAAGCTCTATAATCCAATCAAAGCTAGTTTGAGATAATCCTTCAGCAATCAGAGAGCACAGTTCTTACCCAATAGGTGTCCCCTCTTGATGATCTGAGAAGACAGGTTCAGCTCATAGACGGATCCCAGAAGTTATACTGGAATCTTGCCCCACTTCTCCCTACTAATTAAGTTTTATGCTATTTAAGTTTAGGTAGAGCTTGAGTGACTTTAATCATACATCTTACTCTGTGAGGGGTGGTCGTACCTGTGGGCAGGTATCTCAGGATATTACCTGAGATAACCTTGGGATGGGGACATATGCCAGTCCAAGGAGAGTGATTTTGTCATGGATGTTGGTTGCCTCTGTACAATCCTAAACATCCACTGGACTGACTTTGTGACCAACACGTCTGTCCTTGAACAGGCAGCAGTCACGAGCATTGAGGCCATGCTGCTGAGAACACAGCTGTGCTGGGCAGGGCACGTCTCCAGGATGCAGGACCACCGCCTCCTTAAGATCGTGCTCTGTGGGGAACTTGCCACTGGCTGCTGCAAGAGAGGAGCCCCGAAGAGGAGATACAAGGACTGCCTGAAACAATCCCTCAGCCTTGGCCATATTGATCACCACCACTGGTCTACTCTGGCCTCCAATCGGGAGGCCTGGAGACACACCATCTATAACGCTGCTGCTGCTTTTGAGAACACACGCAGGATCACTCTCGAGGAGAAAAGACAACGCAGAAAGAATCGTATCTTGTCGATATCACCTGGGGAGTCTTTCTGCTGCGCCTTCTGCAACCGGACTTGTCTATCTCGCATTGGCCTTTTTAGCCATCAGCGCATTTGCAGCAAACGTGGGTAGAGCCCTTCTCAAATCTTTGTTCGTGAAGCCTAGCCATGATGATGATGGTGGTTCAACAGAAGGACATGTTCCTTTATTTCCCTTGTTTTTCAACTGCTGTATTCCTTAGAAAGTAAAACCAAGTACCCTCCTCTGCAAGGGTTTCCACAGAGCCTGGCCACTGTGTCTTGACTCTTCTCCACCCTCTGTTTAGGGTTGTTGATTGTACTGTGTGTGGGAGGTTGGGTATGCTCTATCCAGGGAGTAGTAAATGTATTTTTGCCTATAACTTCTGTACCATTATCTTTTTACCACCAGTGATCTTCCCACACACTGGTTGGATTTTAACTTTAAATAAAATAAGTAATAGTATTTTAGAAGCAGGTTAGGTGTTAGAGGAAATTCTGGAATTTCCTATATGGCTGAATTTCTGCACAGAAAGAAGAAGCCAATGAAAGGGAATGCAGGAAAGCAGAAGATGTCTCAGTAGTGTTTTTACATGACTTGTTAATCATGATCCATATAACATTATTGCATCTGTGATTGTATGTAGAATATTAAATTGAAATTTACACATAAAACAGTATTAAAGAGTGTCTATAGTAACAGAATGGATACATTTGCCCGTTACAACAAAAAAACTCTGGAGAAAAACTTTTCCTTACTATTTAAAATGAGCAGCATTTTTTTTTCCCCAGTGGAATTACATAGTGGGCTTCTGATTATGTAAAGCCAGTTATACATAATGTTCTTTATCCTGAAAACTAAATAGCATATTTTGTGTTTCTGTTGATTACTTTAAGAAAATTTAGAATTCACAAATACTAAACCATGAGTAAAATACTTTATTGGTAGTAAAAGAAGAAAACCTATGAGCTATATAGAGGGGGAAAAAAAAAAAAAAAGAAGAGAAAAACTCCTTTATATCTAATTGTAATAATTTTGAGTGACATATTAATTATTTATGAAAAGTAAAACTTCAAAAAGAAAATGGATGTAGTACTCAGAAAGACACATAGTCTCATGAGACTTTCCAATCATGAGAAAGCTTAGTCCAATTTCTGTGTTTGTTTACTAGCAGCTACAATGAACTTTACCTAGAAAATTCCTATTTTCTTTCCACCCCCCAAGTTTATTTTTTTTCCTGCCTCCTGAAACAGTGAAGAGTAAAGTACTGGGACATAATACATTGCAATTTGAAATTTCTCTACCCTATGACAATAAAAAAAACAAGAGAGATTAGACAAACTGCATATTTTACATAGTTTCCCTTGAAAAATGACATATCAACCCAGAATTTCATCTGGAGATTTTAGGTACCAGGAAACTAGTGTATTAACATGAAAAATCTGAATATAGTTGATCAAACATAAAAGATGAAATATGAGATTATTAAAATGTTCAGTCAGTGTCTATTAATGCAAAATATACTGTTCTTTCTCCAAAGCTTACCTTTACTTCCAAATCCAATTTTCAATATGAATACATTTGCTGAATTCCTATTTAACTGGACATTGCTCTGGTATTTGAAGACTTACTTATTCTTTTCTGCTTTGTTTGACTTAACAATATGACAGAGAACAACTCCTGGGAAAAAAAGGTAGACAAACACTCACCTTGAAGGGTTAGCTCAAGCAACTCCAGTACCTACAAACACCTTATGCTGGAGTGTAATACTGATACACTTTCTGAAACACCATAGACTTTTTAAAGCGTACTTAAGGCATGCTTTCCAAAGTCAAATTGTGTGTTCTTCTCTTCCGTGGGCTCAATGTGCCAAAAGCTGTTTGGCAGAGATATGTTAGTTGACCTGACATAGTCACATCTACATCTCTTAGTCTATCCAATACCTTTTGGGAAAATAAAAAACTGATTTATTGTCTTCAGAGAGAGAAGAATGGTTTATGGCAAGGGGATACTGACAAGTAGCATAGAGATTGTACCTTCCTTTTCTCCATACAGAACATACTTTCAGTAATCAAAGTAGATAAGGAATTTTAATGTACTGTAAAGTTTTTTAGACCTGAAAAGAAAAAGAGGGCAGGAGAAACTCAGAGAATCTTAAGGGGTCATTTAATCTATTCTGTCCCAAGAGAGAATTAGGCATTGCTACATCACTCCTGTCATATACTCACCATCTGTTGTAAAGGGCTTTAATGACAGAGAAATCCACAGCCTCCCCAGGCAATCTCTTACATTTCTTACTGTCCTTAGTGAGAGAAAAATTTCTCTAGTGTCTAATCTGACATCTTGGCTGCAATTTACATCCATTTTTTTCTTGTGCTATATATCACAGAAAATGCAAAAAAAAAAAGAAAAAAAACCATTTTGCTTGGCAAAACTTTACTAAAAAAAGTGATTAATTCAGTTTTCCCTTTCTCCTTCACAAGAGTCTCTCCATATCTGTCCCTATCTTTATGAACTTTGTCACTAAATAATGTGATATTACTCCAGGAAAAACTTTATTAATGTTGAATACAGCAGAAGGATTATGTTATACATATTACAGCCTATCCTCTTATTCATACAATAGAATATGATGGGTACTGCTTTTTAAGCATTATGGTGGTTTTGATTCGTGCTTTGCTTATGATCACTTTGAAAACCTCAGAACCCGTTCTACAGAACTCCTACATAGTTGTTCATTTACTTTGTGGTCTGAGTACAGTTTAACATTTCTACATTCATACTGTATAGCTCTCCTAAATGAAAAAGAGAGTTTGGTTATTTGTTTTCTTTAACACTTATCTCTGATATTTATTTATTTATTTATTTATTTATTTATTTTATTTAAGATTAAGTCCGTATGAACTGTCCTAAAGTTTGACATTGTTTGAATTTAGTCCTGAACCCTATACTCTAGTGGCTAGATTATTTAAGAAATCATCTATCACCAGACTAAGAAAGAATCTGTAAATCCTTTAGTTTTTCTGAACCTCTGGTAAATCTTTCAATTTGGTTTGCCAAGGAGCTCTGCATGTGCACCGTAGTCATTCTGAAGATGTTTTGTTAAATGCCATATGAATTTATTACCTGAATATCAAAAGTTGAACTCAAGACAAGACTGGACATCCTTTACTTCTCTTTGACTTACAAAGCCAGTTAATATGTTAAAAATAAATTAAACCTTTCTGTCAAAAAGTGTTCCTGACAGAGCTGTCCTATTATCTTATTGTTATCTTCCAAGAGCTTTTCAAATACTTTGGGGTTTTTAGTGTTTTTCATTTTCTATCAGCTGGTTTTTGTAATATAAAAAATTATAAATTCACATGAAACTTAAGTGCAAGAAAGATGCATATATGAAACTACTCACAAGAAAGCAAATAGAACACTTATAGAAATATATGTAGAGTTCAAGATCTGTCTATTCTGTAATTGCATCATTCTACATGTTAATTACTGTAAGTTTGGGGTTTTTTTCAAAATGGTCTAGGTGTTTGCTTTATTTAGACATTGCGGTTATGTCTTGCAAATCTGAGAAAAAAATCCAATAAAAGTCCAAGATTTTTTTTGCAGCTGTTCAATTACCTTGGGAACTAATTTCTGGAAAGTTCAAATAGAGACAGCTTTTGAAGTCACATGAATTTGCTTTCTAGCTCCTCTTCCCAATTCTTGAGCAATTTGCCAGTTCATTGCATTATAACCATAACTCCCTTCTGATAAAACCTGTGATTTTCTTTTTTTCTTTTTTTCTTTTTTTCTTTTTTTCTTTTTTTTTTTTTATTTACTTCAGTTTTCGACTATTAATCTGATTTGGAAAGCGAAATTTGAAAGTATTTCAATCACTAGCACATTTTTCTCATCATCATGAAATTTTCATAAGTAGGTTAATGAGACACAGAGAGCATGTGATAATGTATGCATAAGTACGTATATGGATATTCTGTTAATGAAAGAATTTCTGTATTTTTTCTCTATCTTCTTATTGTATAAATTCATACATTCAGTGTAAAGCAAGAGCTACCAGTCCAACTTTTTACTATACATTGTAATATTAAAGAAACATGATACTCCATTTTGGTTGTTCTTTCACTGTCAGATTTCTTTGATAGAAATCTTTAGCAAGAATTACTACATTCTTTGACTGTCGTTGCATTTGTACCCTGACTTTTATGCCATTCTTAGTATAGTATCCTCTAAGAGATAGTTCATGCTGTCTCTGATACTTCCCAGTAACAGCTTTTTGCCATCTAGGGGGTAACACCACAGTAACAGCTAAGGAACAGCCAGTTCTCTAAGAAAGTAGACAGTGTTTCCTTATAAGGCAAGAAATATAAAAAATTTGAAATAGTTTTACCGTAGATCTAGGACAGCAGAGCATAAAAAATATGCAAATTATAGTTTACAAGAAAGAAGTTTGGTAAGATTTGAATATTGCTAATGAAAAGCAAATTATGCATGAATCTTCCCCTTTTCTCTTATTCTTGAGATTCTCATAATATATGAATCCTTAGGAGAAAAGAATGGAAGCTGTTGTGCCATCCATTAACATTTTAAATGAAAATCCAGTGAATGTAACATTGCTAGTCCCTTAATGAACAAACAATTGTTTACATTTATAAATTAATATATTTGACAGGAAAAATAAAAATAATAAAGTCTCTGAACAGAGTGGATTTGAAAAAAAAAGAGAGAGAGCAAAAGTAAGATTTTTATATTATTAAATTTTCTAGTGATAAGTTGATAATTTCAATGAAAAATATTTCTTTATTGTGGTCTTATTGTTTTGCTTTGCTTTGTTTTTTAAATTATCCCAAGTTTCTCTTCTGTAGCACCTAATATCTAAAAAAAAAAAAAAAAAAAAAAATAGGCAAAATAAAAACCTTTAATGCAACTTGTTTTACTGAAGCACATACACAAATTAGAAAGGATAGACCTATCAACAGGAAAAACAACACTGTTGTGTAAGCTAAATGAAATGCCAGGCTATTGGAATTATCTCCTACATTCATACAAGAATGGCCCAGACTCATGTTGAAACAGTAGTCCTTGAAATGTATATAACAAAATTTATTCCTTTCCAACAACTCAAAGACTTTGAACATGTTCTCCACATCATATGGGCCAACACACTTTGAACTCAAGTCTGACTCCAGCTTCAGGCTCCCAAAGGACTGCTTTTATGTCCCTGCCTGCCCCAGTCTACAATGGAGAAGCTGTTCCAATTTTCACATTTGTGGCTTATAAGGAAGCAACATCTTCCCCTTCAAATTCCTGACCTCAAGTGGAAGAAAACAGTAGAAGTATTTCTGACTGTGGAGATGCTGTAAATAACAAACCATAAATAATTCATATTTAGTACTTTGAAATTCTTTTCTTAACAAGTTTAAGATGAAAGAGAATAGTTTCTATAATTAAATCAACATCATTATTACTTTTGAATCACCATTTAGAATCTCTGCTTTAGGAATTGGGGAGGAAATGTGTTTTTATGAATCTGTGACCCTCTGCACAGGTATTTTTAATGTATGCAATAAGTTTAAAGTAAGCTAATAAATTAAAACTGAATTTGAGTATTTTTTTGCGGAATAGCTAACTAATGGGAAAAAGCTACAGCCCAAGCTTTTGCCATTAAAATATTTTAATAATGTGATTTATAACCAACATTTTGGAGAATGCCACTTGGACAATTACTTCAGTTTGTCCTTCATTTCAGTTATTATTTGACGTGTTGGAGCTTTGAGAAAAATAGAATTATCACTACATCTCCTCCTTTGTCTGTGCTTTAAAAGTGCAATTAGACAAACAAATTTAAGAACATCAGTTATCAAAGAATCAATTCTGTAAATTAGAATGAAAGATACCATTAATTTGTAATGCAAAGGGATAAGAAAACTTCATGTTAAAATGGATAAATTAGTTTGATTATTTTATACCCAAAAGATTTATTAAAAGCTTAGTTTAATGTATTTTAGGAAATACTTTACATTAAATCATTGCACAGATCCACTTTGGAAACGTGAGAGCTCTCTCAGATTTTGATTGTTTATTTAATACAATGATGGTTCTGGGCAAATTTAGAACCTGAATGAAACTTAAATAATAGGCACCAAATATATCAAAGAAGATATAATCAAATTTATCACTCTCCAGTGTTCGTTCTGGAAATCTGTGTTGAAAGTGGTCCTCAGATTTTTGACAACAATTTATTTTACATTTAGAAGCTATTCAAAGCATATTGTGAATTGTGCCTAGTATAGAAAATTTCATAAAGGGGTCTGTAATGGTAATTTATAAATGGATTTCAATTGTGTAGTAAGAAATCTAGGAATTACAGCTTCACCAGAAGCTCTGAATGAAAAGTTTTCTGAAAGAGTATGAGAACATCTCATTTTTTGTAATTTAAGTACATTCATGTTCACAAAAAAAAAAAAAAAGGATTTTTTTAAAAAAACCTGAACACAAAAATAATTGGATTAAAGAATGTAAATGGCTCGAGGCATGAGGTGGAACAATAATCAGTCTACGGGGGGCTTCATTATTTTTCTGTGACATTTTAGCAAGCAAGACTAGAGTAAATTAAGATTTACTAGGAGATTCAGTGATTGAAAATACTGCGCCATGACAGGGTTTTCCTAGAAGTTAGTTTTGTTCTCATGAGTGCAAATCTGTCTACATTAAGTCTCCTGCTTCATAAGAAGTCTCTTGTGCTTTCAGTTCTTTTTCTTCCTTTAAGTATGGACCATCCTACATTTTTCTTTTTTGTCCCATTCTATCCTGTCACTATTTCAGGTCTTCCTGAATCTACAGTGCACTTATAAAATATTCAGTGTTGTTTTCAAGCAAACCATCAGGAGCTCCTGATTAAACCCAACAATAAAAAAAATAATTTTAAAAGAGTGAGCTCTTATGGCATTTAATATTTCTATACAAGTTTTATAGAAGACAAGGTAGCAGCTCTTTGGTTACACTTTCAAGCTTGGTGCACTTAGGACCCTGACAGTTATAACGGAGACTTGATTGAGTACAAAGTGCAGAATATCCCATAAGTATTTTATCTATTCATTTTTAAATCAGATTTATTGGGTTCAGTACTTTTCTGAAAAATGCCTATTTTGCAATGTAGTAGTGGTGCTTGTTATTTTTTTGTTATTACTGAATATCCTGTTATTGTGTTCCAAGACAGAGAACAAAGCCTTTCAGAATATCCTGCCTGTGTGACACATTGCATATGACCTTTCATTTGCTCCAGAAACTGGAGTGTTTAGTCTATTCACCTGTAACCTAAGGTCTTAGAGTTTCACCCAGTTAGACTCTACCAGACCTCCAAACTTTAATTGGTATTGTTTCCTGGAAATTAAATTGTGCTGTTTTATTGGCAGGAAAGCAAGGCTAAGAGTTACACAAGAGAGTCAGGGATGTTTGAATGCTGGAATTTTAAATGCTTACTACAGAGAGTATGTTCTCATTGCCTCAGCTATCACAGTTAGTTCACAAAAGAGCAGGACACACTCAAGCACACATAAAAACAATATAGTAAGCAGAGAACAGTCTGATCTGTCTAGTTGGAAAAGAATTAATAAAAAAATTCACCCATAGCAACAAAAGCCTTGATTAAAATGAGTGGCTAACCCCTTCAAATGAAATTATGGCCCCTCTTCCATATGATACTAGTCAAGTAATTAGAAAAACAAGCTAGTACATTCCTCCTCTGCCAAAGGTAATTTGAGCTCCTGGGTCTCTACTGGGATTAAGAAAAACATTGAATTTTGAGATATTTTTCACTGGGGCTTCCTATCTCACACACTGAAGTTACTTTGCTTTTATTGGAGTAATTTAAATTATTTTATCTAGGTAAAGAAAGAATAATTTTTGAAAGTCAAGTCAGACTCACAAGAGGAGAGTCAAGTTCTAGATAGTGAACATAGAAAACTTCTAACAGATGCACACCTGTGTTTAAAAATTGTTCTAATATTTAACTATCTTCCTAGACATAGGCAAATGCTAAACAGGACAAAAATATATCTTATTATTACAGAGGTGCAAATGAAGAAATAAGAGCTTGAGTATATGATTGCTTAGGAGTAAGATAAACAACTAATGAGCAAGATGTTTGCATTTCAAAGGATGAATGAGAACATCTAATTTCTCTGATAGTGGCATGCAGACTTCGAAAAGTCTCAAAACATCTCTCAAAGGAGACACAGTCTGAACTGGTGTGAATTGTGCATATATCACAACTATTAACAGTGGCTGAATTCTGTGCTTAGCATATGGTTAATTATCAATACTTTCTTGGCAGATATTATAGAAAATCATTTGCATTAGGAAGAGGTGGTAATGTAGTAGATAAAAGCAGAACAGTAGTTTGAATTCCTGGATTGAAGTTTCTGCACTGTTGACTTCACTGCATCATTGCCTGATGAGTGTTAAACAAGAGTCATATTTTCTACTGCTTTACCACACAAAAACAAACACCAAAGCTTTAAGATTTAACTCGGCATCAAGACAACATTTGTGCTGGCAAAAGGATGAGTAGCTCTAGTTCTTCAGAAATACAGGAACATGAACAAACAGTGGAAGCTTCTGAATCTTGTGTGCCAATAGTAGACTAGGAGTCTCTGGAGATATTGAAGTATATGAAGCATCAAAACCAGACAGTGGCAGGAACAGGACGAAGAGTAACCAAAATAGATAAAAAGATTTTATTTTAAAGCTGTAGTTGTCTAAATTTCATGCTCTTGGAAATGATCATGGGTATTTTTGATGGGTATCTTTCCCATCTCTTTATTTTGGTAACATAACATTCTCCTGCTCTCTCTTTTTAGACTTGTTTCACAGCTTCTGTGCCACTGGGGCGTGCTTCCTTTTAAATCATGACATTTCTGAGTTTTCTTTAAAAGTAGATAGAAATACAAGACAATTTCACTGAGATTTTGACAATGCCATTTACAGAGATAAGATCAGTTCCATATCTGTCTTTTCAAAGGATTAACAAAATGGTTTGCTTTTTGCTTTTCATAATTATGGTGGGGGTCCATGATGAGAAAGCTACCTCTGACATCCTCACCATTTTGTCAAATATTTTGAAACATAAATGATAGAAAATTTTGCATTCTTGGTTCATATTTTACTACACTGCATATGACTATGTCAGAAGTGTCTTTTCATACTACCTCATCATAATGATTTAGGTAATTCTGCAACAGTATTTTATCTTACTCACAATTTATTGTTTCACCAATCATCAGCAATTAATTATTATTATTAGTTAGATGACTGACAATAATTTACTACTCTTTTACATGTGCCTGTCAAGAAAAAAAAGAATAGTTTTTCTTTGCAAAACCAAAGAAGCTTCCAATAACATGCTTAATTTACTGATTATGTCTGACATGAAAGCACCAATTAAAAACTCATCAGTCACTTCCACTCATAGATACTAAGCCAAAGGATCAAAATAAAGAAAAATTAAAAAAAAAAAAAAAAGGAAAGGGGTAGAAAGTAGAAAAAAAAAAAAAAAACAGGTCATTAAAAACAACCACCAGATTTGGCATATCTATACAAAAATATGGATTTCCTGTTTTTTCCTATTTTGCTTTGCATTCACAAAAAATTTCCTTAATGTTTATGGAGTACAGGCTTTGAATATGGCCATCCCTTTCTGTGAAATGATATACTTTTTCAGCACTTTGAACACCTATCACCTCCTTAAAAATTTCTTGATTTATGTTAAATGGAGAAGCTCTTACTCTTCAACTACTTTCTATCTCTTCATCACATTAACCAAAGCAATCTGAAAATTTTTGGCCATCACAAAGCTGATTCTGCCTTGAAGCTGCTTTAAAATTGAGTATTAGCAGTATGCACAGCCCTAATACAGAATTTGTCCTTAGGCCAAAATCTTTAGAGAGGAAAATATCTCGCTTAAATTCTGGCCAAGGCATTCCAGGCTGTTGCTTGCTTAGGGTGCTTGTTTTTTCTCTTTTACCATTAATTTGAATTTTTATTTTTCCTTAGAAATGCAGATGAAGACTCACCTGTTCAGTTAAATGCCTTTGTTCAAAAAGGGGCAGTAAGAAATTTGTTTCTCTTTGAAAAATTCAACATACCCATTACCTCTCCTCTGCGTACACATTCAGACCTGGGTTTCTGTTTTGTGTTAAAAGAAATATGTTGTTCTAACAGAACTTTCAGCTACAGATGTAAAAAAATTAGGCTGAGCTGGGTTGGTGCCAGAGAATCAGTCACACTAGGTCTCATTTTCTCTATGAACCAACTCAGGCTAACTGACATATAGGATTTTCTGAGAATAATTCTTCTCTCATTTTCTAAATATTGGAACTACTACAGACTTGGAATATCCTCACTTTCAAAGAGTAACAGAAGATATGCAGTTGGTAAGAGATGCTATCATGGGTGCTTGCCTGCCTAGTGTGTTTAATAACAATCTAATGAGCTATGGCTGAGGAGACAAAAGACACAATCTTTTGGGTATAATAAGCCAGGTCCAACAGGGCAAGAAAAGCAAGTGAGTGTAGTGAGCTTAGATGCTGGCCATGGATCAAAAAACAGCAAGAGAATGATGCCTTAACATTTTGGAAACATATACTGTGATATCATCATGGACTGATTTAATTGGCAGCTTGTACAAAGTAATCCTAGCATCAACTCTAATACTCTATTTTTTTATTTCTAAAAGATGGGTTACTGTAGTTTTATACTTAATATCATTTGCTTATCTTCACCAAGTTTCTCAGATTAATTTTTTTTTTAAAACAAAAGATCTAAAATACAGCAAAGACCATCATCCTAACAACACATACTCTACTAATTGGTAGCTGGGCTGGGGAAAACACCTAAGTACAAGGCTATTGGAAAGAAACATTTATAACAACAAGACAGTTCAGGGTCTACTGTTCTAGAAAAGATGAGTTTAGGAAATAGGCACAAATTTTCATATTTTGGGCCAAGCCTGAAAGCCATTACTTTCACCACACACTAATTTTTCATTCAATTAAATCATAACTGAAAAATGTACAATTTCAAGGCCAGGGTGGATAAGTTAATCACGTTCCTTCATTGAGTGTGCAATTGTTTCTAGGTACTCGGTCACCTCTGAGTCAGGCTTACTACAGTAGTAAACAACTGACAAGTTAGTATAAATACCTTATTGGTGCCTTGGAGTACCAGTAAATTTCCACATGGTACTTTCTGCTGAAAACTAAATCAGCATTTCTCTCCAAGGGAATCAGGTTAGGTTGCTGCGTGGCAGATTAAGAGATCTTATTGAATGTGGCCAGTATTGGAATTTGAAAGCTTTCCAGAAGATGCTGGACAGTGTTCAGTAAGCTAATAGAAGATAAAAAAAAGGGATAGCCCAAAGGTTCTATACCACTGAAAGCAATAGATTTTTAGAAATTGCTCATGCTTTGTTAATAGTGTTTGTTGAAGATAAGATGGGGAAATCAAACCTTTTGATTCATGGATTCAGTGGTTGACAGCAAAAGACAGAAGTTTCTGCTCATGTCCATTCATAACTAGTCAAATAAAAAAGTATGTTTCTTCACTTCCTCAGAAGTGTTATATATCGATAACAGCTAGAAGCAGGGCATCAGAGAATATGGGATGACTGGTATTAGGCAATTCAGCAAATCCTATAAATAATGGTAGTGGTAAGTTTTGTCTCTTAGGTTTCAGAACCAGACCAAGGGTTTGAAGATGTTTCCCTGACATCAGGAAGGCCAGCTTGGATCATATGGGCTCACCTCATATTTACTTCTTGTCATTTCTGGAACTAAAGATGTTGGCAGATTCTTTGTTCTCCACATCTTATTTTTGATTTTGTTTGGATTTTTTTTATTTATTATTCTCCCCTGCATCACCTGAAACCTCCTTATTTTAGTATACGTTTGCCTCCACGAACAAACTTGATTTATTGTTCTATTGTACTTTGATTTGCTGAGTATCTAAAATTACTTTTCAGTTAGGATTGAAGTCCCAATTTTCCTCTGAAAAATGCCTTATTAAAGGGCAATGATAAAAGCTTTATTAGCAAGAGAAGAAATGGCTAATGGTAATAAAAAATGCGGTTTTCAACTACACCAAAGCTGAATAGAAAATGAAGAATGTGAAAAAAACACTTTGCAGTATCACATGGGGGGAATTTGTTATGAAAATGAAAAGACAAAGCAAGTCCTGAACTGGTAAGCAATGCTATATAGGTGGATTCCAAGAGATGGATTTTTATATTGGTGGATTTAATAGAAAACTCAGGATAACTAGATGGGTATAAACAGGTGAAGGTTCAGTGAAATAGCAGTTATCTTCAGGCCTCCTGTCTTATAGCAAAACAAAAAGAAGACATAAAGGCTGCAGTGAAAACATCTGTGTGTTAAATTTCAAGCAGAGTCTAAGAGTGCTTTGTGGAGAAGGCATTCAGCAAGGGATATCTGAACTGCAGAAAGTAGGTCCTGCTGAATGGAAAATTTAACAAATTAATTTAGTAAAATTACTTTCCACTGTACAATGATGATCTCCTCCAGAGATTCCTAAAGTACAAATTAGTAGTTTAGAGATTAACAGACTTAACTTTTACTAGGAAGCATGATTTTCTGTTTCTACAGACTTAAATACTTACTAGGTATTAAGTTTAGATTGTTAACACGCAGCAATTTTTGACAGTGACATAAGGGATTAACTAGACCATTTCAAGTATTCCTGTTCCTCTTTCCTTCAGGCCACAAGCTTGTAAAAGTGGAAGTTATAACTTGATTTTTTTTATAAATAGAAACATGGGAATCTATAAAATAAGTAAAGGAAGGGAAAATTATATTTTGGTCATCAAAATCGGTAACTCTGATATATTTGGTATGCAATAGAATACAAGTACCATGTCTGGCAGTGGGTGAGGAAGAGGGCAAGAAAAAGAAAGGTTACAAGACTAGGGCAAAGACGAGAGAGTGGTCATGATGCAGGGGGAAAACAAACAAATAAACAAGTAATACGATTGATATTAAAGAGAATAACCTTACAGAAAAGTTGAAAAGGATCAATATATATATTTTCTTTACAGAAAACCACTGACTTTCAACATATGCAGGTAAAGTCAGTCTGTAATAAAGGTCAGAACGAACTGTTTTCATGCAGGTGGGTTGATTATCCCATGCTCACTCACCACATGATTCATGCCTTTCAGAATAATATGTGCTTTTCTTTTGGCAAATATATTAATCTATAATATATATAAAATAAGAAGCCCTACAGCTCTTTCCATTTCCTGTACTGTAGAAAACAAAAACAGTAATGAAAAATGAAAGAGCTGTTGCACTAAATCAAAAAAGGCAAAGTAATGACTTCTCAAATTTAGAAATAAATTAATACCTGAAGAAAAATATCATTGCCCCCAAATTGGTATTACATATTGTGAGTTTAAAAGAAATTTAAATTTAAAGATAAATGAAAATCAGAACATAGGAAAAAAACCCACCAAACCCCAAAACTTTATTATTAGACACATTGTTAAAACAATAAAGAAACGGATGAGGGGTAATGTTTCTTTTTTTCCTAAGCTTCTTCAATTACAGAAATCCTCCAGTCTCTGAGACATTGTCTCTGGGACAATGAGTCATAAATATCAAAACAAGCAAAATATTAGTATATTATATATTATTCTCTGATTCTAAGATCATAGGGAGGATAACCATGTTGTCACACCTAGGAAGAGCAAATAATGCTTATCTATTGGATGTTTAGAAATAACAAAATTTTTTTTCATACTCTAACTTTATTCCAAATACAAAAAACAGTATCTTGCATTTCAACTGCATCTAACAAAAAGTGTTAGAGTCTGTTAATAAAATGTATGAAGTGCTAAGAATGGCTGTAAGAAAACAGAAATTTCAATAAATCAGTGATTGCAGTAAAAATTATATTTTTGACACTGTTTCCCACTTCACCCCCCAACCTTCAGGTCCTTCTAACACTTTCATTGACTTTTATCTGGATAGCTTTGAATCCAAAGTTCTTTCTGTGTTTAGATAGCAAATGCTTTCTTTATCAGATTGTAATCCTTATCTTCTGCCTGGTAGTACTAAAAAGGAAAGTGGTGGCTTGGCTGAACAAGAACATCCACAACCAATACATCAGATATGATTCTTATATAGCATCTCTTTGAAATGTTACAGGATCTTTATGGATTAAGATAAATTCTTTCTTTTCCTATTTATTTCCCTCCCCAACAACCTGCCTTTAGACCACATATATGTAAAATCATAAGGCATATCATATGTGTGAGTTACTGCAAAGTGTATCACCAAGTGTTGTGGAACTACCTTTTCTCACATTCATTTAGCACTTTCATCCCTTTGCCATATTTCAGGACTACTCATGGCACCAGAATATCAGCTTGAAAGTTATTTCATCTTGACTGTGACATGCCTGATCCAGAATTACCGGTTACTACTCACTTTATAGTTGACAGGTTGTCTCACACCCAGTAGGCTCTGAAAGATCCTCTGGCTACTCAGGACCTGTGATAAATAATCGGGATCCTTGAACAACACAAGTAACTACAAAGTATATACCAGTTGCTGTGTTCATTTGTTCCCTTCCTTAAATATTATCCTTTTCCATTTTCAGATACCAGGTACCAGGGATTAGGCAGATCAGTTAGCAGAACTGCAATAGCTTTGGGTTTGTGTGTTTCCAAAAGAGAGAGAGATGTTTTACCACAAATTACACAGGTTTTAAACTTCTTGTTTGTATTAAAAAGATCCCCGTGAATAACTGTTGGGTTTTCTGAAGAAAAGGGTAAAGTTGATTCTAAAGGTGGGAAAGCCAATGTTTTGCATTGCCTCATATCTCGCCTTTAATAGGTAGCTTCATTTATTTAATTAGTACTTAACCATCTCACCCCTGTTTATGTGTCTTGCTCACTTGTAAATTCCTGTTCTGTATTTAGATTGCAGCATTCCCCAGTCCAACACTGTCTTTTGTTAGTTGTTTTGATGAAGCCAAGCAACACAGTGCCCTGGTAGTTCACTGACCTTTCACAAAGTTAGTTTTTATGCATTTGTGCTCACTAAGGCACAGTAATACTTGACTGAGTGTATTGTGATGCTGAGAAATGATTGAATTGATTCAACATGTCTGGTTTTAAGTATCTGGATTTTCCAATTTTTCAGCACAAGGAGATCCCAGCTTGCCAGGTCTAAACCAAAAAAATTACAGGATAAACAATTATTACTCTGCATTTTTACATTATTTGCTGGAAGCAGCTAGGATAGGAACAGTGTAATCATACTGCTCATTCAAAACCCAATAGTAATAGCTGGTGTTGCATTTCAGAATAGTATTGATAGGAGTGGGGGAGATGAAAGCTTTCATGCTAGAAAGAAGGTGTGAAATATCAGCCTGATTGCAATTTGCATTTGTGAGATTTAATCTTGTTGCTGTGTACATAGGAAATAGAGGTCCAAAAAATGAGTATTCTCAATAGTAACATTTCACTACCGATAGACATTTCTTATGACACCTTCTGAAAATGTCATCCTTAAGATAAATTTCAGTTCAAACACCAGTATATCTTTGTGCAAGTGACAATCTTAATGTTTACCACCTTCCACTGGTTTAATGCATTGAGAGGCATCATTGCTCATTAAGTAACTGTCATAGCCATTGGGATCCAACACAGGATTTATCCCATTGCTGGTACTCCCAAGAGGTGTAGACAGGCCTAATACATTCTATACCCCACCACTGTAACAAAACTGCTTTTACAAGTTACTGCTCCTGCTCAGTCATTGAAATACCTTTTCCCAGAATGAGTCCCCCCAGTTCCAGCAGGACTGACACGCAAGCACCTAGAAGATTGCAAAAATCAATCTTAAGGAAGTATTCCTTGATTTTCAGCAGCCTTAGCTGAAAGGCTAGAACTACCAAAAGGTGTCTACTCCTTAAGATTGTTATTTCTGCACAAATTACTTAGGAAGGACACAGAGCACTTGAGCAATCTCACTTTGTTAGCTGAAGGATAGGATTCAAATATACAGCTACATGGTAGAAACACTGCAACCTTGAGATTATTTTTTTCATTACTGTAAAAATCAAGGAAATTATTACTCTACAGGGTGATTAGTCATATCTGTGGTCTTTGCAAAACATTTTTTAATGCTTGTTATTTACAGGATAGCAGTCTCTTTGATGTTGAATGCTGTGTACCATACAAAGTTTCAGGCAACTCATTTACAGCATCATCCCTTTAATTTTTCTTTAGTTAAGGTTATATAGGAAGTACAAGAGAGGCTGGAGAAGGTGAGCATATGATATAAAACAAGGTAATTTTGAGTTTGGGCCTACATCATTGATTCTATCAGTGATACCAGAAATTTCTGTAAAAGCAAATAACATTTTAAAGTGATTTTTAGGAATCCACAGTAAAAACATTTTACCTTATTTTTTCCTTTTTTGAAAATTACCAGCATCCTTGCTGTGAAACAGCACCCTATTTTCACTGCTGGGAGGACTTAATTGCACTATTTGGTTTTAACTGCATAGTGGTGTGCAGAAAATGGCATTTCCCTGAAAGGCTAACTGGATCTCCTCTTGGGGGAGTACGAGCTGGAGAAGAAGCAAACTGTTCCATACATTGTTCAGGTGGCCTAAAAATCAAAGTTATACTCTTGTGCCCAAAGATGTCTAACTAAAAGCATACAAGTGGAACACAATTGGTAAACTTCCAGCTTTGAAGTGATTCCTGGTCTTTGTTGGAAATTACTATCTATTGATATCAAAGCTGATTAATGGAGAGGATTAAATTCTCTTAGATATACAAACAGTAGTAAAAAAAAAACTCATCTGAAACACCAAGATACATTGAGCAAGAACTTTATTTGGAGTGCTTTTCTATTTCCAGAGTGAATACCCCACTGAAGTGTATGTGGGATTTCAGGAGCAGATGGCAGTCCAGGGAAGCATGTGAGTTAGGATTACCTTCAAAATGCTAATGAATCCAGTTTTCAGTTACAAAAAGCTTACCCTGACAAAGATTTCATTGTTTGCTTAGGGTCCTTTGGGGATAACAGCCCCAGGAGGTAAGACAGGATCCTCGAGTCCAACAGCCAATAAATACAGTGTGGCTGGGACATTAAATCCATTTTAGTACTCACAGTACTGGGACACAAAAGAAAAAAAAAAAAAAGATGAAAGTAGCATCTTCCAGATCTTTACCTTCCAACTGTACACAACTGACTTTTTTTCCCTACTGGTGGTGATAGAAGAAACAGAACATTGCTCTTATAACACAGCATTCCAATATAGCCAACTAAGGAACCTTAGAGAAGTCCTAAAGAAATAGATAAGGAATGTAACTCAAACAAACAGAATGTAATCTGAGCTCTGTGTACACCGATAATATAAAAGCAAATGTAGCAGTTTTTGTGGTGAAACACAATGATGCTGTGCCTGCTCAGAACTGAGGTCAAGAAGAAAACCTGGAAGGACCAAATAAGGAACTTCTGATAGGGGTGTGACTATGGTAAAGCAAAGTAATGATTACGTATTAAGTTAGCAGGAATATCTAAAGAAGATGTAAACATATGTGCAATAAAAAGCCTTGTCTATCTGTCGCTTAGCACACTTGATTACAGGACATATCCTCCAAGCATCCAGTGCACTGCAATAAAGAATACCTGCTTTTTAACACCTACAAATTTGTGTTAAGGAGTTGGTTTCTGCCACTTTTCAGTATCAGCAGAGGTATGGCAGACTCTCTAAAATATATTATTTGTTGTATTTTCACACATTAAAATATTCCAAGGCAAACAATTGCTTTCATTTAGAAGAAAAATAGATAGCAGGCTTAGATTTCTATCTTTCATCTTATTCCATCCCAGCCCAGACTCTATTTGTTTCCAAAACATTTCCAATGCTCATTGGAAATAAAATTGCCTGACAATGGTTTATACCTGGGGTCCTACTCCACACTTGAAAGGTATGAAGAATTGTGAACATCTGCTCTCCAGCTGCACTGTTTAGGAGAGTGAATATATGTGGTTTTTTATTAAATAAAATTCACAGGTCTTCTGGCTCTTACTGGCACAAGTTGTTATTTCTACCAAATCTCTTTGAAAAAGCAAGTACTTACACATTGTATAAACAAATCATAAAGCACAAAAATGAGAAGCCATTCAGACTAGAATAAAATTAAATGAAAAGAAAACAACAGAAGAGTTTCTTTTGCTTATTTTTTTTTCCCATTGAAAAATGTGTCGGCTGTGATGTTTTAAAGAATGACTAAACTATCTCTTGCTCTCATATTATTTTTCTACTCCTAAATATCATAAAAAATATTTTTATAATATCTTTTCAATCATCCCGTTTGACTCTTTAAGCACTTGTAAATACCATTTAATGGCAAGTCAAAGATTACCCTATGTATACAGAATTGATTTTCCTTATTCATATTGCAGTTCTGTTTGCTTTGAGCTTTCTTTTTTTTCCTTCACTTTAAAAATCAAAGCTAGGAAATAGTTATTTTCCCTTGCTATTACTAAGAAAAGGTTAAGGAAGTATTCTTCAATATATTTGTGCAGATGAGTCCTTGTCGAAGTTTCTCTCCAATGTAACTGATTAGAATTAAATGAGATTTTTTTTCTTTCTGCACCAAAGACCTGACATTTTATCTATGTGCATAGTGAGTTTAATGCACATTCTTCCTTCTTATAACCACTGAGTTCCACCTAGATCCTCTCGGTTTTCCCAGTGATATAAACTGTCCTTTTGCTGCTTTTTCAGTCTCAGTTATAGTGAAATAAAACTTTACTAATGCTCAGCTACACCATTACAGAAAGGGTACACAAAACCAAAACTCTCCCAACACAGTGGAAACTCCTGCAGAAGAAAGTCAGTCTCTCAACTCTTACATGAGCACCTGTAATATCATTGTTCAAGGGGCTCCAAGTGATAACCTGACATCCACTTATTTCTGTCCTACGAAGAGCTTCCAGCCCTTGAGAGAACTCTTGAGTGCATCAGGGAGTGGCATATTATTATAAAAAAAAAAAAAAATTCAATTGGAAATTTTATTATATACTAATAGTTGTATCATAAGTAGTTATGTCTTGAAGGAAAAAATTATAATGGAAGTGCATCTTATCTTTTGCTCAACTTCCAATTAACTTGTAGTTAATCTGGTATACTGGTGTCAGAGAGAGTTACTGGTTTTCACATCTTTGGTAGCTTTGCTCAATCTTTTTTTTTTTGGAGTGTAAACTGAAGTGTCTCATTCTAATTTTGAATAGCAAGAGGGCAGTATTCTCCTGACTAATTTTCCACAGAAATGGCAAATAAAAATGGCCTGTGATCATCACCCAAAAGAAAAAATCCTGATCTGAAGCTGGATGCTCAAATTGACGTCCTGTCACTGAAAATCAGAAAAATGGAAATCAAGATACCATAGCGATAAAAAACCCCGTACTTCTGAATAGAAAGGTAGTATCTGTGAGCTGGAAATTTGATTTTAGGCATAACAGATAAGTATAGTCCAAGAAGAGTAGACCTAGAAGAGAAATTCTGAAGATTGAGGAATGGATTTTGAGAATCGTTGTGGATGGCAACTGCTTTATTTCTATCTATATTTGTTTGCTGTAGTAAATATTTGAGAGAATTCTTCTAGAACTGAGCGACTGTTCTTTTCTCTAGGTTTGGCTGAGAAACTTAAGAGAGGGATGTTCAGAGACATCTCAGGAGGTGTCAGATAGAAGAAAGGGGTCAGAAAGTCATAGAAAAAACAACTGATAACCAGTGCAGAGAAGTTACCTCTGCACTTTGGATAGCTTTTATAGAGTTTACTGCAACTCAGAAACCCATTGAGACTACTGACAGCCTGAAGGCAGGGGCACACTTGAAGAAATGTTTATAAACTTTATATTACTGGTATTCATCTGAAATAGTTTCTTTGAGATTTGTTTATTTAGAAACTTAAAATTTGTCATGCCATTTTACTTGAGCATTTTTCTGACCTTTTTTGAGATGCTTAGTGTGGGCAAAAGACAGTCAGATAGAGCCCGAATCAGGATTAATATCAGTAATATTAGATAATGAAAAAAACACCAACAAAGGCAATAGTCTGCTACCTAGATGGTGAATAACAATTAAAACATATTAGCAAACATCTTCCTATGTTTGAACTGTAGATGGTCTAATTTTTTAGTTTCTATAGCTATTCTTTTTGGTTTGTGGGATCTTCCAAGGAAACCAAAATCCTTTAGGAATTTATGCATAAATATGCTTCAGATAAAATATTTAGAAGCTGCTGGTCACTATCTAAGAATATAGCTGTAACAGATACAAAATATCGAAATTTGTCTTTATGTCTGGTTGAAGCTGTGTTCACTGCAAATAAACCCAATGTTGGTATAGCTCATCAAGAAACTTAAAAATTATCTTTTTTAAATTGGTGTAACCAGTATAAAGATTTCCAGTAAATCTTTAGTAAAAATTTCAAGAATAGCTTACCTTTGAGAGTTGGGACATGTGGAAGGAACATGATGGTTACATGAGCAATTTATATTGTGTTCCGTAGTTTTATAAACTTTGCTTTAATACAGCTTTATAGAGATTATAAATTGTAAGTGTCAAGATGGCTGCGAGTCTCCTAGCTAGAACAAAAAGAACTTTGTGCCAAGAAGAAGGTGGGGTTTGATAAAGTAAATAAGTATCTCATTCTGACTAGATACCTGTTATAAACCAATTATAAGTGTATTTGTAATGTATATTTACATCTGGACAGTGACTTGTAAACAATTGTATGCATCTGGTCACGAGACCTTGTATAGAAAGACTATAAAAGGTCAGAACTCTTTTAATAAAGGGGATATATTGGAGATCTTATAGATAGTGTGCATATGTACACGAAGCCCCTCCATCAACAGGGACACAAGTGTTTAAGGACTAAATAGTTAAAAATTGGAAGTTGGAGGGAATAATAATATCAAAATATATTAATATCGTAACAATATGCTTGCATTGAATTAAATAAATAAGAAAGAAACAATACAAAATATTAAAATCTAAATATCTGAAAGGGCATTGAAATGGTGTAGGAAACGCTGACAATAAAAATTTTTCATAAAGTAAGGTAGGAAATTTAGAATGTATTGCCTATTTAATGAGTGCTATTTTAGAGAAAGTGCTGTCTTCTGTAATTGAGGCTCATCAACAGATGGATCCAACATGAGCTTCAACTATCAAAATGAGATGATGTATATATGAGTTGGCATCATTTGACCTATGTTTGTTTACTGACTATACTCTGTGTTGTTTTTTAAAGTGGTTTGCTAGGCTAGCATATAAGTTGCTATAGCTCATATTCTCTAAGCTACTATTTTTTTTATTAAGTCTGTATGGCATTTCTTTAAATATTGATTAATTGAAATGAAATAAACATAATATCAGGTTTATAAACAAAATTAAAAACCATCTTTCTCTAATTTCACATAATAAATACTGAGGAAAAAGAAGAAAAATCTTCTGGAGGTAATTAAAAAAAAAAAGCAAAAAAACAACCAACTTATTTATTGGACTTCCTTTTTCTTGGCTAATTTCTCTATAAAATCAGTTCTACTGTCTGCTTGGTCAGAATAATTGAACCTCCTTCCCTCAGATACTATGCTGAGAGTTCATCATAAAAATATTCTGATTTTTGTAATTTTTTCCCTTTCTTGGACTGTGGTTTGGATTTAATTAAAATGCAGGTAAAGAAATTTGAATGGAGTTCTTTTCATTATTTTCATTGTACATTGCAAAACCAGAAAAAGCCTATTCTTGTGTAGAAATTGTGCTCATGGGAAAAAGGAGGAAGATATTTTATGTTAAGGTTCATTAGTGATCAAAAATCGACTAGATTTGATTCTTGCATGCTTAATTGTATTGCTTTCACTGAACCACACTATTTGTTTTTAAGTAAGAAGTACTATTTGAGAACCTTTACTTGATGCAGAATTCTAGTATGTAAGCAAACAAAAGCAAAGTCACTTATACAAAAATATTAATTTTACAGGGGAGATGAATGCATAAATTAAATGCTGAAATCATGCGTTGTTTCTTTAATATCTCATAAGTAATTTAACTGTGGCCTATGAAGTGATTCTTCTCCAGTTACAAAAAAAAAAAAGAAAAAAAAGGGAGTGAGGACAGTTTAGAAAAAGTTATTTGCTTTAAGAGATTCAAAAGAAACATGACAGTTCTCGAAGGGAACATTTAGCTTAAGTGCTAAATGAGAATTATTCTTTTTGGTCGTATTCATATGAAAGCAACATGGGTGGTTTACATAGGAGTCTTCTTGCAAGTTCTTGATGCACTTCAAAGCAGTGTTGTGATTTCTAATAACTGATGAGAGCAGCAGCTACCTAGTGCAAACAAACACAGCTCCGAGGAGCTAACATCATTTCTCAGTTTGTCTTGAAAAATTACTTGTCACTACAGACGAACAACAGAATTTTTAACCTCATTCTGGATCAAGAAAAACTTGATAGTTTTAAGCCAGCACAGGCTATCTTGATGTTACATTATAAGATATGAATTTTAAGAGTCTGAAGTCTCTCTTGGTCTCTAAGTGGTTTAAATTTGCATATAAATAGGTTGTTTTATCAAAGAAAAAGTACTACGAGTCAAGCTGCAAGCTGTAAAAGTAATAACACTTCAAAAATATTTTAATTATATATTTTAGACCAATACATTTGTATTTGGAAATATACAGTTGAAAATAAAGTAGTAAATGGCCTTTAAGTTATCAACAGCAGTTCAAAGCAAATATCCATTTTTTTTAAATTTTAACATCTCAGAGTCCTGGTGTTCAGAGGCAGTTTTCTCAAAAGAAAAATAGATGAAAGATTGATTTGGGTTCTCCAGAACTTTAGTAACGCTCAGAAGTTCAAAAGTGAACTTTTCTTCATGTGGATTTAAAGTCTATCAATCTACATAGACAATCTCTTGATCATTGTTATTCACTTAATTGTCTAAATTGGAAATTCTCACTCATGACTGTTTAGAAAACCATAAAACACTCATGAAGTACCTTACATTTGTCAAATGTCCTACTCTGATCAGAAGTTAAGCATTCTCCAGATTCATAATTCTTAGGAATAATCTGTGATTACAAACTAGTGGAGAGTGGACAAGGTTTATCTTACCTCAAAACTAAAGATATCTTTCATAATAGTTTTTAATTAAAGAATTTCTCAGACCAATTTAGACAACACATTTTTTCCTTTTGTTGTTTTTATTGTTGATGTTGTTACTGCAATGATGTCTAACACACGTTTCCTGGCCATGTATTCTTAAATTATCTGTATTGGATCTGGCCAAAATAAGCTTTCTAGGGAAGGATTCTAACTTGTTTGATGTCTTGTCATTGTTTGACAGTAGCAAGCAATATCTGGCAACGTGGTTATGACACAGGTGGAAGTACACAAGTAACAATGCAACACACTCAAAGAAATTAAGTACAGTCAGAAACAGTTTTTTTAGACAGTTGGGTTTGGCACTATTTCATTGATAAGAATTCAACCAATAGTTCAAAAGAGGCAGCAATGCCATATCTCAAAATGTGATCTGAGGCAATATTGAAAGTTCCCAAATAAAGATGGAGATAACCTATCTGTTCTCAGGTTCATTGTTAAGCTGGAGGGAGTCAGTGAGGCACTGAAGTGTAAGAGCTGTTGTTCTGTACTGCATAAAATGATTCAGCATTCAACACAGTGATTAAGATTAGTGTTTTCGAGTAAAGAAGATTAAAAGTTGTTTTCTGTAGATTTCAATGATTTAGTCGTATCCTGTCACAACTTTTAACTGAGTTTTGTAAAAATTGCAATTTCATTTTCATTAATGCTGTCTAAAAATGGTGTTGGAGAAGATTAAAATCAAATAAGTGGATTTGTATAACAGCGACAGGTTATACAATGAACTAGCAAGAGAGACTATTTAGTCTTAGCCTACAATTTTGGGGATGGCGGAATATTTACCTTTTATTTTGAAAATTTCCTTTCCCTTTCTGTTACTATTGTTTTAGGCAACAATACAGACAAGTTTAACAAAATAATAGTGAACACTTCCACATCTCTATTTAATTTCTTGGTTTAATAACACAATCAATATTATTTTAATTAATCTAAAGTGGATAACATTGTTTTACTGTTTGTAGTTTTCTCCTATTAATTTACTCTTGATCTCTTCTTCATATGCTCCATTTCTATATATATAATTTTTAATCTGCTAATGTAAATTGTAGACAACTCTGATATATTTGTCAGAAATCAGTATTTTAGCAGATTTTATATTAAATAAATAAGGTTATTAAAATTATCTCCTATCTTCATTAACTTTGGATTTGAATATTTTACTAGCAGTAAATAAAAAAAAATTTCTCAATGTTTCAAGAATGTTATTGTATTGACAAGAAATTGAAATAATATTTATTGTCTCAAAAAATTCTTATAATTCTTATTTAGTATTAAAAATACTTGTGCTTTAGAAGAAGTATCCTATTAGTATAATGCCCTCATTTCTACACACTGTTTAGTGGAATTTCATGAAAGGCTGAATAGCTACAGTGCTAGGGCTTAGTTTGGGTTTTTTTATTTATTTTTTATACAAAAATTGAAATTTCAGTTATACAATGTATAATTGCACCAGTGCCAGAAAATAGGGACAATAAATTCATCATTTTTATTTATATTTTCTAGAATGGGAACACACTAATTCAGTTGAAAAAATCTATTTGAAAGACCTCAGAAAATCCAAGTCCAAAACCAGTCTTGGTAGATTGATGGCTAAAATCACTGCTAACTTCAGCCTTGAAGGATGAGGTAAGAGATAACTAATGTAGATACATATAATCTAAAAGAGTTGAAATATTAGGGTAATAACCTTCTAGTTGAAGGTGTCCCTGCCCATAGCAGGGGGGTTGGAACCGGATAATCTTCAAGGTCCTCTTCCAGTCCAAATCATTCTATGATTCCATGATTCATTCTATGATTCTATGACCAGAAACTAAATAAATACAGATAAGGGTACAGATAGGCCTCTCTTTTCTCATCTTTTCCCTAGGTTTGGCTGAGAAACTTGAGAGAGGGATGTCAAAATCTAGGAAAGATTCAGAAGCTCATCATTTCTCTGAAGCTTGAAAATAGATGTCCTTGCAAGAGTACAGAAGCCTCAGTGTCCAGCTGCCAGCCCGGCCAGCAGCATGGCCAGGCCTCTGCCTTTGTGCACAGGAATGAGATCTGAAGGACAACATTCTCCTCTCTGGTTTCTGCATGATTTTTACTGACTTTGTTCTGTAGAATTTTACTTTCTTTGTTCTCAGAATTTTCTGGAATTTTAAAATTAATGGCTGTATAATCTTACAAGTATTAGGATGACTGTATTTGCAATATCTTGTTATATGAAATGAGCATCATGCTCTGATGAAAAACAAAGTGATAGATCACAGCTAGTTCTGCCTCAAAAAGAACTATATGAAGTTATAAGCTCCTTGGAAAGCAGTATGCTTCAAGAAGGTGGAAAGACATACTTTCTGAGGGTGAGAGTCATATCTGCAGATATTATTTTTTAAATTATTCCTTTCAGTAAACTGTTTAAAAACCTTCACTGTCTCCAGAAATGTAAACAGGTATTACTGAAGCTGCTTTTAATGTGAAGGAAAAAAATATTATTAATGAATTGCCATTTCCATTTTATTATTCTCATTTCTTTTGGAAGAATTCTCTACCCCTACTCTGCTAATGTGAAAAACTCTTTCTTTTCCTTAGCAGTTGCTTTAATAAGCTAAATACTATATTTTTAATAACTTCAGTAAGCATGATATATTGTGCTGGGTAGTGGTCTAAAGTTGTTCACAGAAATACAAACTTGTTATTTTCACTCTGAAATAACGTAATTCAGTTGAGTCTTAATGAGGTTTAGGCCTAAAGAAAGAAGAAATTTATATATTGTTGAAAATCTATGGCAGATATATAAGGTAGAAAACTAAGTCTGTTCTGCATGGGTTTTTTTACTTAAGGGCATATTCAGCATACTTTTTAATTTTAAATTTCAATTGTCATATTTCTCTCCAGCAGATAGCTATCATTAATGGAAATGGTACAGTCCTAATAATAAAGAAGTTTAAATTAAATAGAATTTACAGTTTTAAGCAGTGTTCCAGAACAGAGAAATCAACTAATCTTCTGTAGCCCATGTGCTTTACATCAGAATTCTAGGTTCAAGGATGAGAGAGAAAATGGTTCATAAAGTTTGTTTTTAGTAATATTAAATCTATGATTATTTATGACTCATGAGGACCCTCGATGCACAGAAACTGAAGGTCTGGTAGTTATCTGGGAGGTTCCATTTTCCTAGCAGTCCATGCCAATTTCTCTTTAATTATTGAAGAGGTTAAAACAACAAAATCCGACAGATTGTTAGCTGAACTCAACCCAGACAGATGGCACCATTCTATTGAAGCCAGTTTTGCGAAATTTCTGCTGCACCATATGCTAGAATCAGTTCAACAGCCAATTAGTGCTTTTTATAAGACAATCATTCTCTCAAGGAAATATCTTTTGGACAGGTCACAAATACAGAGTGAGAAGTAAGAAGGCATAAAAAACTGAGTTGAACATACCCTCACTGACTTGTTTACTCCAGTCATAAATAAAGGTTAGCATGGTACGGTATCTTGAATAACCTTTCAGCTCAATCCCAGTAGTGCTGACATTCCTGGTCTGTATCTGGAAAATAAATATTGAATGCTGTAGCAAATTAGAGCTTTTTCCCTCCTTTTTCTCAGTAGCTGTGTTGTAAAGGACAGAATAAAGTTGATTATGCAACTGAGTTCCTATCTATTAAAATAATCTAATTAAAAGAAAAGAAATTGCAACAAAGATTCATAAAAGTGTAGACTTATCAGCTCAAGAAGAAAAGTGATCGTTATAAATGCAAGGCATAACTTACTTTCCAGTAGTCTTAGACATTAACTTTATTTTACCAGGCAAGAAACCAGAAGTACAACACCAATATTTTCATAGGGCCAAAGCACTAGAAAGGTGAAGAAAGATGTTATGATATGCTGATATTATGCTATTTGCTACCCCGTTTTCTGTGATTTGATAAGATCCTCTGAAGCCATATTTTTTAAGAATTATTTATTCAATTAGGTTCTTGAGGTTCAGGCTTTACCTTTCCACTCTCCAAGGCTTGCCTTTTGCATAAATAAACTGATATGCAAAACACTTAAGTAGTCTTGGTGTTCAGAGAAATTGTTAGAATGAGAACTCCAATTACACAGGCTGTGAGAGAGAAGAATTTGATATGCAATAGATGGAGAAGAGACCTATTAGAATGATGAGAAAAAGAGTTGTTACAAAAACAAGTATGTGTCTGTGTGGTATTTCATAGATGTATATAAGCAAGCTATCGTTGCAGACTTAGAGTGATTGGAAACCATGAAGCTATATTGATAAAACAGTTGATTACCCCAGAGTATGCCTGTTCATACCAAGAACAGGCAAAATTTTCCTGCTACAGGAATGATTCAGTGGTTTATTTTATACTTAGGAATACCCTGAGACCAGATGTCTCAGGTTAATCTATGCATATATCACTAGAAGAATATGCAACTAGATTTTTAATGAACCCAAATTAGCACTGTTGACCTTTGGTTGAGGCCTAAGCTTCCATTCAGACACTCTCCCATTCCTCCTCCTCAACAGGACAGAGGGAGAAAATAGGATGAAAATGCTCTTGGGCTGAGATAAAGAGAGAGATTGCTTACCAATTACAGCCTTTGGCAAAACAGGCTTACTTGACTTTGGGAAAAATAATTTAACTTGTTGGGCAGTAAATTCTACTTGTTGAAATGTTGGTTTGATACTGAGACTTCTGTGAAATCAAACAGAAGTAGGAGTACAAAAAAACCCTTTATGGAGGGTGACTATATGACTCTTTTATGAGTGATTATAGAGAGGATGTATTCTCTCCACAGGGGTCAACGCTTCTCCTCACTTCCCCATCATCTCTAGAACCATCAGCTGGTCTCTCCATCAAAAAACAGAAATCCAACTCTGGTGACTGTAATGATTTCTTTAAATTTTTGGTAGGAAGAGAGAGAGACTTAAGAAAGATGAAAGGAATATTCCCCTGGAAAGTATGCTGAGTAGCATATAGCTGTTGCTGCAGAGGAAACAGGCTTTGCAGTGAAAAGGGAGCTCTTCACCAAATATGCTCTTATGCCTGTTTAATAGTGTAGCCTGGCAAAAATGCTGAAATACTTTTGCATGGCAATTGTTGTCAGCAAATAGCACGGTATATCACTGCAAAGGACAGAGTTTTAGGTGTCAGTACAGAGTATTTATGGCAACTAGGTGTTACTTTGCATGCATATGTGCTTTCCTACATGAAAAAAGGACGGGTACCAGTTTCAAAATTGATGGCATACACAGTTTTGGCAGGAAATTGCTGTGGGTGTGCAACTCTCACTAGATGTCCCAGGGCACTGTCATGCACACCAACACAACAAACACCTGTCAGTATTTTGGAGGTTATTCTATTTACTCAGTCCTCCTAGGACATGGCCTGCGAAAGAGTTCCCATCCCACCTATTCTGCAAGCTGTTACCTTGTGATGCCTGTGAAAAAGATGTGTGTGGGACAAGTTCATTGCACTTTATGTTCACCTGATACTGCACAGTATAGACCTCCTTGATTTTCTTTCTATACCAGCATATCTCAAGCAGGCAGTCTGAGATGCAACTGTCAGCCTTAGGACCATGGTGTGAAAAAATCATACCTTTACAAAATAAGCCCAGGAATGCTACCCAGAGGCCAGGGAACTTAAATTTCAGCACCAGGGGGAGGATCTGTCCTAACTTGCAAGCAGGGGTACTTGCACAGCAGTAGCAGAATGATCAATTTGTCCTTCATATATAAAAGGGCCTGAACAAACACTCCAGGCTACATAGGAACTCTTGAATACTATTGCACAAATTTGGAAAGTAAAAGCATGCAAAATAGAGAACATGTCAGTATCTTAATCTTTTGAGTAGCTTTAAGATCTCTGTTCCAGTGTAAGCAGGAGATGGACTAAAAATACAAATAAATATCCATACTTAAGCTTCTTCATAATAATTGCCTCTAAAATAAAAATTGAAATGAACTTTCACATCAAATTTAAACTATTTATGAGCCAATTGTCATCTCTGGTTCAGAAATCCAGCTGTCTTATTCCTGCACATTCATGTTTTTATTTTGCCTTATCTTTGAGAACTAGGGTAAATACAGCAGATCTAAGTGACTATAATTATTTAAATAAAAATGCACATAAAATTAAGTTTCTAGACATCTTCATCTCCTACTTCAAAAAAACAGTTTTGTCCTATCAGTACTGAGATATGACTATGTTATCATTTAGCAGGTGAACCAAACACAATGAGCGGTCTCTAAAAATTACTGATCTTTAAAACACTGAGTTTTTATAGTTTCCACTTTGCCACATTCTGATCATTTTGAAACAATCAAGGCTGATTGCACATATCCCTTTTTAAAGCTTATCAATTCATCCACTGAAGTACATTTCTCTTCTCACAGAAAATAAATACACTACTTCATATATTCTCTGCTTATGGTTTAAGATGTTTGCAACTGTTAGTTGAAGTAATTGTTGTGCAGTACAAAGATGTGATTTCATTTCAATAATAAATAAACACATTTTTTTCCAAATTTCCAACATAATAGTATAACCTGGTTTTACCTCTAGGAAATCTGTTTGTGTGTCCCTGGAATTCACATTTTAACAGCCTCTTATCTGGTTTTACATGTTAGACTTGAAGAAATCACCTTTTTTCTTCATAACAACTACCATCCCAAGATGAAAATTTTATGGTGTTTTATTACTAAGATGTGTGGTTTTATAAAATGAAAATGCACTGTTCTGACCTTGATAATGGAATTCACCACAGTTTCAGGTATCCTGTGACTGATTATCCTCAATATGCTTTTACTGAATGTTGCCTTGCCCTTACATCTGCTCCACTAGTGTAGTCATCTGAACATCTTCTCCATTACAGATTTTTTTTCTCCTTTCTTTTAATGTCTCATAAGAACAGCTATCCAAAGCAGGCTGATCTTTCCCTGCTCTCAAAACAATAAAAATCCTATCCGTACCAGAAAGAAGTACATCTGCTTGTGGATTGTCCAAATAAGAAATTGGATCTTTTCCTAGTTTGATTCTAAACAAAACTTAGGGCTTTTATGTTTTTTATTGGAACCACACAAAGATAACAGGTAGGGAAACCATGAGCAATGTAGTTATGCTGTCTAAAGTCTAATCCAAGCAAATCTTCTGCCTATAAATTTTACATCAATTTTCATTTAGAGTAGACAAACTTTCTGATTAAATTGATAGAAGAGTAGATTAATCCTACATGCTGTGTCCTAGTTGTCTTTCTCTCCATAAGGCTGGAATGGTATTTTAATTATGTATGCATTATTTGGTGTGTACATGGCCTGATATTTTTATGTGAAGCATAGTTGTGATTATGTGAGAAACCTTATAGCACTTAACTGAAGCCGAAAGCTAAAATGTGTTTTACAATGGAGTAGCTGGTTTAGTACACTGTATTATTTTATCCTGTACACTCTGATTATTGTATATAAGTGCAAATCTTTTTTAAAGGTGATGATGTCTCCAGGCAGTGGATATCAAGATGCTTAGTGGGTGTAGAAAGCCCTATGAAAACTAATAGCATAGGAGTTACCATAGTAGAGCTATAACTGCAAACATCAGCAAGGCAAAATATATGAAAATTTTGAGTTGCAGATTTGATTAGGGATTTGGGGAAAGCAATGGAAACAAAGCCTGAGAGGTGACTAGGTGAGGAACTACCCTATCTTCCTAAACCATTTTCCAACAAGAAAAATATCCCCTGCAGTTAAATATGATCATTAATACTAACACAGAAACTCCTGATGTTTGAATAATGTAATGTACTTTGTTACATTTAAATCAAACTTTTATCTTAGGTCTGTACTCCAGTTTAATGAAGTAATGCCTTTTTCATCATTTTCCAAACTGGTACCAATGTTCTACATTAGCATACTGATCAAGATCCTGAAATACTATATAAAATGTAATAAATCAGAGATAATGAAAAGAAACAGATAGAATAGATTTTAGAATTGGAGATTGATGAGTCCAGTGAAAGGAGATAAATTTAAATAAAAATCTGAAAAGAAAAAAATAGTACTTGAAAGCCACATTTTTTGTTTTCCAAATATGATGGCTGAATATAATGACTCATATAACATCCTTAACTGGAAAGCACTCACAAGGATCATCAAAGTGGAACTCCTGGCCCTGCATAGGACAACCACAAAAATCACATCATGTGCCATACTAGTGTTGTCCAAAATACTTTTTGAACTCTGTCAGGCTTAGTGCTGTGACCACTTCCCTGGGGAGCCTGTTCAAGGGCCCCACCACCCTCTGGGTGAAGAACCTTTTTCTAATGTCTAACCTAAACCTTCCCTGACACAGCTTCATGCTATTCCTTCTGGTCTTTCTTTGATCAGCAGAAAGAAATTTGTTCCTGCTCCTCTGCTTCCCCCAGTGAGGAAGCTATAGACTGTGATGACATCTCCCCTCGGTCTTCTCTTCTCTAGACTGAACAAAGCAAGTGACCTCAGCTGCTCAAGTCACAAATTTTAGGGTTTTTTTCCTGATTTTCCTCCCCCCGTTGCATTCAGTGGCTCCTAACAACTCATTTCTCAATGAAAAGAGAGACTTTTCAGATAAGAAACAGACAAAAAGAGGTCTTTATTTTAAAAAGAGCCTCGAGTAAAAGTACTTTAGGGAATGTAAACAAGTTGTAGAGTATGAACAGGAAAAGGTAGACTAGTACTAGATGAAAAAAATAAAGTTTTTTTGTATATTCTTTACAAACTTGGATTAAGGACTTGGTAAAATCATAGTAACTGAATAGTTAAGCCATCAGTACACAGGAAATAATACCTTGTGATGAGCATGGTTAATCCAAGCTATCTGTCAGTGAGATCATGCATGCATCTGTGCTCCATGACCAAAAATGAAACAAAATGTAGGCTTGAGTTAATCACAACAACTCTGAGAGAAGCAAAAGTCTGAGAAGGTGGTTTCTGAGTCCAAATATTTTAAACCATTTTCTTGCCACTAAAGCTGCTGGGGCTGTCTTTCTTCACTGAAGGGATAGTTGCAACAAAAGCTTTAGACTTCAGCTGCATATTTTAGTATGATATAAAGACAGAAAAATCATATATTTATCTGAATTGCCTACTGCTACACAATACATGCTTAATCCTTTGTAAAACTGGTAGCCAAAAGTGGCTTTTGGTGAGTCACAATTACATCAGACACAATAACTGACTTTGAAGGCTGCATCTCACAAGCAGTGCTTGAGTTCACAGGCATTCTGATATCCAGAAAGTTATCACTTACCTAGAAAATGTGCTTTGAATTTCATTATTCTCTGAGATAACACCACATTTAGAAAGACGATATTATTTTCCTGTTTTCCTATTGTGAACATATATTTTCCTCAAACCCAGTCATGACAATAGCTGTGCAAAGCATTCTGCTTTTTAGAAGTATAAGGGGATCAGCTTCACTGCCAATCTGACCTATTACTTACTTCTCTGTGTGCTTCCTCCACAGATTGTGCTTTTAATGGCAAGAGGTATTAACACTCTACCTGTGACAGCAGCTCAGCAGACTGTCATGTTTGGAATCAGATCTTGAAAGCAGTTCATGCAAATTACATGCCAGCTTGTCGTCTTCAGTAGAAGAGTACATTAAGTGTATGAAAGTCTTCAGCAGTGACAAGTTAAAAGAGTAAATATGACAAGTTCTCTATCTGTCAAGATGGAACAAGAGAAGCAAGGTGACAAAAAGTATCAGAAAGTAGTTTGATTCTCATGAACAAGGTACAGCTAGCAACAATGGTTAATAAGTCAAACCTTCTAAATAGCTTAGTAAAGTAAAGAGAACAGTAAATCTTAGAAACTGGTGATTATAATGATACTACAGGAACTGGAAGAAACATGATGCCATATTAAGAAAAGCAGTAGACAAATGAAATGTGATGGTGGGAGAAAATTAAGTCTAGAGGAGTGCAGTGCTTGTAAACTCTTCAAAAAAACTGTCCCTGGAATTAGGCTGTGATGCTCAATTTATCACAAACTAAGATCTAAATCTAGGAGACCATTTTTATAAAGATGATAAAAACTTCTTGCTCCATTTAGACAATGGAATAAGAATAGATAAGTAAGAAATTTCATGCAATAGTCTGAATTTTCAGAAATTATATCTCCAGAAAAAGCTCTTTGTCTCTAGATAAAAAACAACTGAAAGAGTCTTAGTTTAAAGCTTTCCTTCTTTTCTGTGCTTTTGATTAATTTCTTTGTTTCTCATGGTGATGTAGTGAAAAACCTTCTCCTCTTAGTCTATACCTATCCTCCTATAAAAGAAGAAAGCAGCATACTTCTTTTTCTTTTCTACAAAGCAGGTTTCTCAAACCTGTGAGGTCACTCAGGCTCTTGAGGCATTTTTCCTTAAATGCTTCTTCTTCTCTTCTACACGCAAACATTATTTCCCTTGTCTCAGTAACTTAGCATCATTATCATAATAACATCTTTTTAATGTCAAATCAAAGTGGCCATGATAAGAATTCTGTTTTAACGAGGGAGGAAAGAAATGCTACAAATTCTTTTAACTTGTCCAAATACATCATATCTAAAAAAAGTAAAGCAATAAAAAGCATACAGAAGGCATCCAATAAATAGTTTTAGGTTACCTTCCTCCCTCTTCCCTCCTCATGATAAATTTATCTTTTTTTTTTTTTTTAATTTATTATTAATATTTAATTTCTTCTTATTGCAGACAAGAGAATGGAAAGGTACCTGCAATTCTTTTTCCAGTCTTAAAAAGTCCTGAAAGTATAGCTCTGTAGAAAACCTTAGCAAACTGAATATTTTTCATATTATGCAGAATGCTTAATTTTTTCAGTAGTTAATTTTCTCACTAGGTATTTTGAAATGCGAAAATGCAACTATAATATTTAATCCATTGAAACTCCTTGCAGGCTGATTTCCACCAGATTTCAAATTATTAATGTTCTCTCCAATTAATTATGCCTCAAATCTTAATACTTTCTTAAAGAAAAAATTGAAGCTATGATAAAGGGAATGGATTCACAAATTTATGTGTGTGTGTGTGCATGCACATTAATTAAGAGGGAAGTGTTTAAACATTAAAATCTCTAATTCAGCCTTTAGAAATGTTGAAGCTGGAATATACTCATATGAAATAAACACATAAATTTAAGTTGAATTTATTATTTAGGGCAGCTCAGCTCAAGAGTCAAAAAAATTAATCAAAAGTTAATTAAACCTCAGAAAATAAACTAAATTTTTTTCTTCCACACTGAAATAATTTCGTGCTCTGTCACCTAAAAGATCTTAGTCTCCTGGCTTTCTCTTAAATCAGACAGTTTTCACTTTATAGAGGATAGAATTTTTTATTCACTTCTCTGTATATGTGGTTTGGTGTCATCTGTATGATCATCCAACACTGACTGCTTTTTGTATATTTTTCTCCATTTAAAAAAAGATTCTGAATTGCAGATACTTACGTGTGAGAAAAGGTTGACGTGGCATACTCTCAACATAGCAGTGCTAGTGCTTCATGGTCAAACACTCCACTTGTTTGACTGATTGGAGGTAGGCATTTTGAAGCAGCCCTTCTAGACAAGCTGCCACAGAATGAGAGGAGAAGAAATGAGCTCAAAACCAAAGAAAAAGAGATCATTTATTTTCTATTCTAAAAAATTGTGAAGGGAGGACTTCAGAACTGAGTTTACAAACTGCTCAAGATCAGAACAAGATGAAACTGCAAATTTTTACATCTGATTTTTGTTCTGAAATGTTTCCTTGCGATCTCTTTTTCATAGTCACAATAGTTCCTTGGTAGTTTGAATGCTTTTTTCTACATGAACTAGATATAGATAATTAAAAAAAACCCAATCCACATTCTGTTTCTGAAATGTATGTTGTTAACTGCAGACAATCAATTTACCTACAAAAAGTTTTCAGTGCAGTTTTAAAAATTATACCATTCGCTTCATCATACTTAGGAATAGTTCCTTTGCATGAGTGAATACATGACTGTCTTAGAAATTCCGATTAGTATGAATGCAAATTCTTTTAATCTGCTTGTATGTCTTCTAGTACTAGCAATTCTCAATTTCATTTTAAGGTTCATTTAAAAAAGAAGTAAAATATGGGTGATGTTAAAACCAACTGAAGGACAAGTTAGTCTAGAGTGAGATGTCCTAGTTTTGAAATATTCAAAGCTTGTTACTTTACTGTGATGACTTTTAAGGAAGAACTGATTTGAACATGAATTGCAAATATTCCCTAGCAAATTAATGTAGGTTAGGATATCTCAATCTTGATAGCTTAGACAAATATTGCAGAGCCAATGGTATTGAACTTTAAATATCTTTGTATATAAATATATGGCATTTGTATTTTTATATTTGTATATAAATATATAAAATTTGTGGGTTTTGTATTTATATATATATATATATATATATAAATGAAATCTGGGAATGTAGAATGACAACAAAAAATGACCACTGAGCAGAATCCAGGAGTAGAATCCAAACAAAGTCTATACACATGTATCTTTCACTACAGAAATAAAGAGAAAAAAAAAAAATGTTTTCCTTGGAAACTACTGAGGGATTTTATAATCTAATGAGCTTTTTTAAAGTAGTGAATTCTCTGTCCAGCTAACATCATTGCTGTTTCAGTGTCAAGTAGTTAACAGATGATTAGTAGGAAAAATTTGTGATCCTTTTGTTTCACACTCCAGCTATAGCATGTGTAAGGGATTAGTTTTGCTGTACTTACTGGCCTCAAATAGCCTTCTTCTGTTTAAAATGCTCAGCAGAAGACACAACAGAAAACTGCATGTTTGGCTTTGATTTTGAGCTATTTTTTCCCCAAACTGTGTAAGGCTCTGGAACAGACTTTGTGCTGCCTCCTGTAAACAGTGCTTTCATTTTATTTTCAGTTTATTTGGACTGGATATTATCATCAACAATAAGACCATTATGAGTATTGAAAAAGATACCATCTCTCAGAGAAAAGAAAAAAATCAACATGTAAAATCCACTCTTTCAAAATCAGTCTCCCCCAGAGCTCAGAGAATTTCCAAGTAAAGTCAGATATCTGACTTGGACTGCGGGTGAAATGCAAAACTCCCAGAGAACCCAAACCTTCAAAAAATCCAAACCCATAAGAAATTGTTTTACTTAACAAATTTCCCAAATTTAATGAGGTTTGCGGTCAAAATTATATAAAAACATTTTATCTCTGACCATCATCCTAACCTCAGACTAGCCATCAGAAATACTCTCTTTATCAGTGTAATTTGGCCCATTTTATCTACTGCTCTTCAACCAGTCTAAATGCAAAATAAATATTCATATGTACTGTTTGCACTAGCTCAAAAGCTCACTTAATATTATTGTTTCTTTCAAATTGCTCATATTATTCTCACCCAATATAATATAAAACCTTGATAACCTCTCAGCGCTGTGACAAACACATCAATTAGTGTTCACATAATTATAAATTATGTTCTTGTTCATTTGCCCTGCAAAATTTAAACTTTCCTATTTCTATCTTACACTTACAGTGAAAAACAGTAAAAAAGCATTGAATATTAAGAACTATTTGTAAGGAAAACAAACCAAACCAAAATATTTCAATAACACTCCTTAAAACTTCCCATTCTCAACAGGTACAGTAGAAGAAGAACAAGTGCAGAAAAAGGCAACAAGGACAAACAAAAGACCATAATGTCTTTCTTTGAACAGCTACTTAAGAGATGAGGGCTCTTATCAATAAAAAGATGACAAAGAAAATGCAATAATTGATTACAAAATCATCATGGGCAGGACAATAACCTGAAGAAAGGATGATTACTGATTGTCTCAAAGTATGAAAAAAGAGAACATCAAAACAACCTAACAGGGGACATGTCGAAAATAAAAGATGTGCTTCACTGAACAGGTAAGCAGACGGTACCACAGATGTAGATGATTGCAAAAGTGTACATGAATTCAGAAAACAAGAAAAGTAATGGCGAAAAAAATCTATCTTGACCTATTCAATACAAAGAGATTACATCATGAAGTGCTTGATTCACAACTTGCTGGAAGCTGGGAGAAGATAAAAAGGGAACCATCACTACATTCATGTTTCATTTACTTTCATTGTTACTCTGAATCAGTGTGGGCATACTGTTTATTTTTCAGGTATAGACCATGTCCTGCCATGTTTCTGTTTAAAGATGTCAAAAAATAGCACTAAAAAGCAGTTTATCCTGTGTTTACCATCCTGCAGAATTAGGTGACTGCAGTACACTCTGCCGGAGGCCGTTTTCAAAGTTGTTTGATCATTTCAGTTGCAATTCAATACTGTACCCATTAGATAGACATTCACGTTTCACAAACTCTTTCAGGATGCAACTGTGGATCTCATTTTTGACATAAAAATTATCAAATGATAAATTGAATTTTTACTTACTTTGCTTTGCACATATAAATCATGATTTGACTTCAGTGAGAAATAAAATATTTTCAATTAAGGAACCAGTATCTGCACGTATTTACAAGAATAAATATGTCAAGTTATTTATTGAAAATAAACTCCCTGTTACTTTAGTTACTTTAGGGTTTTAAAGCACAATCATTCATCAGAGTTAGACACACACAGTTCTAAATGGAAAAATTTGTCTTTTTTTATTCCAGTTGACCAAACCTAATTCTCTAACACAATAATTTAGTAATAGTACTTTGTTTAGGTAAAAATGAAAAATCACTTTAACTACAGTGTGAATTCATTAACTCATAAGATTACTAAATAGGCAAGGTCTTGCAACTGAATACAGGATTTTTATTTCTGAGTTTTGCAAATCCTTTGAGCTTTACAGTCATGAACACAGTGTTGAGGAAAAAAAAAAAAGTCAGTATTCTGAATTTTGCTATGCTTCATCGATGATACCTGAAATGCACTTTTTTGTTTGTTTTTTTCCCTGTTTTTAGATTAAAATCTGCAGATAACACAAACAAGTTAAAACTAACAGAATTAGACAAAGATAATAAGAGCTGCCATCTCTCACAAGATCAGACCCTTATAGGTAGCATTCTGACTTTCATTCAAAAGCTGTAACAATTCAAATATAATGAAATCCTTTAACAGCATGATGGCATTTTCAGTTTCCAATCTGACAAAACTACTGTCCAGGATGTCCAAGGTTTCAATACTACTGAAAGCTCTTAACAATTCCAAATGCTTTCTAAAGCTTTCTACAGAGACATTGGCTACATGTGAAGCAGTGAACTGTTAAAGAGTTGGAAAAGAAATATGCAAAATAATTTGGCAGCTAAATTTTCTTCTCTGAGTGTACCCAAGGCCATTTAAGAACAGCACAGGTATTAGCAGCTGCCTACTCATTCTTTCACAAGGGATTTCTGCTTCTGCAAACTGTATTAGAGTATAGGGAGGATGGTTTTCCACTGGAAAAATAAAAAATATAATAGCAAAATATAGTAGATTTATAACACCCTAAATTTTGCAGTTCTAATTTACTGTATGTTAATGACAAGAAGAAGAGGCAAGTATAAAGCAGGCAGGAATAAATATGCCTGATTACATAGCAATAGGGAACCTGTGAATTCTGTCATGGTCCATTTTCAAATTAAGTCCATGTTCTCCCTCCTTTTTTCACTGTCAAAAATTTCAGTTAAATGTATTATTAAAATACATTTCTAACCCTCTATATGTTATTAGATAATATGAAGTAAGGGCAAATTTAACAACAAATTTTTGTTGTCAAATAATGAAGGTGAATTCTCTTAATTCCTTCACAGTACCCCAGTCATCTAGTGGTTAGATCAATAAATGCACTGTAAGCAATCTCATCTTCCTGTTCTTAGCTCATGGGTTTAATAACCTGAAAAAACAGTTGTTTCAAGTAGCTCAAACTTAAAGTAGAATACTGCAAAATAAAACAGAATTAAAAGATACCACCAACCAATTCAGTATTCACTATCTCAGGGAAATAGAAAATTTTTGCTATTTCTGAGTGTAAAGAGGACAGTGACTAGTTCAAATGATCTTTCAAAAATGATGGGCAATCCCTAATGTTGCAAAGCAATGGGACAATATTTTATAAGAGGAGGACCTTAACAGAAGGTGAAAACCTGTTCTCAGGAAGGGTGGGTATTGCATCTATCTATTATTCTTGTATTTCAGGAGTGTGCAGCAAAATCATAAATGTGTTTCAAGACTAGCTATATAATACTCAAGGTTCATTTGAGCATTTAATTAGCTTTTTGAGTCAGTTTATAGGAGTCATATGAATGACAGATTTTTGGTGTTCCACAACAGTGGATTGTCAAAAGCTATTTCTTTTCACTTTAGAACACCCTGCCTTTTTATTTCCTCAGTCTGATGAGCAGCTGATGACCCATCGCTGGTGTCCCAGAGACTGTTTGTCTGCCTCTCTGCACAGAACAGAAACCCCAGCAGATGTACAGAGCCTGTAATAAAGAATTGCAAAGCAGAGTTTTGCTGCTTTACAGCCAGTTTTCAGAAAACAGCACACAATAGTCTTGTAAACCTCTACCGTTTTATCTGCCATTCGGGCCATGTGCCACTGGCCAGCAGTTTTATTAGGAATGCACTGTTGTATGTTTATACATGCAATGAGAAATCTCTTGCTTGCCCACTTAGCATATCTGATTTGCACTGCAGGAGAGGCATTGGCAGGTGGTACTGGTGAGACTAACTGTACAAAATCATTTCTTTCTGTTAGGTAATTCAAGTATGCAACAACTGTACTTCACTACCAAATGAAGCAGCACAGAGCAAGTATATGTTGATATTTATGTTTCAAAACTTGGGTATTATAACCAAAATGTAAGCATAGTTGGAAATCCAAATTTATACTGGAAATAAAATACATGAATCTGGACTGTGTATCATACTCTGTTCCTATTCAGTATTAATAGACCAGAGGAGATAGAAAAACAAAATGAGGATAGACTCATTTGGTTCCGGTGGTAGAGTTTAAGAGATGGTGTCACTTTCTCATCTTGTAAAACTGTCCAAGCTCTCCTTGAGGAATATTGTAACATGAAAAGAGATACAAAGTCAGAATTACAAGAGATGTAATACTTCCATGCTTTTTAATTCTCTTTTTGATGATCTATGATCCTGATATAGACTCCCACCTCAGCCTAGGAGATGGCAAACAGCTACTCTCTCTTTTTGGGTTGCAGAACAAAAAAAACGGCTTGTCTAGGCCATAAGAGCTGTCACACTTTACAGATCTAAGTCTGCATCATCAGTGTTTTCTTTCTTTCAATCTTTAAAAGCTGAAAGTTTGAATTCAGGAAAATTTTTCTTATTGTCATTGGTTTAGTAGCAGTGGGAGGGCTACAAGGGCAATTTCATTTAGAAGCTACTAGAAGTTTCACTGTCTTATCCTATACAGAAGCCGATGACAGCCAACTCCAGGAGGGACTTCTTTAGTGATAGCCGAGGCTAAGCCAATGAAATGCACTTTTGAGATAACATGTTCAAGAACAGAGGTAGAGAAGCCGGTGGCGCAGAAGAAATTCCAGCCTGGAGAAGAGTGGAGGACAACATGGGATAACAAGGCAGGCTCCAAGGTGACTGCAGCAGGAGCAGGGAGGAGGAGTCCGGGGGTCCCCCTCTCCCTCCAGCATGGGAAAGACTGAGAGCTGAGGCTCCTGCCACCTGTGGAAGACCACTGGGATGCAGAGACCCTCCTGCAGCTCATGGAAGAGCCCTTGCTGGAGCAGGTGGTTGCATGAAGGAGGCTGTAACCTGCTTTGGGAGGGACAAGATGGAGCGGAGTCCTGCAGGAGACCTGTGGCCCCGGTGGGGGACCCACATCGGTACAACTCAGCCCATGAAGGACTGCACCCCCTTGAAAGAGTGACCCACAGGGCAAGACTGTCTCCCATGGGGAGGGACCCCATAGAAGCAGGGGAAGGACTCAGAGCCAAGACCCCCTGTAGCCCATGGTGAAGACTACGGTGATGCAGGTTGTCCCCCTGCAGCCCATAGAAGACCATTGGGGTGCAAAGACACCCCTCCGCCCCGCACCCAATGGAGGAGTAACCCACAGGACAGAAGACTGGCAAGATCTGCTGTCTGAAGAGTAGACTCGGTGTGATTACAAAACCCCTTCCCATCCCCCCGTACTGCTGGTGGGAGGAGGAAGAACTTGGAAGAAAGCAGAAGTGTGTGTGGTGGGGAAGGTGTTTGTTTAAGCCTGTTTTATTTCTCACTCTCTTAGTTTTATCTTGTTAGCAATAAATTTCAGTTTTAGGAATTTAGACTATTTTGCCCATATCTATCCTCATGAATTCCTTGCCGTTTTTTATTCTCCTCTGCTACTTTGCAGAGAGACAGTGAGAGCAGCTTGGTGGGTATCCTGGCATCTAGCCAGGGTCAAACTACCACACTTATATACTCTAATACTATAATATAGTTCTTATTGGGTTCATGAGGATACCATATATGTCCAAATCCATGTTAGACCAGTAAACTTCTCTCTGCTATTACATTTAAAATCAAAATGAAGCACATAATGTTAAATTACTCATAATTTGCTAAAAATTATACCAATTTTCAGAGGCAAAGTTACTGCAGTACACCATTCAAACAATGAGTTCCAGAGCTAAATGCAAGGAAACAAATCAAGCTGTAAAAGAACTGATTTATCTTGAAAAGTACTTCTTGCTCAGAGCACTTGTTCTTCCTTTTGTAACATTACTATAAGCAATTTTATAAAAAATTTCTATCTGATATCACATGTAATAAAATTAGAATCTGCAAGACTTAGAGTGTTTAGTCAAACATCAGAGCATAATTTTGACCATCATCAAATTGAAGAAATTTGTTGATGATTTTACTGATATTGCAAGTGGAGAGAAAATTTTAATGCAAATGATATTGTAATGAGTGCTTTTGTAGGTGCTATCACATTTTCTGTAGAGAAGTTATCTCTCAGGAACATCTAATATTGACAGCAAAACTTGGTAGTTCAGTCCATTCACTGCACAGGTTTTACAAGGGCATTGTGTCAGAGCAGGCAGGGTTTGTTTTAGTTCTAACACGCTTAACAACAAATTCTCCCCTTTCTCTCTACTGTTTACATTCTGGTAAATGAAAAATTGCCAGACAAAACATTTAAATGGGGACACATAAACAGAGAAATTGCACAAATAGAAAACTTGGGAAAAGATAAAGAAATTTTCTGCTGGAAGAGCCGAATTAAATCATGTATGCATAAAGATTCAATCCCCAAAGCCTGACAAAGGAAGGAAGAAATAGACTTCACCCACATGGCTACCATATGTCAATTCCCTTATAATCATGCTATAACAACAGACTTACAAATGTTTAAGAAAGAGCATCTTCACCAACTGCAAGTTCAGATATATTTGTTTACTTACAACTTCCCGAAATGTGAAAAATGCAACTGTAGACAAGAAATGCAGAGAAAGACTTATAAAAATAAACTAAATGATATACTGTGGGACTGTAAGTAAGACATAGACACTGACTTAGAAGTCTCATCTTCACGAGCAGGTACTAGAAGAAAGTTTAGTGATTATCAAAGGATCATAACATACATTCAGTATAGACTCTAATGTAAGAAACTGAGCATTTCAACAGATTGAGAAGTAAACTGATAAGAACAAGTCAACAACCTATGGTAGAGGACTCTTTCTGTTCATTTGTCTCCATTCTTCTCTATTTTCAGGGAAATATTTGAACATATCTATTAGCTCCTCTCATTTTTGGTTCAGCATTGTTTTCCTGTCTTTATGGAGGTCTATTAGGGCCAGCAGCATATCAGTCTGAAAGTTATTTTAAGATTTAAGGAGAAAAATTCCACCAAAAGCTGAGATGGATTATAGGATGATGGATAGGGTTAAAGTTTAGAGGAGGCTAAGAATTCTAGGGTAAAAGCACTACAACTCCCTGGACTGAATGCCGTTGACATGCTCCCCATACAAAGATAATCATCTGTTCAGAGGAACAGAACAGAGTGTGGAATGAAGTAGAGAATACATGGCCTCCCTCCATTCAAATCCTGGCAGAAAGGAGGAACCCTGTGGTACTTTGAAGATCATGAGACTTTACAGTACCTGTCAATCAGGGGAGAATTAGGATGTTCTGCTGCTGAGTCAACAGCCATGTCAAAACCTCCTCAGGTGCCAAGCCACAACCACCCTCCTCCTATTACGTATGTCAAGAGAAGTTTACACGAATCAGAAATAAAAAATATTTATGACTAGAGCCACTCAAGCTCCACCTAAACATAAAGAAATAATATAAAAGTAAGTTGAGGATAGGCAGAAAGTTGGAGAAGACTCCACTGAAACTGCTGGGGTGAGTCAACAGGCTGAGCCCATCTTCTTCTCCCACAGGGATGCCTTGGGTAAGAATTATACTCTACGCATGTTAAATGCTGTTATTAGTACTAGAGCTTGTGCTTGTTTAATATATATGAATAGATTGCTTTAAAACGTATTTTTGCAGCTACATCCTATCAATTTTGGCATAGGATTTCAGAGAACTCTTCTATTGCAGCAGTCCTGAAAATTTTACCAAGCTTTGTTACCTGAAGGATAATAAATTCTTTTACTCTATAGATAAAAGTTTGAAGTAATTAAAATACAATAGGAAATTCAACGTTTATACATAATAATAAAAATTTATACATAATAGTAATTCATACAAATACTCTGCAACATTTAAAAGAAAATCTCTAAAAGTGCTTAAGCAACAGTGTTCTTAGTCATTACTAATCCTATTATCTAGAACCAGAACTGATTTCAGGAAAGGATCAAGAGGAAATAAGGAAGAGTTTGGAGAGTCTTTTTTGACATTCTAGATGCAATTGGTTTCATAAGTAACCCATTTTCTTCCCTGTTAAAAAGTGCGTTTTTCTTCCTGAACATAGAATTGATAAATATTACATTTCTAAGTAAAGCCATCTGGTTTTCCCGAATAGATACTCCAAAAAGCAAAGTCTCTTTAAGGTGAGCGTGTTTAAATAATTAATCTTATTTCGCTCAATTCTTTCTCCCCTGCTCTTTATTACCATATTAAGAACTAAACATTAAGGCTTTTTTTGCTCTCTAAGTCTGAAAAATTTAAATTTCATCATATAAAAAGAAGTATTTTACAATTAGGTAATTTACAGCCAAAAGCTGCAAATTCACAAGAATTTATCCAATGAAACCTTTGTATTAAGTGCATAAAATTTTAAAATAAATAACTGTACACAAGACCTGAAGTGGCCTAAATTTAACGTCTAGAGCATGACCCAGTCAAATTAATAGAATTACCTGAAATTATATTGGTCTTTTGAGTCACAGTGATTTTTTTGTCTGAAGCTTTCACATTATATTTGTAGTTTTTCTCCAGTTCAGACACATTTGACACTCTGCAGTGACTTTACTAGAAGTTTCTGACCTTTCAGATTATGCATGAAGTGTAAGACTGGGAAATGTCACAAACCTTAATTGATGTTATGATGCAATTCATACAAATCAACACGTTCAACCCCTCTTATATTCACGCATATTTTAATAATATTGCAACTATATTTTATAGGAAGAGATTGAAGATGTGATGTCCCCTCTGAATTGCTATTAACATACTTTATAACATTACTCAAGTAGTTTCATAGTGACTGATTTTACACTGGGATGTAGAACATCCTTCAGATCTATGTTATTTCTGCTTTGGAGTTTACTATTTAAGAGCACTAAAAACAACGTGCTGAAGTTGTAGCGCAGGTATATACTTATTGCCACCAAAGAGAACATTAATTTAAAATTTCTTTTTAGATATTCTCAATATCAAATATTATCTGAGTTGCCTTCAAAAAAGTGAACTTTGGAGTTCCCCATAGTTCTGCACCACAGGGATGGTCTTTTTGCCAAAGTGTGACTGCTCTGCTTACAGGGTCCAGTACTATTTTTTCTAGCCAAGCTTTAGTGCTGTATGCAATGTCTCTGTTTATTCTTGAAACATAACTGAAAACTATTTTATTTTTCTTATTACCCACACAGAACAGATATACAGTTCTGTGCTTGGTTGTCCGTGTTTTTCTCATGTGTCTTTTGGATAGGTCTTCTTGTGTCATTGTACTTGCACGGCTCTTCCTTCACCCCCTCAATTTATATGTCTCAAATTCAAAGAACATCCTTTCAGATGTCCTTTGTAACCATATAACTCTCAAGACACTTTCCTGCACATGATTAGCTTCACTATCAACACCTGAACTTCAGACATTTTTGACATCTTATAGGCCACTCCTTGAATGACTTAGCAAATGTAAGCCTAACAAAACTGAAGATCAGATTTTTCCTGTAACTCCAATAAATAAACATCACTTTTCCCCCCTTTTCTTCTATTTCCTAGTGTCTTTCTCCCATATCTGTATTAAACATTGCTTCTATATTTCAGCTAGATCCCACACAGGTGCTTTCCCACCCCCTTTCTATGTAACAATTGTAGTACTAATTTGGTCAGTATATTTCAAATAAAAAATTCAAAATTTTTAGATAGAATGAAAATTTTTACAATGATTTAATTTGGAATGTGTTCTAAATGAAAAGGTCTTTCTACTGTGATAGTCTAATTACAGTTGGTAAGTGTGGGCAATAGCTTACCTTAATAAGAACCTCAAAGTACCAATCACCTCAATTTGTTGACTGGTCATAAAACCATGCGTCCACTTTAAAAAATGTAGCTGATATGTCAAATTTGTGTATCCAAAGCATACTATTAGATTTAAATATCTAAAATCTCGAGTTCCTATAGGTCACATGGCTTCCTTTTGTCCCAAAGTTGCTGTAGTAATAGAACTTTTTTCAATGCAGTTTAACAGGTCCTTTGTACAGCTGCTAGACATTTCCCAATATTAATATCCCATACAAATGGAAAAGATGCTAATTAGGGGAGGATGTACCAAGACTGATAATTCAGATACATTACATAAGGCATGTTCTAAGACAAGCTTTATTTAACATAATGTTCCAGTTAAACGTGAATGAAATTAAATTGTGAAACAGCTGCTATGTTTAGTGTTCTGCTTTTACTAGAGCGACATATTCTTCTTCCACTGTAGTTCCAGTAACATCTGCCCTCATTTAGCCAATCTATTATTCAATAAAGTGCACAAGAAACTCCCAAATAACCCATTTGATCGGTAAAAGTAAAATGGGAAATTGAATACTTAAAGAAATAAAAAAAACAGAGGGCTCCCAGATATTTTTTTTAAAGAGCTCCATTAAACATTTTTATTCCTTTTTTTGGTATACATTATTATTCTGAATAGTAGGCAGGTATTTTGCTTCAGAACAGAGAAAAAAGGCTTAAAGAAAAAAATAGAAAAAAAGGAATTGTCAAAGTAGCTTTCTTTGCCTCTGATGTAAATTCTCCTTAATATACATTATTCTTTGGAATGGTTTTCCTTCACCATTCTTTGCTATTAATCTGTACATTCATCCAGCCTCTAAACTTTTCCTGTCCTGTCCAGCTTTATGTGTTCCGTAAACTGTTTAATTCTGCCTTTCTCTATTTTATTTTATATATATATATATATACATATATAAAATATTTCTGCAGTTTAGTTTGTATGTAGATGCCTGCTCTAGGAAGTCTAGGTTTATGAATGAGACAGGATATCTGTGGGTTTTTTTCTGGCTCTGTAAACAACATTTCCCAGCAGAATTCCCTTCTCAAGAACTAGAATCATTGTAACATTAAATATATATATATATATACATAAATATATATATATATAGTATGCACATATAAGCTTGCTTTCCAAAACTTGTACACACTCAGCAATTCAAATACTATGACAGTCTTAATATGCAGGCTGTGACTGAGCTATGGAACAGTGGTGTTGGAGGAAGGACTAGCTTAAATACAAATTGCTCTTCTGCAGAAATTCTTCCTGTACTCTGACTCAGCCCAGAAAAGGTTGCCTGTTGTCTGCTCATCTAGGCTATAATGACCCAAGCTGAACTAATGGCTGTATAATACTGTGACTAAATCACAATTCTTCGAATGTGTTACATGAGATTGTTCCCTTCTATTCCCTTCTGCAACTAAGTGGAAGTTAATAGCGTCAACATTCTCTGTTGCAATCCTTTCCAAGTAGGAAAGATAACATTTTTCAGGATCCATTTGTGAAGTACATTTAATTTTTCTTAACTGTAGAATGTCCTTTGTAACAATGGGCTGTTCCTAATCAAAAAGCATTTTTCTGGATTATAAACTAACATCATGAGGAGTAGTTAGATAGTTATGGTTCTTTTAGTTCAAAATGGGTTTCAGTAGAAAAAAAATCAAGTTAACTCATAATCCACCAAACCGCTAATAATCCACCAAATTTAAACTCAAAATCCTATGAATGTAATTGCTCCTTGGAGGTACTTCTGAGCCATTATGACTGGCATTATAGCACATATGTCAGAGACATTTCTATGCTAACAATTCCTTGTTCATCACTGAAATAATTTCTTTTCAATGGAGAACTCTCTTTCATTACATTATTATGAACTCAGAAAATAGTCTGTTTACAAAGGTGTACAGTGATAAGTCAAGGTTTTTAAACTGAAAGACAGTAGGTTTAGATTAGATATTGGGGAAAAAATCTTTACTTTGAGGGTAGTGAGGCAGTGAAACTGTGGGAAGCTGTGGATGTCCCATCCCTGGAAGTGTTCAAGTCCAGGTTGGATGGGGCATTGAGTAACCTAGACTAGAGAAAGGTGTCCCTACCCATGGCAGGGAGGCTGGTGATAAACAATTTCTGTTTCTGGATTTTCATAAATACCCTCCTCCGTGTGTGTTAATGCTCATAGCTGTTGCCCAAATTGCCTCTAAATGACACATCTTAGAAAGTGAACTGTGTGGTTTTCCAAAGTGTTATGACTGTTTGCTTCATATACTTACAGCCTGCAAAATAAATATCTAGGTAGTGTGCTCTATATATATTACCCAATTCAACATTCATTGACATCAACAAAAGGTTTTATGCTGAGCTCCATTGCCCCAGGACAGAGTAAGAATGATAGCTAAATACAGGAGTAGATCTGACAGAGGACTGAAAATTATCATTACTTTCCTCTAAAATCTGCTGTAAAATTAATGAAATGAAGCAGCGATAGTATAACCAATACAGTGTATAAAAGCTTAAAATTATGTTTTGCTATTTAACCCTCTTTTTTGTATAATGCATATCAAAATGCATATTTTGTATAATTCATGTTTAATGAAGAATTCTTGAACTATTTTTATTTTACTAGACAGAGAAAAACTTTACTGAAAAGTGACTTCACAGCAGCTGAGAACATATAATTCAGGAATTGGAAAAAAAAATGATGGAACTAAGCTGAGTGAATAAGGAATATTTTTAAATCTATACCTATATATTGTAGCTAAATATTAAATTGAAACCTAATTTCTGTAGAACCCTGGCTTATATCAACATCTAATTTACTTCCCCAGAAGTAAGCAAGTTTTATACACAATTAAAAAATATATCACGAGGATTGCTGTCCTCATTCTATAAGAGGCCTGGAAATGGCATCACTGCCAAGTGATATTTTTACATTGTTTTTTAAAGCCTTATCCCTTTTAAACTCTGGCTAGTTACTTGGCCAAGATTTTCCCTTAAAAAGTATTACTTTGTTCCTAGATTATCTCTCTCCAAGGTATTTGTGAAGGTCTGCACTGTGTATCAGTGACAATTGTTACAGTTTTTTACCAGAAAAGCATGCAATGGAGTTTAGTACCTTGTCCACATAGAAAGTGAATTACTGTTTCATAGGTGTGCAGAGTTTTACTGCTTGAATAAGTGACAGTTATCCTTCAGTGTCTGTTTCTACTTTGGTGGAAGTTTTTCACTACTGAAGATAAAAAATAAATAAAAGAAAAAAACCCATTAACAGTTTTCAAGTGGGCGAGGACATTACCAGCTGTCTGCTTGTTTAAAGAAAAGCTGTATCAAAACACTGCAGTAATACAAACTTGCTCACTTATCTAGATTAATGGTAAGGAGGTTAGCAAGACTAAGGCATTAAAATAATTTTAAAAAACCTAACAAAACAAATAGGAATTTTTCTAAGTATGAAATTTCTGTTCGTTACAGATTTTCCAAGTGTGGCAGAAGTTGTTACTTTGAATTGCATTAAAAACATTCTAACTGGATACAACATACTGTTTGTCTTCTAGAATTGCAACAACCAGAGAGACAATGGCAATTAAACAACAAAGACTTTTCAAGGAACACATCTAAGGGCAATGGAAAAGATAAAAGTAGACATAAGCAATCACATTCTCATACTAACCCTGTTTCTTGATAAAAATACATAGAAATTCATACCCTATCAATACAAGAGACACAGAAGAGATCAGTGCACTGCATTAAAACACTTAAAAAGGCACCCTATAAATGTTAGCCAAAGTATTTATGAAGGAGTAACTGATTAACAGGAAACAGTAAGTTCATGTAGAACCTGTGTGGTACATGGAAAGTTATTTTTCCTCTATTGGCTTTGTTGTAATTTATGTTTTCATTAATAGTTTGGTCATAAAAGTAGGAGCTTCTTGATTATATCTGATAAAAAAGCCAGGAGACATCATCACAATGACAGGCAATGGATTTTCATGCAGGAACAACTTGGTAACTAGAAAAAAGGAACTGAAATTGGACACATTTATGCTTTTGAACTAAGTAATTTGGGGTATGACATGACAACTAAAAGAAAAAGGTCTAATGAGTCCATGTTTTCTTCATACAGAATCTGAATTATGACGTGATGTCATCATAAAAACATAAAGTATTGACCCTTGTTTCACCAGGAAATTTATTTTTGTGTATAATCAGATTACACATAGAAGGGAAAAGATGAAAATAAATACACACAAGTATAGAGAAAGGCAACTAAATTAGGCAGGTTCCCTAATAGCACAGAGTAGATCAGAAGAGTTTCTCTATACTAATTAGTGGGTTTAAAACCAAATGAAAGAAAATGGATACTTGAACTGAAATACACTGTGACAGACATATACAATCAAGATAACCATGGATACAGTCAAACTGAAAATTAGAAAATGGCTTCCAGCTGGCAGCAAAGAGAAATCATTAAAAGAAATGAGGAACCCAGGCCTAACTAATTTCTGGGACACTGTAGGCTGTAGTCAGCAAAGAAAGGACATTTTAAAAATATATATATATATATAAATCAGGATTCCTGATTTTAGTACTATGTAAAAATATTCCTTCAGCCTTTGAACTGGGGAAAGGCAAAAATTACGACAAAATGACAGCTGTTATGAAGCCATATTTTCCATGATTTTTCCACAGAAACCCTGGAGATAGCATGATGAAAGTTCTCCCATTGTTTGTTGTAGAGAAGGAATATGGATGCTTTTTTTCATGCAGCAATATTGGCCTTTCTAGATAATAAGATACCACATTTTATCAGGCAAATAAAAAAAAGTAAAGAAAAAGATCATATTTGGGAGTCCCATGCACACCAAATAGCAGTGTGTCAGTCACATATTTGAATATGCACATATGTGTACTGAACAGCTGTAAATTGCCTTCTAGCAGAGATGAAATTTTAGGAAAACAAACAAAAAATCCCTACCCTTGCAACAATTTCTTAAAAAACCCTAGCAGTAGTATTTACCTTTTTGGCTTCTATTTGAATCCTATTTACAGAACTGATTTATGATCCTAAAAATTTCCTACAATCATTATTAATGCAGAATAAATTAACTAAATACAATTTTGTAAAAATAGTTTTGTTTTATCAAGTAGTGTCAGAAAGGCTAACTTTCCTTAAAGTCCAGAACAACAGTATATACCTTGCTTCCCCTTTAAAATACAACTACCATGGATGCCAAGAAAAATTGAGTTCAGCAAGACTGTTCTTCTTTAAGTTTCTAAAAGGGAAACAGGCACAGCAATCACACAGTATCCCAATGTAATAAACTTCAAATATTCTGAGTGGGATGGTAGACAAAACTTGAAATATTCTGAAGGGAACATGACTTTAACATTACTCAATTGCTAAGTTCTCCGTATACTGAAATGATCTACTGAGCTAGTGGTGCCAAGTTTGTATATTTGTATGAACTGGGTTTTATGAAGAAACATCATTACATGATACTGTAATAAATTATCTGATCTACCAAATAATGAAGATAAGAAATATTAAGGTTCATTAATCAAAAGCTAGTGAATTACAATTTTTAAATAAGAATCAGCCTACCTTTTTTTTCCTCTTCCATAAGAAAGTCATGGGATCACATTTATTTCAAAAATAATCTGTGGAGGAATTTTAATTTATATGATTATTTTTACACTTGATGTAGTTATATACAGCTGTATCATTGGCAAGACTTTCTGATGGAAATCTAGGTAACTGCAAGCAAAACTTTAATATGTTTAACAATCTGCATGATATGGAAATTACTCAGGAAGAGCCCACATTAGGGGAATGTGAGGACTGAAAAATGAAAATGCCTCTGAGCTGCCTTAAACCATTATCTCAGATTTATGCAGTACAACAAAGAATGGAATTATATTCTTCCACATATTGTCAGAGCATTAGTGTGTTGATTAATGCCAAGAATTTTTTTCAGAAATGAAAAAGGATTTCACAGAGAAGAAGACTTCTATATACTTTTATACAGTGATCTTACCAAGAGATTTCAAAATAGCTTATAAGAGAACATGAGTGTTAATATTTCCTATTTCATACCTGTGCAAACTGAACTCTAACCCTAAGAAAGTTTCTTGCCTAATTTCATCCCCTGCCAGAATCAGTCAGTATTCTTGGATGCCAGATCAAATTTTATACTGCAGTGACATGTTAAATTGATGAATTTTTTATTTATTTTAAGGAAAAGTTTTTATGAATGTACTTTATAATTGTTGTGGGCATGAAGACCATTTCAGAAAACCAAGTCTTATTCCTTATAAGTATTGGGTATGTATGTTGTCAATTCACTCAATCAGATGGTGCGTCATATTCCACACTTTTGGTGTTCATAGAATGATTTCCATGGCTAATTTCAAGGAGATGAACTTTCAGGTATATAAGGAATTGTCAGTTTTTAATTTGTAAATTTGCAGTTGTTTCACTATCAGTGTTCTAAGATCTGCATCACTTCTGTCAGGCACTCTCAGTTTTAAAATATATAATAGTCCAGGTGATGAAGCAAAATACAGATTCTTCAGAAACACCAAGGTTGATAAATAAATGAAAAGTCACTCTTCTTTATTAGATAGTGGCCTATACTTACTTGCAGAACAATTCCCTTAAAATTCTTTCTTTGCCTTTTATTGTTTCAACCCCTTAATATGACTGGATTCACAGAGATTTATTTAAAATTAGTTCTGTGAAGTTCCAGATGCAGGAAGACCAAAATAAGTTTGCCAACAACAAACTATTGACTCCTGCTTTCCATATATCCCCTAATCACTTCTTCTCTTGTACGTGGCCTTCTCATTTCAGTACCTCGTTAACAGTACACTGATATGTAATGTTCTTTCTTTTGAAATAGCACTCTGAATTCAAGTTCTGCAACAAAAGAGAACATTCCTTTGTAACCTGAAAAGCAGCAGGTAACTGTGCTTGTATGTCCAGATGCCCCTCTGCAGCAATATTCATAATGACAGAACGGTTTTATTTGGACTTCAGGGATTATGCTTGATGCACAGGTGAAAATTTTGGTTTTGAATTCTAAAATCAGACCACAGAAGATAGCAGTTTAGAGAAATCTGAATTTATTAGTTAAAAAGTAATACTAAAAAGTAATCCCCAGCTATACTGACCTCACAGCCTCCCATTTCTTTTCAGTGTCACTAATAGTTTAATGAAGTTGACATCTATGTTCCAAAACACTAACATGAGTCTTTCTCCTATGAGATAATCTGTTTCTATTACTTAATATTGTGCATTTCTCCATGTGAACAGCTGTAAATACTGCTTGCCATAAAGGATAATTTGAACTGTCAGCATCAGTGAATGGAGGGAACTACCTGTAGATGTCTATGCATGGAAAGTAAGGTAGGTAGCTTTACATCTTCTGTTGCAAGTCTTTCTCTATTTCAAACATTGTTCAACAACAAAAAGTGGTAGACTGGTACATCAAAATGTGCGGAGTCTCTTGTTATTTATTTATTTATTTATTTGCAAATTGTTGGGGCTAACTCAATTCCTTTTCTTTATAGTAATAATTTGAGTTAACTCCATATAATTTTTGGTCTATATTTTTCAAGACTACTATTCTAAGATTCTACAATGTGTTTACATGATTTTCTTTCTCGAAGATATCTTGTGCATAAGTGAGAAGTGAAGATACAGAAAAAAGTTCTGGTTGTTGATAAGGGAGGGGAAATATTCTGGAATGAAAACCAACCTATCAGTTTTCTTGTCTGTTTTTTTGTTTTGGTGCTTTTGTGATGTTTGTTTTTGTTTTTGTTTGGGCTTTTGTTTGTTTTGTTTTGTTTTTGTTTTGTTTTGTGTTTTTTTTAATTCTTTTTGCATTCCCTGGAGTTATGTAAAATTTTTGCAGTAATTATTTTAAAGCAAAACCAAATTATACTAATAAAAATAATTGAATCATCAATTATTATTCAGGTTAACGTATTCATTTGAAGTCTAAATGTGAAAACCCTTGAAGGAAAAATAAATTCTTACAAAAAATTATAAGAATTTCAGAATGTGCTCACTTTCTTCTTCACATATATTTAGCTATCAGAAACAAATATATGGTAGCCCTCGGGAAATAATTTTTAGTTCAAGTGTTTTGGGAAACACATACTTACAAGGAAGTAAAATCTAGGTCTTTTAAATAAATTTACATCAATTCACAGAAAACCTTAAAGAAAGAATCTTAGCTCTTTTTCATATTTTGTGTTACTAACTATATTTACTGAGATTTTGAACACCCAATCTTCATTCCCTTCAGTGTGTCACGAACAATTTTGTGTAGAATATATGTGACTCCAAGTTGTGAAGGGCACAATCAAATCTCTGTAATATCTTCTGCCAAGAATCTGCTTTCGGCACCAGGGAGCATTTTATCATGTCTATCACTCTGTCAAAATAATTAAGCATTGAACTAATTTTAGCAGTCTACAGTAATTATACCCATATACAAGAGAATATCTCAAAGAGTTAAAAAAAAATAACATGTAAAAAATATTCTCAGACCTTTGGCTACCTCTGGTGCACCTCGTGGGAAACATATGTCCTAAAGTGGGATGTGATTGAGGCCCTTATCTTTTTAGATATTTTCCCCTTTCCATGTAAGATTTACAATCTTGAGATCTCTAAGAAGGCCCGAAGACATGATCCCCTCCTTACCCAGAAAAAACCACCAAACGCAAAAGCTATCATGGGACATGACAATGAGGGAGAGTTGCACAGCAGCTTCCCCTCTGAAAAGGACCATATAACTGCATTACTCTCATAATCCTTTATTTCCTCTTCTTTCCTGTTCTCTGCCCTTCTGTCTATCCAACAACATTTGACATCTCAGTGGTGTTATGTCAGAGATGGCATGTTACTTGTTTATATAACATTCATGGTAATTCTTTGAAAAGAAAGTAATGAGTTTAGGTCTGGAGAGTGCATTATATACTGTAATGAACTGAACAAGCAATGGGAATTTATATTTCAAAAGTGTAGAAGAGATACATGGAGGAAAATGAGTGAATGGCCAGAAAGCAGTGAGTATGTTGCACAGATGAAACCCTGAAAATTAAAGTGCAGCAGGTGGTAGACACAGTCAGGACTTACAGTTGATAGTGGGGACTTTGCTTGGAGACATAAAGGAGACTGCAGAGTTTGCAAGCAGCTGGAAAGTCTTGGCAATTCAATGTAAATAAAAGTTGAAATAAAAGACCATACCACAGCTACAGAGTGATATGGGAAATTTTATTTACAAATAATTTATTCTTTAGGTACTCCTAGGTAGTCATTTTGTTTTTAAAAAGTTGCCCGTTTGTGTTTCTGTAAAAAAAAAAAAAAAAAAAAAAAAAAAAAAAAGACTTTTACTTTAAAAGCTTTTGTAGTCTTCTAGCTTTACAAACCTGCCTAGACAAACCAAACTCAAAGTTTTGACCATTCCATAGGAGTTTTCTTATAAAACAGGTGATGGCTGGGTACAATTGTTTCCTTTCCCTGAAAATATCTTCCATCTTGAAAAACACGCTTCCATTCTTGGGAGCTGCCCATCTCAACCCATCCACTTCTTGCCATTGGGTTCATAAACAAACAGACTGAATACTGTGGAACAGATAAGAAGCAAGAAAGAGCATGAGTCCCTAACTTGCCTTCTGGGCTTTCACAAGGTAAAAGGATAATTGAGCTTAGTTGAGGAAGAATAATTTCAATATTTACTATTTAATAACTGTACTACTCTAGAGGGCAAAAAAGAAACAAAGAAAAGCAAGAAGCAGTTTTGTTGTAGAAAATGGAATTACTGACTGACTTGGTAGATTAAATATTATTTTTCTCACCAAAGTTTTTCAATGTTGCAAGATATTGAAACTAATATTACATTTGATAAATCTAACTTTCACTTAAATAGGTAAATACTTGTACTTTTTGGAAAGGGGGGGAGACAGGTGGGGCAGGAGAAACAAATACATAGGTAACATATGGGTGTAATTCCATTTGGTCCAACAATATGAGGTAACAGAGTAGGTCTTTTCCTCTCATGAGTTACCAGCAGCAACAAATGAACTATCTGACGGGAACGTTTAACAGTAGTTAAAAGTTTTTTGGTGTGTGGTTTTTTGTTTGGTTGGTTGGTTTGGTTTTTTACATTGCAGAGAAAATAAACAATAACATAATTTTAACTTACGAAAGAATTAGAACAAAATTTAAGAAAACACTACTAAATGTAGTTTTTTGCAGCTGTCAGATCATTCAGGATATAAGCTTTTGATCTTTGCAGTAAAAGTTTAGTCCTTGCCTCTGAAGTTTTCTTGGTGTAGCTCAAGGACTAAATGGACATAATTTACTATATTCAGCAAAGCAGTTACACCTGAAGCTCTGCTCATGCTGTGCTGAGTACTACCCTTTCTTAGCATTGCTTCTTATAGAGTAGAAAAAACCCCACCCATCTTTCTCATATTTCTCTCTCTACATTCCTGTGATAGGAATACTGATGTAGTTACTTTTTCTAATCTCTCTTGGAGAAGACAGTGTGGAAGGAACAGATGTTAGCTTACACAGTGCCTATACAAGTATTTCAATATGTCAGGAATCCATTTCATGAAGAATTCCATTTTAACTAATGTAATACCAAAAAGACCTAAATAGAATGCACCTCCAAACATAAATAGCATCTTTAGTTTAGATTGAAAGCAAAAAGCACCTCCACGTCCTGCCATATTAGGTGCCCCTGATCAGTCACTGCAACTGTTTGTGGTTTTGTCAAGTTAGAAATGTACTACAGATGACATTAATTAAACACCTTATATCAATACTTAACCATTTTGAGAAAAGTGGTGGAACCAATCATCACTCTTCAAATAAAGTTTAAATCTAATTTTTTGAAATGAGCATATGTCTGAGAAACTACATATAGTGAGGCTTCTCAGCCTCTCTCCTTCATATACAACAGAACGAATTAAATGCATTTGTAGTTTATTGGAAATTAGTATTTTCCTCACAAGTAGCATTAATGAATTTTGTCTTCTTTGGAAGCTGGTGGTAACTGAGGTTGCTTTGCTTCCCTAGAGTTCCCTTTTTGGATCTTCAGATCACCAAGAAAACTGACAGTATGCAGCCCATTGTAATCGAAAAACATAGCTTTGCCAAGCTTGTTCACACTGTATTCTTTGTGAACCAGCTGCCAACAAGCTGCAGTTAGCACCGTGTACTATCTCTTAAAGGTTCAAAACTGATGGCAAACAAATGAGTGGTTGGCAGATACACAGGTTTGCAATTTGTGGCCAGCAGAGCATTTACATCTGTATATATAGAATGGAATAGCTGAATTCTCACTTCTAACAGTGTATCATTACCAGTCTAACACACTTGTTCCAGTATTACTTAAGTATCAAGCCACAGAACCAAAGATAAATGTATCATTTTTCTCCTAATATATTCTTGCTGTAGGTATCACTGGTGTCACTGGCTTGTAATGACATGTAGAGAATGAAGGTAAGACTGGGACATGTTTTTCCCTTGCAATGTAATTAATAGAAAGAGCAAACACATAAGATTGAGTATTTCACCCAACTGATTTCTTTTTTTATCAACTAAGCCAGAGGCACTTGACTGGATGAAAATTTTGTTGTGTTTTTTGGATGTTATTTTGTTTTCTCTATCTTTCATTTGGACACATTATTGAAAACAGCGTTATTATTTACATCTAAGAAACACAAAATTTAGAAGGCAAAATATGCAATCAATATCCTATTAACAGGATTTGCAGGTGCAGGAGATTAATTTTGTGGCTGTACACAAAAACAAGCTTATTGGAGCCATTCAAAATAATCTACTCTATAAACAAACCATTCATACTAGATTTCTCTACAATATCTTGCTGTGAAACCACATTTCCAAAAACATAGTTGTATTATTTTAGAAATGTATTTTAGAATTTGTATTTTATGTTTTAGAAATGTATTTCAAAATGTGTTTTAGAAACATTATTGAATTAACACTTAAAAGTACTTTAAATAAATATAAAGTACTTGTCAAGAAATAAAAAAGCTATATTTAGCAAACATTTTCAAAAACACATATTGGATAACAGAATCACAGAATATGCTGAGTTGGAAAGGACCCACAAGGATCATTGAGTCTGACTCCTGGCCCTGCACAGGACCATCCCCCATAATCACGCATGTGCTGAGAGTATCGTCCAAACACTTCTTGAATTCTTGTCAGGCTTGGTGCTGTGACCACTTTCCTGGGGAGCCTGTTTAGGTGCCCAACCATCCTCTGGGTGAAGAACCTTTTTCTAATGTCTGATATAAACTTCCCCTGACATAACTTCAGGCTATTCCCTCGGGTTCTGTCACTGGTCACCATAGACAAGAGATCAGTGTCAGCCCCTCCTCGTCCCCTCATGACGAAATTGTAACTGCAATGAAGTGTCCCCTCAGCCTCCTCCAGGTTGAACAGACCAACTGACCTCAACTACTCCTCACACGGCTTCTCCTCAAGTAGAAGCCTTTTCCTCCTTCACCCTCTTTGTTGACCTCCTTTGGGCACCATTTAATAGCTGAATCTTTCTTATAATGTGGTGACCAAAACTTCACACAATATTCAAGGTAAGGCCACACCACTAAGCTGTAAAACACATGCACTTCAACATCTTTCCAGGCTGCCCTGTGGTCAAGTACAATATGTTAAGGAAAACACATTTAATACTTAAAAAAAAAAAAAATACTTAAACTCTATAATTATCAACACTTCTTGTGCGGTGTTTTCTGAAGTACTGTCAGTTGTGCCCTTAGCACAACTCAGATAAGCCCATTCCTTACAAGGTTAATGTGCTCAGCCTTCCTATGGCATGGGATTCAGACAGGCAACATGAGATGTCATTTTTACTCTTTGCATCAGACCTTACATCTGTGCTTTAACTTGCTGTCTGGGATGAGTACAATTAAATGAGTCCATAGGTATTTAAAAGGCATGTAGATGTTGCACTTATGGACATGATATAGTGGTGAACTATATGTTTAGTTTACTGTTGGAATCCATGATTATAAAGTTCTTTTCCAACAGAAATTATTCTAATGATTCTATGATTCTTGATAGCAAAGAATCCCTGAAGGACTAGTAGCTTACAATTTAAAAACATATGTGCTTTGCAAAGAATTAAGGCTATATGACTTTTATTTCCCTATTATCTCAATGCTTGAAACACGCAGCTCAACTTCCAAATGTGCGTGGATGTTTTCAGATGTCACATCAAATCTTACAAAAGCCACTTCATGGTGGAACACATTCCTTCCTGTTTGCAATTGCAATCTGTCCTCAGACAAAGGCACCCTACTTTTATTCATATTAGGAAAGTAGTGCAAGGGTAAAAAACTGGATGGCTAGCTGGGCCCAGAGAGTGGTGGTAGCCACTAACTGTGTGCTATTTAAATCTGATATAGAGCTGCTGCTTCACAGAACTAAGTGGCTCTTCAAATTTGAACTGATCACTAGCCTTATAGACTTCTAAGAAAATGTTACTTTCCCTTTTTGTATACTTATGACTTGGGTGCAGGTGTCTGGGTATTGGATCTGTTGGAGTAGCCCCAGCGCAGGGCACAGCTGAGCCCCTCAGCCACGGGCGGGATGACGGGCGAGAGCCCCGGGGAAAGCCTGGGCAAGGGAGGGCAAAACGCTGCCCGGCAGCCAGGGCTGAGGGAGGGGAACCGGGTGAGAAACAGCCCTGCAAGCCCCAAGGGCAGAGAGGGAGGAGGGCAGGAGGGGAGGAAAACCCCAGCAAGGATGGCCCTGAGGCCCAAGAGAGGCCCTGGTATGGAAGGTGTTCCCCTGCAGTCCATGGATAGGTCTTTCATCCTGCGCTTACACTATCATAATTGGAGATCTTAGCACCTCCAAGCACAGCTGTCATACAGAGGCACTGTCCTATGGTCTTAGCTTTGCGTAAGGGGTGACAGCATTACTACCTTATCCCACTTCACACAGGACACAATTAACGCATTGTAAAATTATTAAAACTAAATCAGCATTTGTCACAAGACATGCAGATTCTAGTGTGAAACTTCCCCATTCATGGCTGTCCATGATGATAAAGGGAATTAGTGTTCCCTGATTGGTTTTAAGCAGTGATGAAGTGTGCTTCAGTTTGGCGTAAAGCTGGATAATTCATTAGTCACACTGTTGAAAGTTCCAAGTCTATTATACCCCATAAAATATTTTCCCAAAGAAATTTCTATCCTCTTAATTTGCAATGCTTGTAGCAAAAATGAGTCATACTCTCTAATGCATAACGTTGAGTTTATTTGTTTCCTTATTTGTTTGCTTTAAAAATGTCCTCTTTTCAGCCAGAATATAGTTAATTTTTTCCTTAGTAGCTGGCACAGAGCTGTTTTTTGGGTTTAGGATAAGAATAATGTTGATAATACACTGATGTTTTAGTTGTTGCTGAGCAGTGCTTACTGTAAATCAAGGACCTTTTCAGTGTCTCATGCTCTGCCAGTAAGGAGATGCACGAGAAGCCAGGAGGGAGCACAGCCTGGACAGCTGACCTGTGGCCTACACTTACTTGCAGAATAATTCCCTTCAAATTCTTTCTTCACCTTTTATCATTTCAATTCCTTAACATTATGGATTAAAAGAAATTTGTTAAAAATTAGTTCTGTGAAGAAGTTCCAGATGTAGGATAAGCAAATTAATTGGTTTGCCCACAACAGCTAGTTTATATGAAACGCTGACTCCTGCTTTCCATGCATGACCTAATCATTTCTTCTTTTGTACATGGTCTTCTCATTTCAGCAGCTTGTTAACAGTATGCTGATACGTAATGTTCTTTCTTTTGAAATAGCACTCTGAATTCAAGTTCTACAACAAAAAAGAATGTTCCTGGCATGGCCCAACACCTCTGCAATGGCAACAGCAGCAAGCAGCCAATTGTTCTTGTACACCCAGATGCCCCTCTGCAGCAACATTCATAATGACAGAAAGAATGGTTTTATTTGGGCTTAAGGGATTATGCTTGATGCACAGGTGAATTTTTTTTGTTTCGAATTCTAAAATCAGACCACAGAAAATAGCAGGTCAGAGAAATCTGAACTTATTACTAAAAAGTAATTTCCAGCCATACTGACTTCACAGCCTCCCATTTCTTTTCAGTGTCAGTGATAGTTTAATGAAGTTGACATCTATGTTTCAAAACACATACATAAATCTTTCTCCTATGAACGGTACAAAGAGATATTCCATACCATAGAATGTTGTGGCCAGTGTATAAACTGGGGAGAGTTGTCCAGGAGGGGTTGATCACTGCTCAGCACCAGTGAGTGGGTGGTGAGCAATGATGTTGTGAATCACTCATTTTTCTTGGGTCTTACTCCTCTTTCTCATATGTTTATCTCCCTTGTTGTTTTTATGATTGTTAATATTATTATTTTAGTTTATTGCAAATATTGAACTGTATTTATCTCAACCCATGGACTTTAATTTTTCCTGATTCTCTTTCCAATCCCATGTGAGTGGGGTTGGGAGTGTGTGAGCAGCTGTATAGTTCTTAGTTGCTGGCTGGGGTTAAACCACAACAGTAAGAGATTTTTAACAAAAAAATGATGGTATTTCATTTTTAGAATTAGAAAAAATTTCTTCTAAGAATTTTTTTTTAAATGAGAATCATAAAATAAAGGTTACGGTAAAGTTCTTAAAGCCAATACACAGTCAAACTGTAACCATTAGAAATCTCAGATGTCAAATAACTGGACCTAGTTATTGACCTTATTTAGCTTAATGCCTTTGTGACAACTCAGATATTAAGAATTTATGTATATTTTAGAATATACACATTATGATTCCAATGTGCTTACCTTTAAATAAATAATAAGTAAGCCCCCTTATTTTTAATTTTAATTGTGAAAGAAAGTCAAAAGAAAGTGAAAAGAAAGTCAAATTTCTAAGCAAATACATCCTAATGGACCCAGAATGACTGGTTTTTTGGAATTAAAGAGTTATAGTACTATGATATTAATTGTACTATAAATCACAGAAAGAATTTATCTAAGGAAAGTGCACTATTTTTATTATTACTGCCATTATTTATATTGTTAATGTTATTATTATTGCTGTTATTATGTTATAAAACCTAAAATTTCAAAAAAATCACTACATTTTCCATATTTTCTTAAGAATCTATTGCTGGAAACTGCTGCCAATCACATAGGCCATTGATCTCAACTAATGTCATCATTCTTATACTTTTGCAAGCCTACACAAAGCAGGATTGGGATGCCACTGATAACAAAGCATACAACTAAAGAATTATATTAAGAGCTTATGATGGGGGTAGAAAACTTCTGAGAGGTGTGGCTAAACCAGGACACAGGATTATTATCAGAGACAAAAATGTCACAAGAGATTAACTTGCACAGTCCCCGCTCTGTGCTAAATGGCTTGCATAGCAGCAGTTGGTAAGGTAGGAACCTGTGTGCCAAGTGCGTAGTTGAATGGACTATCCAGAACAGCCCCGGAAGGTATTTTCCCCAAACCTAGTGACACTAAAGAGGAAGAAATCAACCAATACTAAAAGAAAATAAACAGTAAACAAGGGAATATGATAAACATTTGGAAACAAAGAAAGACCCATTTGACATGTATAAAAGGAGCATAAAAAATTGCAGTGGTGGAAACAAAGGAGAGAATAACAGAACAGCAATGAAAATTTGTTTTGACATTGCTAGAAGTCACCCTACTGGCATTTGTCTACGTCTGATGGAGTTGCTTTCTGTCGGAGACATGAGTATGCCAGCAGGGAGGGATCCACACCTCAGTATGTAGAATCCACACCTCTGTATGTATGACACCTCATGGGCTATCGTACTGTATGTGTGCATTTAAGGGCTGCAGAGGGTAGTGTGAGAGCTAGAATTTACACTTTTGACCCACACATCCTCTGAGACAGGGGGGTCTGTGTGTTCATGGAACTCTTTAGGATTAGTTAAAGAAGGTTGTTTAGAAATTTTTAGGTATATGCTGGCATTTTATAGGTGTCTAGGACAGTAGTGTATCTGTTGCAATTATTATACTGACCCATAACATATAGTTCACCGAGTATCAATTAATTATGTGGCAATAAATCTCTTCAGTACTGATTCAATTTAAACTATGTGAACTGAACAAATTTACCCTGTGAAATCACCCGCTATAGATGCTACACTCCTCAGCAATAAAATCCAGAGCATAAAGAATGATAGTGTAGTGATATTATGACAGGAAATCAGTTCCCTTTCTGATATAGAAGTAAATTATTAGTACTTGGGATTTTACTTTTGAAAGAATAAAAAAAAGAACAGAGGATCTGTCTTTCTCAGTAGATTTTAGGCAGATATGCATCGCAGAGACAGCATCAGTGTTATCAGTGTTGAGTGTGAGGATAAAGATCCCTCTTAGCCCAGATGGCTGTATCAAAAGGAGTATCCACTGCATTTAAATCACATTGCAGTGAACACTGCTGACAATATTATTTCTCTACTTGAAGCAGTTATTCCACAGGAATCACAGGATTGAGCTTCTGGAAGGTGTATGATCAAACTGCAGTCTTAACTGTAGCAAACATGCTTTAATATTTAGATTAGCTTAAGCAAACCTAATAAATAAACAATTGTTTTAAAGTATTTTTCAGAATTCAGCCAAGACAGTACCAGTCTCATTTACTCTATACAGGTATGGACTTATTGATGAGGATGAGGGGAATGGAAAAGTTTGTATTCCCACTTACTAAAAGCCAATACAGCATGTAGCCTGTCACAAGGGAGGGAGAGACTGCATCACCGTCTTCATGACTATATCCACAATACACCTCAACAAAACCAGTGGAAAAAAGAATCTTCTTTTCTCTTTCTTTTAAGGGAGAATTTACTCTGATATTCTTTAGTTATAGCATAATACTGAATACCAGAGATTAAAAATTGCCTGAGTAGTTCCATGTAGTCTGCTTAATATTTCTAACATTTCTGAAGAGATGGGATCACAACTAAGGTTAGTATTATATAAGGCTCTGATCCTAAGCAGATGCAGAATGAATTTAAATTTCTAGATTGTCTGTGTGGATTTTATAACATAAACCAACTATGTTTCAAACTAAAACAGCACTTGAAGAAGCCTCCCACAGGATTTTACTATGTATTCAATGCAGTTCATAATAACACAGGCCTTACAAGAAGACCTAACTGTTCACTGTTCAATATGAGAACTAAAGAATGAGCCTGAAATCCTTACCCCTAGTAAAAAGAAGTGGAGAAGCCAGAAGAGTGACTGAACACTGAACAGTCTTTTCTCTTTCCTGTCAGACACATTTTTATTGTTGCAGACATTAATTTTCATATATAAATTATCTACATAATTACTTATCAGTCTGATAAGTTATTAGGTGGGACTCCTATTTATGTCATTCATACAATCAATCAGTCAGACTCATTCATCACAAGCATATTGCAGTTTACATGGCAAATATTAATCAGTGAAATTCTACTCTAGTGAATGTGTATTGCAAATTAAATTATACATTAATATGGGAGAGTTTTCTGATGGATTTTGTATGTCTCTAGCATAATTTAACTTTATTAAACATATATCAAATCATATAATAATATAAAACTTGTCAAATAAGAAAAGGTCAGCTTACATAATTGCAATTTAGATATTGTTCAGTTTAGCTGTCCTTCTGTACTACAGATCAATTTATAAATAACAAAAAAACTCTAGAATCAACATTATCTTTTTCCTGTCAAATATTAGGTATTATTCAAATTTAAAGTTATCAAATTATTTTGCTTTGTAAATATGTGTTATTGTCATGTAATTCACAACTGAAGAGAAAGTGATAAGCCTCTCAAGGCTTAACTAACACTGGCAGCTTAGACCTGCTGTTTTTCTTACTGTTATATCTTATTCTGACAGTAACCATATTAATTTCCGTGGAAGTACTCAGAACACTTACAAGTAGTCAGCATGAGCAATAGTAGCATAATCACCAGCTTCTGTTGGAGAAGTGACATTTGTAGCAGAACTTCCTGGCATCTAGAGCTTCTCGCTTGAGATGTTCTTGGTATATAGAACTTGGGATACTTTACAAAAGACTTTAAATTTTCCTGGGATATTTCTGGATAGAAGGCATCTCAGAAAGGCTTTACTTCAACCTCTTACTCAAAGAAGCTCAGGTTTGAGTAGATAACAGAGGTTTTAAATCAATCAAGGTTTGAAAACCTTCATAGCAAGAGAGAGTACAACCCTGCTGGGCAACTTATCTCTGGTTGATATTTGACTGTACCAAAGTGGTGAAAAGTTTCTCCTTATATCCAGTCAGAACTCACTGTGTCATAGATCTCTCATCCTCCATAACACAGTGCTATAAAGTGACTCTGACTTCTTGTGAGCCCTTTGTAGACCCTGGCACACTGCTCTTAGTTCCCCTTTATATTTTATCTTCTCTGGGCCAAACAAGTCCTAGTCCCTCAGCCCCTCTTCACAGGGCACATGCCCTAGTCCCCAGCCACCCTAGAGACCTAGGGTGATTACGAACCATTGGTGTCAGGGACCTATTGATATCCTTCCTGTAACTGCAGGCTCAACATTAGATGTGTCATGCTAGATGTGCTGGGCACAAGGGGAAAATCCCTCCTCTCAATGTCCTGGCTGTGCCCCTGTGAATACCTTCCAGGGCACTGTTGGCTGTCTCTGCAGCCAGGGCACACAGCTGGCTCACCCTCAGTGTGTATCTTCCAAGCTCCCTAGGTCCCTCCCTGCAGAGCTTCCCCCCGCCAGGCAGGCACCACCCTGTACAGCTGCACAGGGTGTTCCCTGCCTGTGGCAGGATTTGGCCTTTTTCTATCCCTGTTGAATCTCACAATGTTTCTCTTGGTCCACTCCAGCCTATACAGATCCCTAAGAATGGCAGTACAATTTAATTCCTCTACTAGACATAGTATTTAGGCAATCACTTAGACAGCCTCCCAAAAAGTCATACTTTTCCTCATGTCTCATAAATAGAATTCTCCATCATGAACCCTCAGTAAGACAACAAATACTATTAAGTCAGCTGGGAGTGCAACTGATTATGAACCAACTGAAGCAGCATAGGTTTTACTGTATTCTGTAGTCTTTTCCATCTCTGTCATGAATATTCTTAGGTCATAGTTATAAAGAGCTAGCAGAAAGTGATAAGCAACATCAGCTCTCTCCTGGGTTTTATACTAGTCTGAAAAAGTGCTAGTTACTTTAGCATAGACATCATACCAGATGTTTGTTTTCTGGAGCATTTTCTATTATATTGCACTTCCAGATGGAGTGTTAAATATACCTAACGCATTCACTTTATGGAAGTTGGACATTGCATTTAACAGAACTTAATATATCTGTGGGTGCTTAGCTTTTGTCAATGTGAAAAAAGACTGCATAAGTTACTTCCTCACTACATTAGAGAATGACTCATTTAGGATCTTCCACACATTCTGTTTTTAACTTTTGAAAAGTAGTAGACAAGAAATTACTAAAATGAGAGATAAAAATGCTTTCTCCTAGCCAGTGCTAAACTATTTAAGAGTATTTTATTTTAAACATATTTTAGGCAAAATTTGAAAATACAACATGAGCATTTAGCTATTCAGATTGTATAAAGTACTTTTTGCATATACACATATATATGTCTCATCAATCACTTCCTCATCTACTGGTTTTCCTTTACATGTAAACAATAAAAACATGAGTTTGCCATTATTTTAAAACAGATAGGAATACTACAACATTATTTTTAAATATATTTTTGAAGAATACCAATGACTGTCCCTCTTCACTGACATTTATGGGGTTTTAAAAGCTTTAAGAACCACATTCGTCATCTTGAAGTTATTTTTTTTCAACAAATGCCTTCAGAGATGTTCATACTTTTGCAAAAGATGTGACAACTTTGATTTATGCTTTTGAGAAAAACTTTTTATTCAGTATGCCAGTCAAAATCATGAATGCAGAGAAACTACAAGAGCCAACTGACACAGTATGAGTTTAATTTCTTTTCAGTAACATTGTAATAGCATTAAAATAAACAGCTTCTCCGTGTCAGGTAGTAAATTTAGCACTTGATGTATGATGGATGTTCCTGGTCCAAAAAACAAGGCCAAAATTAAAAAGCAGCTTTTGAATACTGGATGCAAAAGAACCTCGAGTTCACACACAGCAGTAGTAAATAGATTTTGGATGAGCAGCTGAATGATGAGCAGGATTCCCTAATGGTCTTGCCTTGAGGACTCTTCTTAACAGTTGAAATCATTTGCTTTTATTGTTTTTGACAAGCATAACAGTCTGGTAACAGGTGGGAGAATCGGCGTAAAGGAAGAGAACAGGAGAATGAAGATGGTACTTAAAAATCTGGCAGAATGGTCAGGATAATTTTCTTCATTATTTTGCTCACATTTATGTAGGTCCCAAATATGAGAACAAAAACAAAGCAATACCTTTTATGTAAAAGGAATTCTTACTGTGTAGTTTCAGTCAAGGTGATCTGTTACCGAATGATGGATTTACAAGCACCTGCCGTGCAACAAGGCAGTTATAAGAATTAATAACATTTAAAAAAAAAATCTATGGGGTGTTGGGGCTTTGACCTTTCAACTACCTACAGTACACATTTCACTTAGTATTGACATAAAGCTTTGTAATCTCACAATCTTAAAATAAAAACATAAGAACAAAACCAATTGCTAACCAAGGCAGAATAAAATCTTGGCAGTCTAAATCAGAAAATATTATGTAAGGTTTTTGTAATTTCAAGAATAGGTCTATATTATTCTTTAGAAAAACCTTCTGAGTTTCCAGCTAATTCAGTTATTTCATAAAATACAGCTTAATCCTTCCAATTATAAAGTATGGGACTGTTTCACACAGGCCAAGTGAGCAGCTTGACAGTATTTATCCTTTGATGTGTCAGGTCAAATTTTATTTTCACTATCAGAAAGTGCATTTTTTTTCCTTAAATTCCTGATCTGGACACACAATCGTATATTTATAACTGAGTCCCATTCACTTCATATTTTTAACAGAGGCATTATTTTAATTGTCTGCAGTATGATTTATATTTTTCTAATACTTCATGACTCATGTATTTTGCAGTTACAGTGAAGAAAATAAACAGTGGCATTCTAGGTAAACATTTCTGTCAAAAATCAGAGGTAACTCTGATTTCAGCAATTTCATTTGCAAGCTGGCAAAGAGTAGGACCCTTTCAGAAAATCAGCAAGTAAGCTAACATACAATGAATTTGACAATGTTCTCAATGCCATCTTAATCGTCCCATTATTGGATAGGATCATGAGATGAATTCCGATTATTTGCTATTATCAAAGAATTATTTCTCCAGTACTGCTATTAGCATATATATCTTTAATGTGTGTAATTCTGAAAAATTCAACTTTCAAAGGCAGGTCAGTCTTCAGTTCCTACGAGATTAACAGGCACTGCACATAACATTATAGGATTCCCCTTGCAGAGAATTCAGCTGAACTTTAATGTACTTTCTAATGGCATTACTTGAATTCAGAAATCTACTCTTCTTTCATACAAACTCTTCTCCTCCTCCTCTGTGAATGCTGATACGAGCTGCAGCAGTAACTAAAACGAAACATTGCTTTTGCTGATGAAGGCAAGAACAGAGACATCTGGCTGATGGAGGCAATTTCACTGGATTTGTCAGAAAGTACTTTTGCTAGAATATGGGAAGGCCCTTGAGGTACACTTACTGTACAGTGGGAAAAGTTTATATGTATTAAAAAGTGCCCAGAATTCATTTTGGTTTTTAATTACCTCTTTGAGCCTTCAAAGCAATAAATGAACCAAACTGGACTGGATTTTGTGAGGTCTTCTAGTGTTCTGGTTGAATTTCTAATATGACAAAATAAGTGCTGGAAACTGTCAAATTAGCCTTAACCACTCAAGTATAATTTTTCTTTTAAAAGGAAAGTACAATATAATATAAACTGTAGATTTCACTTAGTACAAGGGCAGATCAATTGCAGGCTCAAATCTACTTGCACCCTTGAGAGTCTAAAAACCCTTATGAATAATAATATCTTCAACATTTCTCCATCTCAGAGTAAAGGCATGGATCAAAGAGTTCTGAAAATACAATTATTTAGTACTGCTGACATTTTAATATTAAAAAAGGTGATAGTTATATATAATCAAAATAGATTCAATAAACAAAATAATTACTTTTTCATCCTGTAGATAACAAGAGAGAAAATTTGTAGAATTCTATTATAAAAGAATAAATGAAAAGAAGAAGCATATAGCCTAAACTGAAAAGGATTTCTAGTTTGATGCAGGTCAGAATAAGTAAATATCCAGAAAAATTTGGAGTCATCTTGATCTATAAAATCAGGCTAGGTGCATAACAGGAACAGACTTCAATGATTGCAACAGATGTTGAGATTAGCTGTAACAGAAAGAAAATACTCCATATATGGGTTTCCTGCAATATATTTGTTAGGTTTTACTGAATCATAGAATCATAGATCAAGCAGATATTATGTGTGAGTCAAAAAGATCTTGACATCTGTATATACAGAGATACACACCAATCCCTTCATCCTGTACATTGGCAATTGTACTGGACATTTTCTAATGGCCTGGTGCATATCAAGAAATCTTTGGTGTTCAGAACACAAACCACAAAATCATAGAATGGTTGGTTTATAAGGGACCTTAAGAATTATCTAGTTTCAACTCACTTTCCATGGGCAGGTTGCTCAAAGCCCCATTCAATTTGTCCTTGAACACTTCCAGGGATGGGGCATCCTCAGCTTCTCTGGGCAACCCATTCCAGTGCCTCACCACCCTCAAAGAATTTCTTCCTACTACCTAATGTTGTCCTCTGTTCTAGTTCTCCAAGAAAAAAAAAAAAAAAGAGTCCTTCAGATACACATAAAAATGACATGAAACCAATTTCTGGTCTTGCAACACTGAACTTTTGCAAGCACATCCTGTCCCAAAACAAGACATACATTGAATGTGTTCACCCGCAAGAAAACTTTTAGTAAAAAGGAAATGTACAGTCATCTCTGGTGAACTCTATTATTTTCAAAGTTATAAAGTTTGGCTTTTAAACACTGACCTTGAAAATCAGAGCTAAAAGAGCAATCTGTATGTTTGTTATTTTTAAGTCTGTTTGATTCTATGTCCTGTGCTGCTAAATCATTAAGGTAAAGGAAATGATATTTGTGTCAGGTTAAGAAGCAGCTACTGCCAATATCCTAGTGATGGTTCAGATAATATAAATAGTCTGAATTAATATTGATTCTATTCAGTGTAATCAAGGTATGTTCAAACCTATGCAAATATGTATTTTCAAGGTTAGGAGTTCTGAACCAGGATTTTGGTTAGGGGATGAAATACTGCACGTTGCTAGTTAAATGGATTTGCATCAATCTGTTCTGTGTTCAGATCCAACCTATGTACAGACTCTATAAATTTTTTCTAAAGCAATCCACACAGGAGAACTCATATTATGCTAGAAATGTGATTCTTCAGTTGTATATCTGCTTCTGTTCTTCTGTGGGTTGTTTACAAGTATTTTTGGTTAGCCTCATAAAAAACTTAAATCTAAAGTGAAATGTTACCAGAATGCTGTGAATAGTGCATGTTTCTTTGAACTTTTTGCAACTAATAAAGTCAAATGTGAATTGTCTTAAAAGCAAATGCCAACAATTACTGGAATAAGCATTCATATATTTGAGAAATCACATGACATGCAATTTCAAATGTCATGTGATGGTTTTAAAGTCATCTATACATTCACATTGCTTCTACAATAATATTCAAATACAATATCTAAACTGGTTGCTTTAAATGAGTTTGATTAAAAACGATACCAATTTCCCACCCAAGGTGAGATGAGAGAATGGTTTCTCATAACACTGGTAAGTCTTCTGACTGTGAAAAGTGTTAAGGGAGCATCTCTCTCATAAGGAAAGCCTGACAGAGCTGGAAATATTCAGCCTGTAGAACAGAAGACTGAGAGGGGATCTTATAAAAATACCTTAAGGGTGGGTATCAAGAGGATGGGATCAGACACTTTTCAATGGTTCCCAGTGACAGAACAAGGGACAATGGTCGCAAATTTCTGGACTTCTTCAAATACATGAGTAACAAAAGGAAAACAAAGGACCCATTACTAAATGAAGTAGGGACACTGATAACAGCAGACACAGAGAAGACAATGTTCCTTAATGCCTTCTTTGCATCAGTCTTCACTGAAAACACCAGCCCTTGGGGATCTCTGATGCAGGAGACCAGGATAAAGGAATGGTGGAAGGAAAACTTTCCCATGGTCAAGATGAATGGAGTTAGTGAACACCTAGGAAAACTTGACATCCATGGGTATGCATCCATGAGTGCTGAGAATGCTGACAGACACCATAGCTAGGTTATTCATGGTAATCTCTGAGAGGTCATACTGACCAGAAGAGGTGTCTGAAGACCGGAAGAAAGCTGATGTCAACCCAGTCTTCAAAGACGGCAAGAAGTAGGACCCAGGGAACTACCAACCAGTCAGCCTCTCTTCAATCCCTGAAAAGGTGATGGAGTGCCTCATTCTGGAGGACATCTCTATCCACATGGAGGACAAGTAGGTGATCAGAAATAGTCAGCACGGATTCACAAAAGGTAAATCATGCTTGACAAACCTCATTGCCTTCTGTGATGAAATAACTACCTGGATGGAAGAGAAGTGATATTGTCTATCTTGACTTTAGCAAGGCTTTCGACACTGTATCTCACAATATGCTCATATGCAAACTCAGGAAGTGTGGACTGGATGAGTGTACAGTGAGATGTATTGACAACTGGCTGAATGGTATATCACAGAGGGTAGCAATCAGTGACACAGGGTCTAGTTGGAGGCCTGTCTCTACTAGTGTCCCCAAGGTTGGATATTTGTTTTATTTAACTTGTATTGTTTAACTTATTCGTCAGTAACTTGGATGATGGGACAGATGCCTCCTCAGCAAATTCACTGATGACACAAACCTGGGAGGAGTGTCTGATACCCTAGAGTGCTGTTCAGCCCTTCAGAACTACCTCAAATATTGGAGAGTTGGGCAGAGAAGAACTGCCTGAAAATCAAGCAGGGCTAATGCAGGGCCCTGCACCTGGGGAAGAATAACCCCATGCACCTGCACAGGCTGTGGGCTGACCTGCTGGAAAGCAGCTAAGTGGAGAAGGACCTGGGGGTCCTGGTGGAAAACAAACTGTTCATGAGCCAACACTGTGTCCTTGGGGCCAAGAATGCCAACGGTATCTTGGGGTGCATCAGGAAGACCATTGCCAGCAGATGGAGGGAGGTGATCCTGCCCCTCTAATCAGCCCTGGTGAGACCTCATCTGCAGTGCTGTGTCCACTTCTGGGCTCCTGAGTTCAAGAGAGACATGGAGCTCCTGGAGTGGGTGCAGTGGAGGACAACAAAGAAAATGAGAGGACTTTTTCCTCTTATGAGGACAGGCTGAGGAAGCAGAGCCTGTTCAGCCTTGAGAAGAGAAAACTGAGAAGGGAGCTTATCAGTGTCTGTTAATTATCTGAAGGGAGGGTGTCAAGGATGGAGCCAGGCTCCTCTTGGTGGTGCCAAGAAATAAGACAAGAGGCAATGAGCAAAAAGTGATGTACAGAAAGATCCACCTGAAATACGAGGAAGAATTTCTTTACTGTGAGGGTGACTGAATAGTGGAACAGATTGCCCAGATGCAATCCCGTGGCATGTGCTCTACTCGACCCTGCTTGAGCAGAGAGGATGGACCAGAACACTGTGGTTTCTTCTAACCTTACTCATTTTGTGATTCTATGGAAGTGAAACACATGGAGTTCCATCTGAATATGAGGGAAAACTTCTTCACTGTGAGGGTGGCAGAGCTCCTGAACAGGCTGATCAGAGAGATTGTGGAGTCCCCTTCTCTGGAGATACCCAAAACCTACTTGGACATAATCCTGTGCACCTTGGTCTGTGTGAACCTGCTTTAGTGGGCATGATGGACTAGATGATCTCCAGAGGTCCTCTGCAACCCCAATCATTCTATGATTCTGTGATTTTATAATCTTTTAACATAGACACTAGTCTTCTCAGAAAATTCAACAAACTGTGCACAAAATTCTCCACCAAAAATTAAGCATAACTATCCATCTTATTTTTAGCACTGCAGCCTGTCCATTTTTGACTGTAATTCTCAGGAAAATATACCACCAGTTTAAAATTTGGTTGAAAATTCAGTCTGATCTGTTTACAGGTGCTGGAACAACAGCACATGCAAAGGTACGTAATTATAGAATAATTTTAACAAAAGCTTTGTGGTTTTCCAGGAATTGTCAGATATCTCAGGCAAGGCATTTAGCTAAATAATAGCTGTAATGTACAAGTATGCTCACATCTTTATATAAAAAAATATAGATAATAATTTTGTGTGAGTTGGCAAAGAAAGAAAAGAATTATGCCAACACCAGCCTTCTCACTAGAATGAAGGAAAAATAACACAAAATGAACCAGAACAAAACAAAATAAAACAAAGCAAAACCCTAAAGGTAAACTAAATGAAATATTAATAAACATAAAGAAAAAAAATGAGAGTTGTTTTTTACACGACTAGACACATTGAACATTGTTCAATCAAATTTATAGGAACGCATTAATTGTTACAGTTACTTAGCCATTGTATATATATAACTAATCAGGGTTTTCTGTAGCAATGTTTCTTTGGCTTAGTGTTGGATCCCAAAATATGATATCTGCAGAGAGGGATTTAAGTGGACTCTGCAGAAAGATGAGGGCTACGAGAGTTGGGGGAAAAAACCTGTGTCTTTGTTGAATTCTACTACAACTTTTCTACCTTCCAAAATACCAAGTAACTTCCAAAAATACCTAATTATTAACCATATTGTTTTTTACTTTACTATTTCACATTAAGTATAGTGAGTAATTTTTTGCATAGTGAGGTACTGGTTTGTTATGATCCCAGTAAGAAAGACTCTAAGACTCTATAAAGTATCATTCAAAATGTCATTTATTAGCAACCAAATAATATTTACACTATAAAGAAAGAAAAAAATAGAATGAAGTGCAGCACACTTGACAAAGATCCTATCTATGAAGGGTTACCCTCTTTTGACTATCCAAATGATAGGATTTTTCTTCAAATGAAACAATTCTTTTTATCGGTGCTACTGTCAAAAACACAGGTTTGAATACCCAAACTGCATCATGGCACAAACCTCCTCCTACTCAGTCTGACAGTTATGTGGGCCACCACTTCCTCCACGTACAGTGGTCTTCCAGTCAGGATTATTCCAGTCAGGAACAACTCAATATTTTTTTAATGAAGAACAGCTTCAGAGTACAGTCCAATATATCGTCTGAGCTTCTTTCTCATTTAATGTTATCCTTCTATGTTGCTTTTATAAAACAATGATAAAATATCTTCCTTCCATGTACTGTTTTGTATATGCCCTCAAAGGATGAAGTTATTACTGGAAGTTTAGATGTCAGTGCAAAATGCAACTCCTTATTTTTTTAGCTAATATTGCTTTTAATACAGACATTCCAATTCTAGGCAAATTCATTCTTTACAGACAATATTCCATGCTATCCTCATACACATATTGAATTATCATCCTACCAGTCCCATCACATTGACACATCTCTAATATTTTATTTTTCTGCAACATTTCATTAAATATAGATAAAAAATAACAGACATCAGGCAAACAACATTTTTCATCTTATTGTCTGGAAAATTCAAATTAAGAATCTTGAATTACTAATAAGAATTGTGGAAGATGCCTTAAGAATCCAAGCTTTTCCCATCATTACAAATATCTTTCATTCTGTTTTGTGTTGTCTTTGGGAAAAGCTACCAAGATTTTCCTGGTTTATTGTCATTTATTTTATCCTTGGGAAAAGCTACTAAAGACAGTAGAAATTCCCCTCCTTCTGTTTCCCTTAAAAATCTTAGTTATAGACGTCAAACTATCTGAGTAGGATGAAGCAACAAAAAGGGCTACAGATGTCAGAGTAGCCCAAGCTGGATTGTCACTTGCTGAAGGTTATATGTTTCAGTAGCTCTCAAACCGCTGAAAAGTTGCCCCACCTTAAAAGACAGAAATATGTTCATAGAAAAAATCATTATCAGCAGTAAGTCTGAAAAATTTGCAATAAGCAACTTTTATTAACAAATATCAGATGTTCTCCTCTGAATAAAACCATTTTCTCAAGAAATTATTTGCATATTGAACTTTGAATTTTACAGTTTACATTTAATGAAGACAAAAAAGTTTTATGGCTAAAAATTCAAGTCAAAAATAGAATTAAAAATACAATTTTTAACTTATTATTAGTTTCAGTCTTGAAACAGTATGTCCCAAAAATGGAATACACAATCTTTCTCATGGCATTTTTTATTTCATTGAATTTCAATTACCTTGATGGAGTAACTAATAAAAGGCATGAATTTAAAAAATCTATTACATAGATATCTTACACATGTATCTGACAAATTTCTTCAGATCTACGGTTTAAACCTTTATCTTATTCTCTGGGCTATTTCACTTATGTCTTAAATAAAAGTAAATGGAACCAAAGAACAGCTTACAACAAGCAGTATAAATCATCATAATTTTCTCCATAATTACCATGTGCTGGGAATCTCACAGCAATACAGATAACTCATAAGCATTAGTTTATTGCTTGAATACAGTTATTACATCATGAAGATTAGAGGGATTGTGGTTGTAATGTAATCAAGCTGTAGAAAATGTGCAGACAAAAGTGAGGGAACTCTTGCAATTGTATATATTTGACCCATGTTAATTTCTTATTCTTTAGATCACTATTGACAACCAAAATTTTAATGTTCATAAGTGAACGTTTTGATTTTCATGGACAGAAATATCAGTGTTTTGACTGATTTTTTCTCACTCGATTATGTTGTAGAATAATAGAATGATGGAATAATTGTGACATGCTGCAGTGTAAATTTACTCTATATTTAACTCTATATTTATCATTAAAATACAAACACAAAGGACAGGAGTTGAAAGAAAATGTATAAATCTAAATAATAAACAAAGTAGAAGAACCTTCTTTTTCTGCAGTTCTCCCAAACTGGTATGCTAAGGAAATTATGTTTTCCATTCCAAAATTTTTTCCCTACCTTTCCATCATAGACCTTATTTTGCACTGGGTTCTTTCTTTTCTCGTAGTTTAAGTTGAACATGAAGAAACTTTTTTTTTTTTATTCATGAGAGAGGGAGGAATTTTCAGGAATTTAAAACTTTTATCATGATTCAGCTTTAAAGCACTGATCATACTTCTATCCAACTTCAGTCACTGAAGGTGGGTGATTTGACCTGCCTCAAGAGTGTGAAAATCTGTTTTTGTAGGTATGCAGGGACATTGTAATTCTCAAGTCTCAAAGCTGAACACAGAAATCTACAAGTTTACTTTTTGCACATCATTTGGAAGGTGGCCATGACAAAGATAGCTCATGTGAGCAAATTAATATAATTCATAGTACTGAACTCAGCCTTTGACTTGTTCTTTGAAATTCCTAGTGCTTGCAGAAAGGTAGAGAAAAGTATATCAGTGCACAGAAATCCATGCTTTTTCGCCTTCTCTTAGCATTCCATTCCTTCATGTCTACTTCTGTTTCAAGAAATCCAGAGTAATGTGTCATGTTTTTCTAGCTTGAAGGCTGCTGCCTATAAGGATACATTGTCAATAGACATCTCAGAGTTCATCTATATGAACATTTCAGTTCAGATCAAATGTGATGTGAATGTCCAGACTATCCCCACTTACTGTATGAGGTTTCACTTCAAAGAGTATGATCTTCAGGATGACCTAGATTCTTTTTAAATGAAACTAAACCGAAAGATGTGCTTCAGAAGTGCATAAGAAGTACATTTCAATTGCTAATAGACTCAGCCCATGGGATAAGACCAGAGCAAGTCCTTTATACTCCTGTGAAACAGAGCTTCTATAGCTGCTGTGGTCTCAGCAACAGGTAATTTTCTTGTAATTAAATAAACTGGACAAACAGACTCCCATGAAGCCCCTAGAGGCTCTTTCAAGAGCATACCTATTGGAGATGGGAAAGGAGCTCCAGAACACATCAGCTCATACAGCACTGAGCAGTGGCAACTATGTGAGGTACAACCAGCCTTCAGAGAGGAGCTGGAGGTATGAATGTTGTGTAACTGGGGCTCTCTGGGCACTGCTATCCTAGCCCTGCTGGATCACCACAGGCTACATTAGAACAAAAAAACGAATAAACCGCACCAGTCCTGTTTAACATGTTTATCAATGATTTAGATGAAGGGATTGAGTCCATCATTAGCAAATTTGCAGATGACACCAAGTTGGGAGGGACCGTCGACCTGCTGGAAGGCAGGAGGGCTCTGCAGAGGGACCTGGATAGGCTGGAGAGTTGGGCTGATTCCAACGGGATGAGGTTCAACAAGGCCAATTTCTGGCCTTGTGGCACTTTGGCCACAACAACCCCTGCAGTGCTACAGGCTGGGCACAGAGTGGCTGGAGAGCAGCCAGGTGGAAAGGGACCTGGGGGTGCTGATTGACAGGAGGCTGAACATGAGCCAGCGGTGTGCCCAGGTGGCCAAGAAAGCCAATGGCATCCTGGCCTGGATCAGGAACAGTGTGGCCAGCAGGAGCAGGGAAGTGATCCTTCCCCTGTACTCAGGGCTGGTGAGGCCACACCTGGAGTGCTGTGTCCAGTTCTGGGCCACTCAGTTCAGGAAAGACATTGAGGTGCTGGAGCAGGTCCAGAGAAGAGCAACAAGGCTGGTGAAGGGACTCGAACACAAGTCCTGTGAGGAGAGGCTGAGGGAGCTGGGGTTGTTTAGCCTGGAGAAGAGGAGGCTCAGGGGTGACCTCATCACTCTCTACAACTCCCTGAGAGGAGGTTGTAGCCAGATGGGGGTCGTTCTCTTCTCCCAGGCAATCAGCAGTAGGACAAAGGGCATGGGCTTAAGCTCTGCCAGGGGAGGTTTAGGTTGGATATTAGAAAGAAGTTCTTTACAGAGAGAGTGATCAGGCCTTGGAATGGCCTGCCCAGAGAGGTGGTGGATTCACCATCCCTGGAGATTTTTAAGATGAGGCTGGATGTGGCACTGAGTGCCATGATCTAGTAATCACAACGGGGTTGGATCAAGGGATGGACTTGATGATCTCGGAGGTCTCTTCCAACCCAGTTAATTCTACGATTCTATGATTCTATGAGGTTCAAACCTCCTACCAAGCTCAGGAGACCGAGGAGACTTAACTGGATTGTTATGTAGGTATTTTATCTCCTTTTTTCCCCTTGTATTTTCTTTTTAATAATAGTAACACATAAGTTAAAGAAAAAGAATAAATAAGTACTGAAAAAAGAATATTTTAGCCTTTCAAATCAGATTGCATCACTCCTGTGAGCCTTCAATTGTACATTCACATACCTAGAAGATACTAAACAGGATGTTTAGGCTCTTTTATGATAAAAATTGTTGGAATAGGGACAAAATTATCCCTTTCCACAATATTTCTGTTGACTTCTTAAATCAGACTTTCATTAAAAAAAGATTTTCTTCCCTTCATCCTGCAAAGCAAAATTATTTGCAATTTTGTCTTATCTATTAATAACAAAGTTTTAAAGCCATTGCCTTGATGAAAACACTTGATGGATATTGAACAGTAAATTAATGAAAATGTTTCCTAATATTTGATAAGAAAGCTGAAGATATCCAACTTTTAAACTTGCTGACCATTCTTTTTGATGTTTCCACGAGAAGAAGAAAACGACTAAATGTTTTTCCTTGGTAAATAGGTAAGGGATGAGAATGAAAACAAGTTTAGAATATTTGTCTTGACATGTTTCACCTTGGGAATAGGACAAAGCTAGTTGATTAATGAAAAAGCTGTAATTACTTCAGCATAAAGGAAAGCACACTTCCCAGTGAAGTTGTCATGGCAAAACATTAATATATGCCATTTTCTAAGGAAAGGCTACTATTTTTCTTGGCTTCAGACTGGGAAACAAAGTATTTTGATAGGAAACACATTCAAGGTAGGGCTTAGATAACCTGATTGAGCTCAGAAACACATTCTCTTCACTTAAGTGAATGGCACATTCAAAGCGTGATTACTCTGATAATTGTTCTTAGAAATAGTGTGTTAGAGTTTCATATCAGTTTTTTAATCATGTTCTCTTAAACAAGGAGAAATAGCATCATGCAACGAGCCACATCTTACATAATGCCATCCACATACTTGCTTTCCCTTGCTTCTAGTCAGACTCTACTATTTATTTGAATTTTTTATTCCCATTTATGTACACACAGTCAAAATTCTGGAGTTGTTATAGAAGAAATTAAAATACTGAAATTAGCTATACAGATATTACATATACCCCAAAGTGATGCAACGTATCATCTCCTAGAATAGGCACATGTATCTTCTGCAAATGGATATTGTTAGTTTGACCAAAGCCCACAGAGCATTGAAGAAAATTTTGAACTCTTCTGCATGAGGCAGTTTAGAAACTGTTAACAGAAATGGTTAACACTGTAGGAGATGGAGAAGGCCTGACATAAACTAGTGGTTGAAGTATTTCTCTTGTTAAAAGTAGGGATTGTGGAAACCCATACAGATGATTTTACAATCAGATAGTAATGGATATTCCAGGGCAAATCAATGCTTTTTTCAAAGAATACAAATTAGGTGATAAGTGCTTTTCAGAAGAGGACTTGACCCTACAAAGTTGCATGAACACCTTGACATTTATTTTTCCCAGAGAGAACAAAGGGAACATTCTGAAGCTGGTTGTAAGTTCTACTTGAAGTCCACTTCTTTGTTTTCAAGTATATCAGCAGTTTTATTAACCTCTCAAATCAACTAATATGTCTGCAGAAGGAGGTAGCAAGTACAACAGTCTCCTGCACCGAGAGCGATTTACAGTGCTAGCCAAGATTTTGTCACTTCTGTGCCTGGCTGTGAAAGCTGCCTGCTATCAAGTGGAAAGAACTCTGTAACAGCTAACAGTTCATTAGGTAGTTTGGCTGTGCAGAACTGAATGATGTTTGGGTGTTTTCAAGGTTTGAAGGAAAGCAAAAAGCATATTTTTTTGCCCGTGCTGTCCAGGTGATTTTTTTGAGATGCACACCAGTGTTCTTTTCTGCTATTGCTGTGAGGACCAAAGGGTCCTGTGTTAGCATGTAGCTGCTCAAAGGCTGGCAGGCAGTCCCACTTCACTGTCCAATGACAGCATGCCAGTGTGCTCAGTGTTAGGGATGGCTTCAACACATCAGAAAACAAACAACTGCAAAATTTTTGAGGCCTAGAAAATTAAAGTCTTATATTTAAAGAAAGTATAGTGAATTTTTATCCTGATCCTTTCAAACAAGTCTGAATTAAGGCTTCTGAAATTAACACTGATAAATCAAATATAGCCTAAATATATTGGCAGTATATGCTTTTAGTAAAATACTTTAAATATTACAATCTTAAAATCTCTTCTACTTACTCATTTATTTTCATCTCTTTCTTGCTTATAAAAAGTAAGAACAAGAAAAAGTGTACTACCAAGTGGCTATTGTATTAATGAAAATGGAGATACAGTTTTATGATTGCAGTTTTGAGTTGGGGTTCTTCACTTGGCCTTATGGTCGGCAAGAATTTAAACTGTACTCCAGTGTTTTCATTAGTGAAATTATGAATTGGCTTCAAATGAGAATTTAAAACCAGTTTTTAAAATGATTCCTTTGAGAAGGGAGTTGGTCTTTGAAAATTTAAAATATTAAATAGAAGTAAATATCCATGGTTGATAACAAGAGATAAACAAACTCCATTGTTATTCCTTAAAAACTTAAGCTGAAAACTTTGATATGCCACTGAAGAACACTCAGAAATTGTTCTATCATGCACTGAAATATGGTTTTCCTTAAGAGAGAACTGTCTTGAGAGACTGATCTGGTTTATTCTTCAGGGAAAAAGAATCCTGGTCCTTAATTACTCGGAAATGATTTAACTAATACATATTTGCAAAGTGCTTTAGAAGGTTAATTTCAATATTTATGTAGAAGATTCTCTCAAGACAAAGGACTATAACACAAAATTTTAACTCTATTTTGAAGACACATTTCATTTTAATCTAAGACAGATTCTCACTGTTTAGTCAACATTAAGGTAGCAGGAGGTTCACCATTAGGTGGAACTGATTCAATAATTATTAATAGACATATCCTACAGTCCTGTCCTCTGGAGCATACATAAATAAAAATAAGTAATTATTTCCATGTCACAGCTTCTAGAATTTCCAGAAACTGAAAAGTATACATGAATACTCTCTTCTGTTTCTCCATTTTTTGTCTAATCTTTCTTTTCCTGAAGATCCCCTGTTTGACCTCTTTTTCATTCCCCTTCATACAACAGTGTTCCACAATAATAAAAACTAGCAGAAACCCTCTTGTTCAAATGTGCTTCAATATTGGAAAAAAATTACTTGCTTATGTCTGAGGAGGAACCTGTCATTATAATCCAAATCTATCTTCTGAACCTAAGAACTGTTATATTGCATTAAACCAGGGGCCAGCATGACCTGCATTACATTTTCAGCTGTGCCAAAAGTAGATATTTATGAAAGGGTAAAAGAACAAAAGAAGTACATAAATATACTCTATGCAATATATTTACTGCCTTCAACAACCTACAGTTTAGACTTAAGTATTTGTCACCACAAATTTCCAGGTAGAAGAGCCTCTATGGATTTCTTTTCCATTAATTTATTTGTCCAGTCATTTCAGGTCCATGCAAATAAACTTGGTATTCACAACAGTGGTGGCAAGGAATTCAACTCCTTAATTACAGGTCAACTTATTTTACTTGCTTTGCATCTGTTACTTGGTAGGTTCATTTGATTTTCCTATTTCTTTTACTGAAATGAAGAGTGAAGTGCTAATACGTTTTCTTTTTCACTAAGTGACATTTAGCTCCCTTTAATGACTTTCAGACTAAAAAAAATCCAAGTTTGTTTACTATATGAAGAAATTTCTAAGTAATTTCATACACCTAATCACCCTTACTGCCCTTCTGACATTTCTGAAATTGATTTAAGGTTCAACTGGACTGCATATAATCCTAAGTGTGGACAGGCAGATTTGAGTCAATAGTATCATGGTAGTTCTCTCAGTTTCTTCTCTTTTTCTTCCTAGCAGTTCCTAAGGTAAAATTTTCCTTTTCCCTACATCTTAAAAAAAGGGGAGACAGTGATTTCTCATTCATCTGAGAAGATAAATGCAGCATTAAAACAGCCACAAGGATTCCTGTTTTCTAGGAAGTAATTATGTGACGCTATAAATTATTCAATAGAATCATTAGGGGTTGAACATCTTAAATTCCTTATGGAATAAGCTACTCTCTTGCACTCAGACAACTTATACAACCAACTTAGGGCACAGGTAGATACACTGAGGAATGATATCTCAGTCCCTCTGTTATGATCCAATTAGTGAGAGATGCCTCTGCCCAAATTAAGTTGGAAATGAGATCATATGATGAAGTCAATTGTAAGAATTTTTCTTACCAGTATATGTGAGGTAGAGAGATAGAAATAAATAGAAAAGGTGGTGGGTTGGGGTGGGGGGAAGAGAGAGAAACAGAAAGAGATCTAGCTTCTCGTGCTCAGTGTACCTCTTCTTCTGAGTTGGTGGGTTTCTTGAGTTGGTGTTTGTGATCTCCCCCTGTGGAATACTTTTACCAAGGCCAAGCTGATTTCAGCACCGTTGCCAAGTTGTCTTTCCTTGTCCAGTATCAGTGATACAGTCTTCTCCTCGAGCTTTGTTTACCTCCTCCTACATCTGAGATAACAGTCAGACAATAGTACCACGTTTATCTTATCTCAAGCTCCCATCAAGGTGGCTTACCTTACAGTCCAAGTTCCAGGTATCCACAGAGGCATATCTGAGGGGGAGCTTCAGTGGTCACGGGTGCCATCTGTCCCATAACTTGGGGTGATCTTTATTTGATCAGTGATATGTTTATGAGCAGTAACTTCTTTACAGAGTTTGCCACATTAAGATTTTTGTCTGGATGAGTTAACCAGGATGTGGTAACCTGCTCTTTAATTCCTTACAAGTCTAACAAAAAGTTTCCAGGTTAGGAGGTAAGGAACAAAAGTATCTCCAGAATTCTGCTGGCATGTAATTTTAGAAGAGATGGTTAACTCACTGAAACAAATTAAACTTCTCTTAACTCTGGTACAGATTTGTTTTAGAAGAGACTCAGAATCATTGGTCCATTTCCCCTGTGCCATCCACTGAAGAAGTGCAGAGTGCCCTGTTTCTGCTCCCCAGAGTTAGTAAGCCATCTAAAAAAAAAATAAAAATTAAATGATGATTAAAGAAAGTGATAGAATCATCAGCTCTCTGTATCTCACATTCAACCTCAGTTTGTAACTCTGAACCTGGAATACATTCTGGGCTTCCCTGTAGAGCCAACCCCCTTGAACACCTAAGCATGCAATTATTAACAGTTGCCCAGAAAACTAGCTGGCAGGTTTGATGTGAAATATAATGGAAAGCTTTTACTGTTTTATAATAATTCTGAGTACAGAATAATCAAGATAAGAAAAGCTGATTCTTTGATGAATAAAAATTAATCAGTGAGTCATCTCAGCTGTAACATATGAGCTATTTTTAAACGATCAAACTTAATAGCAGATAGTAAACATGGGATTTGATATTTTCCTTTGTTAGTACATTAGAGTATACTTTGTTTTAATTTCATTAATGCAATGACCCTTTTACCTAAAAACACCCTTGTACCTAAAATCATGTTCTTACAATCGTGTTATGTGCAATACCTTTTAACACATCTCTTCCAGTCCTTGTAATCACAGTAGAAGTTCATAAGAAAGCTAATGGTTAAATGCCCCTCTATAGCCTACTCATCAAGAGTATGATGAGAAAGAAACTATTCACTCACACTTGGCAACTGAGAAAATTAAAGCTCGTTATTATGTAACTTTATGACAAATGAGGTTTTTCCTCCAGGAATTCCTCTACCAACAAGTGTAGTTTACTTCTTTTCAGAGAGGTATCTGATTTATTTTTAGCAAAAGTCTTGGGAAGTGCATCAATAAATGCAGCTTGTGGACAAGCATTTGGAAATAGATAGAATTTCTCATCCTATTACTATGTCACATTAAGCTTGATCAAAAATTTTGCTGAGAACAAAAGCATTGCCCGAACTGAGATGTAATACTGGATTTTGTGCAGGAAAGACTTTCAATTTCTTCAAACCTTAAACACAGTGAATAAAAGACGGTGGAATGGGGTCTTACACTCATGGTTGCTATGACCTAATTCTCTCAAGTCTTATCAAGCCTCTTTCACATTCAAATAATAAAATAATTGTGGTTTAATTTTTCACCAGAAGCTGTAGTTTCAATACAGCACTATGAAAGATGAAAGAGAAAATTTTTATTCTCAGGCATTGCTGAGTATCCTGAGCTGGTAAGGATTATATCAACACTTTGTTCTCTTCCTTTGGGGCTTCCTTCTCTCTTACTTGTGGATTACCTTTCTACCTTGTATGAGTAATTAAGTCACAAGATTTAACAGCCTCTCTTCTTGCATAGGAAAATATGCTAGCTCAGGAATTCAGGAGTTACTTGTACAGCCAATGTAGAGGTTTGTTGTTCCTGTAAATTCAAACTATACTAAGCAGGATGTAAACAATATTTGCTTTCTTTGAAGAGTTAAAACAGCACACTGAATTAGATTGACCAGTGACAATATATAACATTTTGTAACAAAGTTAAGTGGAAGTTAGTATACAATAAATAATATCCAAGCAATAAATAGAGGTTTGTTGTATAATTTCAGAAACGGGGTTCAGTAAAACCTGTGAAAATAGCAAAATTTGCAAGATAAGAACACAGGAAGTTGGACAGACAGGAGACATACCTTGTGAAACAGGAGTCATGCCCTAGGAGCAGTTGGAAAGGTATCTAATGGACACACAAGAAGTCCTTGTCTTAAAATTATTCTAGTCTCTATGAGGACCAGATGAGACCACAGCCTTATTTTTGTGGAAAGGGACAGGACTAGAAAAAAATCAACAATGAATGAAAAAGTATGGGGAAGAAAGATATGTTCAGTTTGTATCAGGTTTCCCTCAAACCTGATCACTAAGACCATCAAGGTCCACAGTCATCAGTGCTAAACACAGCATCATCTCTAAGGTACTCTACATTCACATCTGGTGTGGGGTACCGTTGGTAAGGGCCAATTGCTTGGAAAGGTAATGACAAAGACTGATGAACAAGACCTAACCATTGGTTGATACTGTTACTGATTTAAGTAAATCTAAATGTGCTTTGGAGGAAAAATCAGCAGAAAAATAAGAACCAATCAAAGGGATGCAAAGGTGACCACTCATCACCTTTCATGATGAAACTGATGCCTAGACAGTCTCTGAACAATGGTTACTTTGGAAAGACTCATAATCAGATAGCAGTCAACCAGCATCACCAGGTCTTTTTTCTGCCAGGCAGCTGTCCAGCCACTTGTCCCCAAGCCTTTAGTGTTGCATTGGGTGGCTGAATATGCAAATATTCATAATTTCCATGTATTTATTGAGCTCTTCTGAGAGTTCTAATACCCTTGCAAGATTTATTGCTGAATGGGATGTAATATGGCATGGAATATCCCTTTGATCTGTTGGGGTCAGCTGTACACCCTCTTGCCCAACCCCAACCTACTCTCTGGGAGGCAGTGTGAGAAACAAAAAACTATTTGAACTCTGTGCAAACACTGTTCAGCAACTGTGAAAACTGTGTTATCAATGTTAGTTTAGCCACAAAATGAGAATACAACACAACAGGGGCTGCTATGAAGAAAATTAACTTCACCACAGTTAGACCCATATACATTGAGTTGCAAAAACTGTAAACTCCTTATTGTTCAATTTGCTTTCTCTCTGCATTACTAGGGAGAGAAATGCTATTTGAGAAATTTTTATCAGAAGTCCTTGCTTAGTCTATCATTCCTACTTTGGGAGCTGTTCTATAGCCTTGGCCGTTTTCTTTTGAATCTGTATTCTCTCCGGTGTTCTAGACCTGGGAACATAGACTCAGGGAAACAAAATTATCCATTGTAATGAAGACGCATTCAAAATTTGGATTCATACAGTAGTGCAACAATATTCTTTAGGTTTATTTTATATTCATTTCCCAATAACTTCAAACATACACTTTGATTTTTTAATTGTCACTGATTATTATACTTGTATAAGAGACCTTTCTATTATAGCCTTAAATAGCACTCTTGAGTGATAATGATCAACTCAGAGAAAATTTCTTACATGAATCAGGAATGTTCCCCCCTCATGTGCACCACTTGACATTTAACAACACAAAATATCACTTTCTATTTTACTGTCCAATCACACAATTTAAGAACCATTAACCATTGTGATCCTTAACCTTTTCTTCACCACCTTAAATTATCATAATTTTTTTAACAAAGTCATCTCAGTAGTCTCTCCTTTTCCTAATAATGATTAACATGTTGAACATGACATCTCCAGACAAAGCTCTTCTTAGGATGATCACTTTTTACTTTAAGGACATTTGATCCTGTTCTCTGTTCTAAGCTACTTTTTAGTTATACTAAGATTTTCCCTCTGAAGGAATAATTGCATATATTCTATAAGTGCCTTGGCAGAGGAATCTGACAAACAAATATGGTTCAAGGAAATTCAGATAAATATATCATAGAATTGTTAAGGCTGGAAAAGACCTTTAAGATTAAGTTCAGCCACCAACCTAGCATCACCTCAGTGTTCACCCTTGTACCTCAAGTGCTGTATCCACATGTTTTTTGAACACTTCCAGGGATAGTGGCTCCATCACTTCCCTGGGCAATTTGCTTGCCAGCCGTTTCCATGAAGAAGTTTTTCCTAATATTCAGTGTAAATCTATCCTGACAAAGCTTGAGGCCAGTTACGCTGAGCAATAAGGTCCCCGCTGAACCTCCTTTTCTCAAGGCTAAACAAGCCCATTTCCTCAGCTACTCCTCATCAAACTTGTGCTCCAGACCCTTCATCAGCTTCATTGCCCTTTTCTGGACAAACTCTAGTCCTTTCTATAGCGAGAGGTCTAAAGCTGAACACAGGATTCAAGATGCAGCCTCACTAGTGCTAAGTACAGGGGGACAATCACTGCCCAGGCCCTGCTAGCCACGTTATTTCTGGTACAAGCCGGGATACCATTGGCCTTCTTGGCCACCTGGGCACACTGACAGCTCATAATCAGACAGCGGTCAACCAGCATCACCAGATCTTTTTCTGCCAGGAAGCTTTCCAGCCACTTGTCCCCAAGCCTTTAGTGTTGCATTGAGTGGCTGAATATGCAAATATTCATAATTTCCCTGTGTTTATTGAGCTCTTCTGAGAGTTCTAACACCCTTGCAAGATGAGACTTTTCTTTATGCAAGCAATGCTGATATTTCCCAGAAAAGTTATGCTTATTTATTCCTACCAGTTCTATTCTTTGCCATATCTTATATTATTTTGCTGATCACTATAATTTTTGATATCTTGCCCCTTGCATATTCATTTACAAAAAAAAGAGAAAAAAAGAGGCAAAAATGAAAGCCATTATTTAGCAACCCTCTTGGCCTTTAAATAGTTTAAAAACTGAAAAGATCTTCAGCTCTCAGCTACCTTCTTGTATGACAGTCAAAAAGCATTATTTCAAGTAGAAAAATGCTTCCCAGTTACTTTTACTGTTACTAGCACCATTAGTCACAGAGCACTTACATGGACTAATCAAGTTATCCAAGGCTGAAGTGAGCAAATAGACCAAGAATACACTTGCTGAGGTTATAAGAGAGGAAAAAAAAAGCTGTATGGTGAAGGACCTTGAGGGGAAGTCATACAAGGAGTGGCTGAGGTCACTTGGTCTGTTCAGCCTGGAGGAGACTCAGGGGAGACCTTACTGCAGTTACAACTTCCTTGGGAGGGGAAGGAGGGCTCAGACACTGATCTCTTTTCTCTGGTGACCAGTGACAGGAAGTTGTGTTAGGGGAGGTTTAGGTTGGACACTAGAAAAAGGTTCTTCACCCAGAGGATAGTTAGGCACCTTAACAGGCTCCCCAGGGAAATGGTCACAGCACCAAGGCTGACAGAGTTCATGAAACATTGGGATAATACTCTCAGCACATGGTGTGACTCTTGGGGATGGTCCTGTGCAAGGCTAAGAGCTGGATTTGATGATTCTTGTGGATCCTTTCCAACTCAGCATATTCTGTGATATTTCAAATATTTTTCTGACAGAAATCAGTAACAAAATAAGATACCAAAGCAAAATGAATTTAAAAGTGACTAAATTAAGTCAAAAGATGAATTTTAGGGCTGTATTAAACTACACAACCAGGAATTTTCATAGGACTTTCAAGCTCAGCAGTTACCTGGTATCACATATTACATGACAAATAACTGATCTTATCAAAAGATTAAAATATTTTCACTGCCTCATCATTTCAAAGAGCTTGACAATTTGAAAATGAGAATATTTACAAGGCTGGAGAAGAAGCATACACTTGTTTATGTGTTTCATGCATATAAAGTTCCATCCAGCTAAGCAAGTTGACCATTTTTCCAACAATTTTGTGAAAAGAAGATTCTTGGCTGTGAGGAGCAGGCTTATTGCACAGGTCATATTTTATTTCTTTTTCAAAGACCCTGGTAAGAAATCAGATTTGAGACACTGGTGTGTAGTCTTTCAACCACAGGCAGGTCTCTCAGCATAGACATAAATAATAATATCATAGAGGGTATCCTACTGTTGTATAAAATCATTTTTGTAAACCCTTATGTTACAGAACAGATGTAGCAGCATTTCAAAACACTGAATAAGAAAGGTTTGGAAGCAACCTCATAAATCTTTGATTTCAATGTTCTCCTGCTAAATGTAGTCATAAAATATAATCTCACTCAAATGTCTACTGTTAAGGCAAGTGAGATAAAGATAAAGCTATGTACTTTGCCAAGTCTGTGTTAGGTACTTTAAAGTATCCAGCTGGTTTGGGAACAGATAAAATCCACTGGTATATTTGTTGCAAAGCAAACGAGAATGTTACCAAAGCAAACCTGTTGAAGCACAAGGCAGCTGGGAGAAAAATTGAATTGATAGAGCAGATTAGGCTAATAGCTTGGTTTCAAGCATCTGAGATTTTTGTTATTTGTGTATAATTAAGTTTGGCTGGGAAACAAACAAACAAACAAAACCCCCAAAAAACCCACAAACCCCCGCACACAAAAAAGGAAAATAAGCACCCTGTATTTTCAAGAGCTTCTGACGTCTAAATGGTGGAATGGTTTTCTTCTTTATGGTAAAGTTTATATGAATGGAATGCTGAGAAGCTATTACTGAAACAACCACATATACAGGATCAAATTGCTTAATTACAAAGAAATGAGAAGTATCATCACTTATCTGCCCATACATTGCTGCCTGGATGCTCATTTAGTTTGATCATTGTTCTGTAATCACTTGACTTTCAAGTACACTACAGGATACATCATTTTTTTTTTTCTACTGTCTACCTTGGAATCTTTTACTAACATGCTTGGAAAGATAAGTCCAACATTTGATTCTGTTCCTTCATGTTAATTTTCTTCATGATGCACTTTACAGCAGTTTCTATCTTTTACTTTGTCCCTTAGATAAACTGCCTACTCATTGCTTGGAAGGGTGTAGATTTTGCCAAGTAAAAACCTGACTGGATGAATAGATTTTCTTCATAGAAAGAGCTGTCAAACATTGGAACAGGCTGCCCAGAGAAGTGGTTGAGTCACCATTTGTAGAGACATGCAGATGAGACACTTATGGGTGTGGTTTAAGTGGTGGACTTGGCAGTGCTGGGTTAAGTCCCTCTGAGTCATCACCACAGAGGCTTAAAAAGGCAGAAACTACTAAGGGGGTGTTGGACTCTTACAGAAAAAGGGAAGCTTGTTGTAAAAGAGAAGGAAACTTTGTGACTTGGTAATATCTACTATAATATAGAGCCTTCGTTTCAACCTTGTTTACAAGAGTTTTCCCCCTTCTTTTTAACTCATATTTCTCCCTACTTTGCTTTAAAGCCAGAGTTTATAATGGCCTGTCATGAACAAAAGTCATATTTACACAAAGCTTGGAAAGAGAATAACAAAACTGATGACCATGTTGAAACAAGTATAAAGAGAATGAGAAGGAAATGCAGTGTTCTGCAAAATATCAAGACAGACAAACATTGGTGACCTTCATACAAACTGTCTCTAAAGTAGTTGAAATTACACCAGAATGTTTATTTTTAATTTTGTTCTCTAATAAAGCAGCAACATTATCCAATCTCAAAAAAGTCATCTCTATTTACTCAGCTGTATTATTGTCATTAATCATTGATACAGAACTATAAATCTGTACAATGTTTTACAACTAGAGACTTAAAAGAGTTTGGATAAATAAGACAAATTATATACTGATAAAACAGCACCTGGGAGAATCAGGAGGTATTACAACAGAAGAAAAAAAATATATATTTCCAGTGAAGTATTCCCAAAAGGGGTTAAAAGAAAAGGATATTTTTCAGTAGAGCAAGGCTTTACTTGATAATAATTCTTTATCTAGTTCTATAGTTGATTGTTTGCTGTTAGTTTGGTTGGGCCAAACCAAAATGATGATAATTCCAAGTCTAACAAAATTATTGTGTTGAATTAACCTGAAGGAAAAAAAGGTTCCCCTTCAATCTTATTTCTCCTATTACATTCTCTTTCACAATTTTGCCTCAAAAATACCAGTGAATACCGTCAGTCTCAGTGGCATACTACAAAAATAATTATTTTTATTTAAGTTCAGCCTTTTTCATTCCACCATGAAAAACTGTCACTACCAAAATGCTGATCTGTCTAGCAATTTCTTGACATTTTTTATTTCACAGAATCATGGAATCAGTCAGGTTGGAAAAAACCTGAGATCATTAAGTCCAACCCATGACCCAACCCTGCCAACTAGACCATGGCAGTAAGTGCACATCCAGCCTCTTCTTAAATACTTTCACAGTTGGTGACTCCACCACCTCCTTGGGCAGCCCATTCCAATGTTCTGATCACTCTCTCTGTGAAGAATTTCTTTCTAATGTCTTACCTAAACCTCCCCTAGCAGAGCTTAAGACTGTGCCCTCTTGTCCTACTGCTGATTGCCTGGGAGAAGAGACCAACCCCCACCTCGCTACAATCTCCTTTCAGGAAGCTGTAGAGAGTGAAGAGGTCTCCCCTGAGTCTCCTCCAGGCTAAACAGCCCTAGCTCCCTCAGCTGCTCCAGCCTTCACCAGCCTCATTGCCCTTCTTTGGACACTCTCCAGTGTCCAGATACCTCAGTGTTCTTCCTAAACTGAGAAGCCCAGAACTGGACACAGTACTAAACGTATGGCCTAACTAGTGCTGAGTACAGGGGCAGAATCACTGCCCTGGTCCTGCTGGCTACACTATTCCTGATATATTTTAATTTCACAATCAGAAGACAATGGGTGTAAGATTTAAGGTAATTACACCATCATAAGAGAAGACAAGAATATGTTTAGTTATCCCTCCTCCATGTTGTTGCTAAGTGCTAAGGAGATCAAAGACTTAAATTAACAATACATTTTCCCTTCTCTAAAGTTCTGTGTGTAATACTGATTGCTAAAAAAGAACGCAGCCTCTGTCTATTCAGCTAACATAGTCATCAATGAAATCCAAACATATCCCTGGGAAACTGAAATAGCTAAAATATTTTTTTTTTAGACAATATTAATGTATTTTTAAAAAGTGTTTCTTGTTATGTGAAACCAAATTAAGCAGTTTTGATTCTAATTAAACTTTGGTCTTTTTTGTCTTCTGCATGCATATATGAAGCACAGGTCTGTGCTCTTCCTGCAAAGTCTAACCTTACTTTTAGAGATCATGCAGTTTCTTTTACTCTTGATCTCCACATTCAGCCAAGCTGGTCTTCTTCCCCACTTGCCTGACTTAAGACACCATTCCACGCAAGTGGAATTGCCTACTCCTGTGCTTCTGAAAGGTGGTTTTCAGAGACTACCCAGCACTCATGGACTCCTAAGCTCTCAAATGCATATTCCCAGAGTACTCTGCTCCCTGAATAGTTTAAAGTTTGCTCTCCTGAAGTCCAGGATGTTATCCTTTTTTCTCATTACACAGAGAATTTTAAACTCAAGCATTTCATGATCACTGCGGCCAAGACAGATACCTACCATCACATCTTTCTATATTCACAGATGGTAAGTCCAGGAGGGCATCTTTTCTAGTTGGTATTCAAAGTACCTGAAACAAGAAATTATCTGCTACAAACTTCAAGAATTTCCAAGACCTGTGTTTCACAGCAGTGTGATATTCTCAGTTAGGTCTGGGAAGTTGAAATTTCACATCAGGATAAGGGCTACCGATCCTGAAATTTCTCCTAACTACCTATAGAACAAATTCATCACTGCTTGCATGCTGGCTGGCTGATTGGTAGTAAACACTCACTACTACACCTCCTCTGTTTTCCATTCCCCTAATATTCATCCAGAGGCTCTCAACTTCATCAATGCTAACTGTAATCATTAAATCTCTTCCTCACATATAGTACGACACCTCTAACTCACCTGCCCTACCTACTCCTGAGCAGCCTGTAGCTCTCCCCATCCTAGTACTCCAGATGTGGGACTCGTGCCACAAAATCACACTGGTACCAATATCTTAACTCTTGTATGCATTTGTAAATACTAAGACCAAGATGACAGCTGAGACTAAATATACTTGGGGCAAGTTGAACCAAGGACTGACAGAACATTTGAAGAAAACCTCAAGACGAAGTGTAGAATATATCCAAACTATCCTCCTATAAAAATAATTTAGACTGAAATGCTCTGTCATTTTTTTCCCTCCTCCCTGTAATTTTCATGTAATTACAGTTTTCTGAGTATTCCTTTTTAGCACAAAATAACCCTAATTTTAATGTAGAAGACATCTGTGCTTACTCTCAAAATAATATCTTAAACAATACTTTGTGTTGGTAGTTGTGTTTTGGGGCCAAAATGTCATATATATATTATCAACTAGTTAAGCACTTTTATCTGGTCAAAATGAAACAACAGGATTTTTTTTGCCTGGTCTTTTGTTCATTCTGCTAGATATTTAAACTTAAAAAAAAAAAAAAAATTAGACTTTGAAAGTCTAAGCGCCCAAAATATTTTAATGTAGGCTCTAGCTATTCATCTTTCACTTGCACAGAAGTGAATTACATATTCCTTGTATAAGTCTTTTCTCATTTTTTGTTCTTGAGAACATGAGACCTTCCTGTCCTTTTGAAATTCATAAATGAAGAACAATACTCTTTGAAGTATTCAACTGTTTCTATTCTGAGAAAGAGGGTTTTTATTCTTACCTATACTAATTTTTTTCCTGTATTTACTTTATTTGAATTTCTTCATGTTGCAGTAAATGAATTTAAGCTGTGAATGTTGAGTAACCACCAACTGCATTCATCAGAAAAAGAAAAAAAATCTCCACACTATCACAGTGGCCTTGAGAGATTCATTTAACTTCTTCAGCAACAGAAATACAAATCTATCAGTATATTAAAACAGTCTTGATTGAATGAATGACATTACCTACTGTACAGCTTAAAATAAAACAACAAGAAAGGCAAGGGAAAAAAAAAAGAACTTCTGAGCTATACCCCAAGAGAGTTCCTTAAAAGCCTGGCTGGTGGAAAAAGAAGTAGGTGCTGTCAATTCGTTTTGTGAATCTGCCTCTGACCATCAGTAGAAAAGGTTTTAGAATAATAGTCCTAAAGGCAGTTTTCAGATAGCGCATGCTATCCCTCCACCAGGCACAGAAAAATTATCACCCCGTTTTCTAATTAACTATGACTCACTTGTCACCAAGTTAGAAAGAGATCAGAGGAGATCCATATCATAGCCACACACATATATTGTCTGAAGAGGATGGCTGAAAGTTTAACTGTCCTGGTGTTTGAAAGGGGAACTATCTTCCTATTTATTACATCTAATTGCATAACAGGTAAGTCCTTTTCTTCTGGTGAAAATTCAGATGGAGTTATATATCTTTTTTTCTTAAAATAAAAAATAATAATAATAAAAAATACCTAAACCAAAACAACAGCAAACAGCGAGAAGTTGTGTTAATCAGAACATACTATTTCAGAGGTTTTGAACCTTAGCTGGAACTCAAAGAGAGGAAAGCAGAATATGCTACATAACATAAGAAATAAATCCAAACAAACATAAAACTAAAGAGGAGCAAAGTCTCATTATGAGTACCACATACCTCCAGGTAAAGAACTAGGGACAACAATGACTTATTGTAACCCCCTCATCACCCCTATTCCTCCTGACAGATGCTGTCAAACTTAGGACCCAAAGGGACATTGAAACGGTAGACACAATACCGGAGAAAATAGACAGAGTCTAAAAACTGTGCCTAAAAAAATTGTACATATATGTTTTGTGAGGCTTTTCTGTATCAATTTGGACTGTGTTCACATTATTGTTCATAGTTTTGTATCAGCTGTTGTATTATGATAAGCCTGTTAATATTTTACTTGAACTAAGAGCAAATTATTGGCTCTGTTTATAAGGTGTGGGGTTTCTGTGCCCATATCAGGTTTTTAGGAAAATTTTGTAGAAGTTGAAATAATACATTCATCTCCCAATGAAACACTAAAAATTTCACCTAATTGTTCTGATGTAACTTATGGGGTAAATGAGGCTTACATGCCATTATATACAAGATCACGGAGTACCAAATACATAAAATAAGGACTCTGCTTGCTGTATACTAGTCAATAGTTACACATGAGGCTGTAGGAGTGTGGAATTTTTGTAATAAAGCTTTCAAAGGATGAGAAAGCTTGTTGTGATGTGGAGAGGAAAAATATGAAACCCAAACACATATATTCCAGTGTTACGGTAGCATGGTAGATTGAAAAAGAATAAGATTCAGCATGCATTGCACGATACAGGCTGCAAGACACAACCATCACCAGGAATCATGTAATGCATGGTTAAGCTATGGGGAAACCATATAAAAGGCCAAAATATCTATAGTGAAACATTGCTTATGACCTTAATTTGACATGGTAGGACTTAAAAATTTTAATCAAAATCATAACCTCTATGGAATAAGAGCATTCTTAGGATTCAGTATTTTCATCACTCTCACCATCAAAACCAAGTCTGCATAGACCATTTTAAAGGTGTATTTCAAGTCTAGTCATGAGAATTATGTGGATACAGTTTCAACAGCTTGTGCCTGGAAAAACAGTGAAGATTGCATTGCTACTTTGACCTTTTCAGTATTCTGTGATTCAGACAACCACCTCTGTTCTTTACAATTGCATGACCCTGTGAGTAACAGCAAAAATCTCAAAAAGGTCAAGTCAGTATAGCAAAGTTCAGTTTGACAGAATAGGCTAGACATGCCAACCTAGCTAGAATCTGTACCATAAAAACATTTAAAGAACGCCCCAACTACTGTACGTAGCATCACAGTACATCTCCTGGAGTGTAAAACATCTTTTGGTTGAAAACAAAATATAGTCAAACCCAAGGAAGTGATTTTCAGTCCCACAGAGAGCTTGTGATGCTGATCCAGGTAGTGGAACTGTATCCATGGGTTACACTTTTATAAACAGTTCCTCACCCTGCAAAAGCTTCCTTAGTAATAAATGGGGAGAGTGAGTTAAAAAAAAATTGAACATGATATAACAAAATAGCTTTTAAGATGAATTTGCATTATGCTGGGTTCTAAGCATAGCTATTGCAGAACTGACTTCTCTTAGACTATTAGAGAAGTCCATTCTTAGACACTGAATTTATTTTTTTTTTAAATAGATCTATCTGTAAACCCTAATGGGAACATACATATCAAGATCCTTATTCTCCATTATAATGCATTACAAATATATTTTCAGTCCAGAAGTAAAGATACTCACACCCAGGGAAATGTGAGAGCTTGGCAAATTACACAAAAGTCTCTTTCTTTAATATTCACTCAAAATTTGAGTATCAGTGCTAAAAACTAAGGCTGAAGAAGAGCCTCATTCTTGCTATCAGTAATGTCTACACAGACTTTGTGGATCCCGAAGAAAAATCACCTGCTACTTGAATTTATATTTGTTACATAATTGGAGGCCAGAGAAACACAGCTGGCATCAGACTTGAAGAATGTCTCAACACCCCCTAAGAATGACTTATCGTGAGAGGATCTTTCAGATTGTCTAGAAGTTTTTGAGAGACAAGAGAAACATTGCTGAGAATGTGAAATCTTGAAGTAGAATATGATTTTCTTCCTGGTTCCATCTTATAAACAAATCTAAGGCAATGTTAGTAGCTATCTACATCAAATCCCTTAAACCTTTGGACAAGATTTCATTGGGCAGAACTTGTACTTAGGAACTCTGTGCCACTACAGAATATGAAAAGCACTGTGACAACTTCTGTTTCTGTGGTACTAGTGAGGGAAGGCATAAAACAATAAAATATTTTCTAGCTAGACTTTTTCTCTTTGTCAGTGTATAGCATAGCTATCCTAGTAACAGCAGGTGTGAAAGATCTAAGAGCAAACAATGTTTCAGCTATCCTTCCCACATTCTGAAGTTTGACAGCTGCATAACATAGGCAAAGAGATTTCTCAGGTCACTTGTTTTCAGAGAAATGTGTTTCAGTGTTTTGCTTTGATTACACCTATAGGGGCGTGGGCTGAGATCCTGAAGAAAACAGCCTAACTGAATCTTGCTAATCTTACATTGAACCCAGGGATGTGGGTTAAATGTAGAAGACTTTTTTTTAAAATCAAGTATAAACAATCTTTTATGCCAGCTGTTGCAAAGCTGAGTGACCTTTCTAGTGGGCAAGTTTTTTCTCATTAGCTATTTTCTCACTTCCTAAAGGCTTCCTTATCAGATGTTAATGTTAATGCATTCTTGCTTGTCTGTTTATCATTTATGGTACATCCTTTGTATGTTTTGTTTTGTTAAAAATGTGTGGCTAACCAATAGAGAAAAGAGCTGTCTATGCAATTTCTTGGATCATACAGATTTCTCCACAGGGAAGAAGGGACAGCAATTTATATATGAGGCATCAAGAAAGTACATCTGGGAGAAGTTTCTGGAAAGCAGTAAATAGGGAAAGAGAAAGGAAGAGAGAAAGAAAAAAACTCCCAAGGCAATAGAAGAATAGAGCAGGGACAAGAAGAGACAAAGAAAGAGCTGTGAGGCTGACAGATGTGCAAAACTGGGCTTTTAAAAACCCTCCAGGGGCAAGTACTTGAAAGCTTATTTCTAATATTTCCAAGATGGATAGTAGTTTTCTCTCCATCAGTTATGGCATTTAAAAGAAGAAACTTCTGTTCAGCAGATGTTTCTGTCCTTGATACTTGAGGAAAATATTATCAATGTTTCACACTACTGCAAACTAATTATGTGTAAAATTAGAACACAGGTTTAAGGCTAAACTAAGGAATAGCTAATCTAGAAGACAACTGAGGCATTTAATGATCTTCAAACTAGAAAGACATCTTCTATGAGCTGTTGGCCTTTCAGAGATGACTAGAGTCATGTCCAACTATTTTAATGGTGGAATGTACTTGTAAAACCTCCAGCAGCAGCATTTCTCTCAACCTTGCAAGAACTCTCCCTTTCATAGAGTTTCTGCATATGATCCTTTCAGAGATTAATTTATCCAATCAGGTTCTTCAGGAAGTTATGTACTGAAGCATTAAGCATGGAATTTGAACCAGTTTTCCTCTGTAGGGAATTGCATGCTTATAATTGCTTTTTATTGAAAATAAAGAGAACCATCCTCTAAGAGCACCTGTTATACTGGGCACTGAAAGTATATTGAGAAAACAGAACACATTGCAGGATGAGAGAAATCAAGTATAAACAGGTATATTAAGCCTGGATTTCATCAGTTAAGATTTAGATTTTCAAAAGTTTTTCTTTTATACTTGAAAGACTTCATTTATCATTAAAGAAAAACTATCAGTGATTTGTCAGATAAAAAAATTGCCTTTGATAGGTCAGTTTAGAAATATGTTATTTATTAATAACTGGTAAGTTGACTGTAATAATAATCAGAATTTTTGCTGCTGAGTAGAAAACAGTATGAAACAAAATATCGCCAGCATTCTGAAGAACTTTTTTTTTTTTTTTTTTTTTTTTTTTTTTTTTAGGAAAAGATCTCTATAATGTTTTGTCAAAGTTAACAATTTACAACCTAATAACAATAATATATTGGTCCAATGAATTCCTGTGGATCAATTCCATTGTCCCCTATATGAACATTCACCCCTAATACTGCATATCAGAGAAACAACACATATACTTTGTATACAAGCTGTTTAACCCCACACTGCTTGTGGATGTAAACTTCTATACAAGGCAGAAATATATAAGTATCAAGGCAGCATAAGTACCCTGTAAAATTAATACAAAAATACCCTCAAATCTATAGTAAGAAGTAGGCCTCTGGCAGGTAAAAACCCCAGTTTTTATATTACTTGATATCACGGAAGTGGAATGTTAACAGGGCTTAAAACATATGCATAGTTGTAGACATAAACAATACATACTGATTAGAGGACAAGAAGGCAAAACCAAAATATTCTGGTTTGCCAGCCCGAGGAGATGTTTAATTTTCTGGAGCAGATCTCTATTTTTAATATTTTCAGATTGTAAAGATCTGGTTAGGGATGTGAAGGTTGAAAGCAGCCTTGGCTGCAGCGACCATGAGGTGGTAGACTTCAGGTTCCTGGTAAGATAAGGGAGGGCAAAAAGCAAGATCACAACTCTAGACTTAACGAGAACAGAATCTGGCTTCATCAAGGATGTTCTTGAAAGTGCTTTGTGGGATAAAGCCCTGGAGGGAAGAGAGGTCCAAGGAAACTGGCTGAAATTCAAGTATCAACTCTTACAAGTTCATGAGCAATCCATTCCAAAGAGCAAAAGTAAAACTTGCCAGAAGGCCTGCATGAATAAGCAAGGAGCTCCTAACAAAACTTACACACAGCAAGGAATAATACACAAGGTAGAAGGAGAAATAGATATGGACTACAGAAACACTGTTGTATCATGGCAAAGGCAGCAAGAAGGAATTCTATATATAGATAAGTAGCAAAAAGAAGACTAGGAAAAGCATGGACCGGTTGCTAAATGGCTTAGGAGCCTTGTTGACCTAGGACGTAGGAAAAGCTAAGGTAGCAAATACCTTCCTCTCCTCTGTTTTTAGTAGCAGGAACAGTCTTCAAAAATCCAAGGACCAGAGAAAATGCAAGAGTAACTTGATAAACTTCTATGACTCTTGGTAGATGATGCATTTTCTACTTTCTACTTCGAAAAGCTGGTTAAGTATGAGCTGGATGAGAGAAAACAGTGAGATTAAAAATCTGCCTGGACACAGTCCTAGACAGCCTGCTCTGCGTCCCTCTGCCTGAGTAGAGTTTTTTCCCAGATGACTTTTAAATGTCCCTGCCAACCTTAATCATTCTGTATGCTGTGAGCTGCTTGATGTGAGAAACTGAAAACCTTTACCTATATTTTCTGTTGTGAGTGATGTTGTTGCTTTTTTTCATAATCCTCTTTTTCAGATTAATAAAATCTAACAGGATTCTCAAATGAAAACCAGAAAAAAAAATAGGGCAGTACCTCCCTGTTCGGACTCTTAGATAAAGAATTAGATATTTTAAACCAGTATTCTGTTCCCAGAGCTACCTAGCAAAAAGAATTGTTTCGGTGTGTTTTTTAACTATTTCTTAGAATACTTTTGTCATTCCTTAGAATACATGTCATTCCATGTTAACTGCTTTCTTCACTGACCCATAAATTTGTGTTCAAACTAAAACATACAGTGGTCTTTTGCCCTACCGTGACTTCATGATGGAACTATATTAAGGACTCATGCTGTGTGTGTTTGCAATTAAATATTTATTCTGGCTTTATAGCTGTTCTAGCAGGAAAACTGCCATGATAGCAGAATGATCTGAGAGTGATTAGGAGTTTGAAACAAAAATCTGCCATATCAGATCTCTATCAAGAAACTAGCAAACAGATAGGTCAGAAAATTACACATAAGGTGCTTTACAGTGATGAATCTCCAGGTAACACAGCACTTATTAATACTTGGATAACTTTAGCAGCTTATAGAAGAAACCAAAGAGTTTCCAAATAGTTAAAGATATATATATATATTATTTTTTTAAAAAAGGTCAAAATTACTGAAAAAATTTTCCTACCAAGGTATGTTAAGAATATCAGAATAGGAAAATTGATATGGTTCCTTGTGCTTCCATTTTTCCATGTGCACCAAAATCCTATTGAATGATATCACCATCAAAGGTCTTCTACTACAGCAGAAGCAATAGACTGTTGTAAGGTTCCTAGGCAATGAAGATGTTCTACTCAAAGACCATAACAAAAAAAATTATGCCCCAGGTTGTTCCCCTTCAAAATAATGCAAACAAACAAACTTATTTTTTCATCTGAAAATAAAAACTGTCTTACTGATGTTCTCTTGTGATAGGAAACTCAGATTGTACCACAATTCACTGGAGAGACCCATCCAAATAAAGTCTTCTGCTGTACATGGAGTATGATAGGTAATTTCTCTGCAGAGTATGCCAGTCTGTACTGGTTCTCCCTACAAGAACAGTTAATTTGACCTGAAACCGGACAACACAAAGGGACATCCTCTCTTCCCCATTCCCCTCATAACAAACTTCAGGAAAATTCTGTGTAGGCTGTTACGAAACATACTTAGTGGTTCAGACTTGTCAGACTATTGGATCCAGAAAGTCATATAATCTCTACTGTGTTCTTTACTGTTAGCTTGGATTTCCACAACAGGTAGGAAACCTGATTTTTTTTTATGTTTTCCAAGCAAAAGAACTAGCTGCAGCAAAAAACTTGAAAAATTAGTATTATCCATGTTTTAATTAAACACTGATAGTATTTCTTCACAAGTTAACAAATTTGTAATAAATGCAATTAACATATATCTTTTAATAGTCAGTACTAATCATTTGTAAAACATCATGTGACCTATTAAAAAAAAGACTTAATTTTTTATTAACTTGAACAATGATGACATTCAGTATGTAAAAAATAGTTGAGTTATACTTCCCATTTTGCCTGCAGGTGCCTGGAAAGATGTGCTCTTACATGTTTAGTCATATTAGTTCTGTAATGTTAAGTGAAACAAAAATTTGAAGCGTTCAAAAAAATCATGCATCTTAAATATCCAACTGCATCTTCACTTTTATATTATCCATGAAGCTGGAAAAAACTCATGTCATCTGAGAGCCTCTAATAATTTAGCATGCTTAAATTGCTTTTACTTACCAATAACACTGAAAGGATAACTGTTTTCAATTTTAAAATTGTTGTTGTCTTTCTTTTTTTAAACTCATTCATCTGGCCTGAACAGAATGAAAAAAGTAATGACATTCTTATTTACCTCGTCACAATCACTGATGAAGTGTGTCTGCACTAGGGAGACGTACAGTATTAATCCTATATTGCTCTCCTGTAAGGATGTCCCAGAAGCCCTTTCCTTTGCCAGCAGCACACCCTTTTTGCTGTTCATAGCAGAGAGCATATCACTACTGTGTCATTCAGTTCTTTGGCTTCCATGTTGCAGCATCCTCAATTCATGGTCAAATGACCACTTAGTTTGTAAATTAAATTTCCACTGTCCATGTGGTTCACATTATAGCTTATTAGTCAAGAAACAATTATGTTATCGTGTGCACCACTGAGCTAGCACAAACAGAGACACTTATACCACGGGTTCAGAGCCAGCTTATGAAAAGCAATTGTGTGAATAACACAACTGTATCACAGATTCAGTGCTTTGTAAAGAGCTGGCCACCTACCACTGGCACCAAAGCTATGGAACAACATGTGGTGCAATAAGAGAGCCTTGCTTTTAAAAAATGTACACTACTTTGATTTAAAACTATGGGGGTTAGGGGGATAAGAGTAACCAAATTATTCTTAGTATATAAGAAATAGTCATATCCTAAAGTAATTCTTGCAGAAATGCATAAATTACATTTAACCAAGATCTTCATGGCTAAGCAGTTATGGACATACTTAGAAATACTACGAAACTGAGTAGTTTATTGTAAGCCTTGGTGAAAACTGAAATAGCACACAATAGCCTTCTGTAACAGCCTCCAGACCAGCCTTTTTTCCCTAATACAGTTTTTTTAAAGCCCATCCATGCCTGTATGAGATCTAACATAACACCAAAAAAAAATTTAGTTATTTCTTTTGAAGTACTGTAATTTTTTTTCTTTTAGACTGATATCAAGTAAAAATAATTTCATATGCTGTCTTTCCTTTCAAACCCTCTGGGCTCAGCTCCCTTTTGCTCTTTCTGTCCACTTCACTGACATTCAGGTCATTGTACATATACAATGCATACATACACTGTGTATATACAGATAGAGTATATATTCCTACGTGTGTGTATATACACACAATGCATACGAAAATGCATAACTACACTATGGTAGAGTGATAAAAATGCTGCTTCCTTGCTACAAATAGGGTTTAAAACTTTAGAATGAACCAGTAAAGTCATCCACTAGTGATAAACAACTTCAATAAACTGAACAGTTACATAGGGATTCCTCAAGCTTGACAAAGGTGACATACAGCTAGCTAAAATTTATTCTTAAACCAGACATACTCAAAGACCTTGAGAATATACTGATTCCTGCATAGGCTGATAAAAGCAGACAATTTTACGAAATGCAGCCTTATTAAGCTATCTCTGGACCTGGTAGAAAAACTCTTAAGTGATCCCCTTATTTAGGAATCAACCCCAGTTGCAACTGATTGAATCTTAAAGAATTGGTTTTGTAAAACAAAGTTAATTTTAATAATTTCTGACATCACTACTGCTCTTCTATCTGAGTACTTGAATACCTCTGGCAGATTGAGCCTATCTAGCCATGCCAGCAGCCATCAATGTGAGACTCAGGATTAAGAAAGTTTAATATATTCTGTGCTGGCACCCTGGGTTTGCTCACATGTGTTTTACATATTTATAAATTTATAAGACTTCAAAAAGTGCCAGAGATATTACTAACTTCTTTAGTAGTCATACTTTCAGAGTTACTCAAATGATTTCCCATTGGAATAAATTATTCAACATTATATCATTATTGAATATCATTTCATTGCTAAGATTAACTTGAAAAATTATTTTGGAAACTCTTTAATCTTTCAGATATTCTACAGAATGATGTGGGAAGGGAAAACAAAACAAAGCAAAACAAAACTCAAGAAAACAACAACTGAAAAAATCCATTACTTTTTTTGTGCGACTTTGACTGCACTGATTAGCCAAATTTTTAATTTGCATTACTTTATTTATACTTCAAATTCAGGTCTTCCAGGAATTCTTTAACTGTTATAATTCAAAGGTTTGTAAGAAATTATAGGAGATCTGATGATTTCTCAGGAAGAAATTAGAAAAACATCAAAAAGCATTGTTTCAGAATCTTATATTTTTTCCAACATTAAATGATTGTACTGCAGGGTTTATTGTTGCGGTGAACTTACAGTATATAAGAGAAAACAGAAGTTTTTAATGTTGTATAAGTGAGCATGCTTTCAAAATGGCTTTTGTAGCTCTTTTGCTAACTCACCTTCTTCTTCCCAAGGTTCTTAGTGTTATCTCTACTTTGGAATGCCAGAGAGAGAACTAAAAGTTTCCTCCTTGGCTTTGATAGCTTAGTCTATTGGTTGTTAACCCCTTATTGTCACTGGTGGGTTTGTAAGACCTTGTGAACTTTTGATTGGTTGTTTTGTAATCCCCTTGAAGCCTATATGTGTCACTACCCAAAATAATAAGCTCTCTCCTCTGCTAATCTCCAATGGTCTCTGTGAACAGCAATGGGAACCACGTGAGAGAGGAGGAGAGGGGGAGACCACTTTCCCCTCCAGGTAATGGGCAAAATCCCCTAGTCCTGGAGCCCCCACCCTTTCCCATTTCAACGTTCATCAGTTTGTCACTTCTAAGTACATGCTGAAATCTGAGCACAGGAGCCCTATAATTATGCATAGGAACCCTCAGTAATTCAAGGAATATAGAAAGTTTGATTTTTTGCATACTAAACAATTGAATTTTTCATACCGTCTTTTTCAACCCCAAATTTGGTTGCAACAGAAAGTATTTATCTATATGCCAAAGACTTATGAATACCCAGAAGCACAACACATGCTTACTTTACTGAGATCATTATACTGTTTTTTTCCAACAAATAACCGCTCGCTTTGAAGAATTAATTAGATCAGCATAGAACTTTTCACAGCAAGCAAGTAAAACTCTGCTTCATGGACTGAGCAATCAAACTCTAAAGTGAAAAAATTCAAAAGGCTATTCAAGTGTTTTGTAATCCCCTCTGGCTCTGTTTTCTTTCTTTTTTTTTTTTTTTTTTTTTTTAATTACTTATACACAATAAGTACTAGATGTAGCACTGATCTAAGCACAGTTGCCTTCATATTTCCAGATAACATATCCATGGCAGATTCTGATGCCTGTGTAATCCAGTGTACTTTAGCGAACCTTTAGCAAGAGACATCTCAGTAAGAGCGATGGACTGTGCTACATTTCAGTGCTGGGTGAAATATCTCTAGCTTTCAACACAACAGGTATTTGAAAGAGAAAGTAACATTTCTTCTCTCACAATGCATGAGATTACAAGCCCTGAAGTCTGGAAAATGCTATCAAGGGACTCCCAGTTGCCAGATTTCAGCCAGAATACTAATTTTACTGCAATCAGCTGCCAGCATCTGTGGTTCTTATACAAAAAAAAGGGGTTGTACAATGTTTCTCCACAGACTGAAACAAAACATATTCTTTATCTTAAATTAGGGGTACTGAAATATGAAGCAGTAAAGCAAATGCTTTTTAAGAGAAAGTTTCTAGCGTTTTACTTAACAGCGCTGTTGTAGCTTAGAGCTATTAATTACTTTGCTATTTTTAAAAAGAGTTAAGGTTTTGGGGGATTATGAATTTAATTTTTCAAAGTTCATCTTTCTATTTTTCTTTTTTTAATAGTGGGCTGGGTCCTAGAGAAGCAGAGACTTCACTTCCTCTTTTCTGTCCCTAAAATATATCTGCTTGTGATTCCAAATAATTTGAAGCAACAAGAACAACACCCAGTTAGAAATATATCATGAAATGTTCAATCAGCACTACAGCCACTGTTTTTCCTGGGCAGCTCTGTTGCTGTGTGCTTTAGCATCTCAGACAGAGAGGTGTTTGAATTTTGAAATATCAGAATCACTGAATATTCTGAGTTGGAAGGAGCCTACAAGGATCATTAAATCCAACACTTCAGTGAATGGCCCTTGCTTAAGATTTTTTTTTTTTAATGGAATGGTAGATTACTTGATACACTTAATTATTTCACAAACTAGACAAGAGTGCTAGATATAGGAAAGCAAGTCTTTCAGTGTGCAAGCAGTGGAAATGGAGTAAGCAAATTAGTGGCAGGGCTTGCCCTTTGTTCAAGGACAGGGAAAGAATAGATGAACAAACAGCAAGTGTGGTTACATTTAAGAAAATGATCATGCCACATGATACTTTCTGACTGAAGTGTTTTTTGTTTGTTTCTTCCAAGTAGTTTTTCTTCCCTACAGCTGTGTATTTGACTCTTAGATTTATTACTGATGATGCTTCCAGAACACAGGTTTCCTGGAGAGTATATGAGCAATAGTATTACAGTTCATCTTAAAATACATTTATCATAATTGTGACATTATGTCTAGCAATAGCAGGGAACTAGACTCACTGCTTCCAAAAACACATTTGGTTCAACTAGATCCCAGGGTGAGGCAATAAAAAAAACCCACCTTAATCCTCTTTCAGCTTGGGTGGAAAAAGAAAACAGTGAAAATGATGCCTGCACACTTTCTGATAGAAACATCTTGGCTACAGCTACTGAAGGTACTAAAATACATTGGCACTTCTTGTAGTATTCTTCTAAGGCCAAGTGAAAATCATGTTCTTCAAATATCCTGCTGGCAAAGTGTTTTCAGATTAGCACATCTCTAAATCAGAGCTAGGAATGAACTGGGTCCACCACAGTCACCTAGATTTATACAAAGTTTGTATATATACTTCCAGGTGGACTAAAAAAAACAAACAAAACAAAAAAAAAAAAAACAAAACAAAAAAAGGCATAAAAGAAAGACAAATCAGAAAGAAACAATAAGGAAAATGTTAATTTAAATATTTATAGTATGACTATCAGGTGCTGCTTACTCTTTCTGTAGGTGAGTATTACATCTGGGCATCCTCAAAAGGTATAAGCATTGTTTAGCAGTAGTAGAAATAGGAGAGAGCACCTAAGGAACAAAGTAAAACCAAACCAACCCTCCCCCTCACATCCATTTATTATCCTACCTGAAAACTCCTGTTGCTAGATTTTAATTATGAATAGAACAACAGATAACATGGTAAAAACCTCCTGGGACCAGCATTTACAAGCTGTCTGGCATGTGTGCAATTTTGAGGTGTCTCAGTAGCTTGAAGATTTCAAAGCCCTGTTCAGTTTTCTCCAAACAAAAACCTATCTCAAACTAAACTAAACAAACATGTGTATTTATCAAGCAGTTATGTTGTTCAGTTTATTTTGATAGTCTGTCAGCAAGACTGACACATTCTCTATCTCAGTTCTCTTGGCTCAATTCATCAAATCTGCATAGTTCAACATCTTGTTAAGTCTTCAAGCAGTTTTGCAAATTACCAAGCCTCTCGCCAAAAAAACTTTATCAACTATATTGAAAACAACAGTAATGCTGCATGAAGGCTAAATTTACTAGCAACAAAACAAACAAAAAGGTCACTGAGATATCTGTATATTTACAGGAAAGAAGTGTTAGGTTTTGCCTATAATGATATGAACAGCATGTCAGAACAATACAAAACAATACAAAGAAATATTTATAAGCAATATAAATATTCATGCCCAGTGAAAGGCAAACGAAGGTAAGTTGGGGGCAACACCCACTCTCCCTGTTATCATGTGAAGACTGGGCAGGGGAATGCCTGCACAGGCACCTGAATGCCTTTGCCTGGAGGCAAACACAAAGGGCAATAGGGAAGCAACAGGCAGGGCCCCGGATGGGACTGCTGCAATATAAGATATTATGCTATTAGAGAGCGTCCAAAGGAGGGCAGTGAAGATGGAGAAGGGCCTTGATGGGAAGCCATATGAGGAATGGCTGAGGTCAAGTGGTTTGATCAGTCTGGAAAAGAGGAAACTGAGGGGACACTTCATTGCAGTCTTGAACTTCCTCATGAGGTGGAGGAACAGACACTGATCTCTTCTTTGTGGTGACCTGTAACAGGACCCAAGGGAATGGCCTCAGGTTGTCTCAAGGAAGGTTTAGGTTAGACATTAGAAAAAGGTTCTCCACCCAGAGGATGGTTAGGCACTGGAAGTCACCAGGGAGGCACCAAGGCTGACAGAGTTCAAGAAGCATTTGGCACATGGTGTGACTCTTGGGGATGGTCCTGTGCAAGAGTTGGACTTGATGATCCTTGTGGATCCTTTCCAAATCAGCATATTCTGTGATTCTTCTGGTCAGAATGCTACAATTACACTCGCAAAACTGTACTAGGATCAGGCTCTCAGTCTGAATGTAAGTGTTTTGAGGGCCATGGGAAATATTATGCTACAGGTATGCAGGATAAAAGCTGTTATGCAGGGTAAAAGCTGAGACTGAAAATCCAACTCAACACTTAAAGCATTATCTTTCCCTTTTGTCCTCTGTTTTGATAATTCAAACATCTTCAGCTATTGGTGAGGAAGATAACTAGATTAGAAATCTTTGGCTTCTCTTCATTGCAATGGTTCTTGTGAGTTGAAGATAGCACACAAATTTAGTGGCGTTATTGTTCTCTGCACTGATAGTTAAAAAACTGAGTAAAAATTAAGGTTCTATGTGGTTAGAGAATGACTTCACAGTGCTTTGAAACACACAGTGAGCTCTAACATTAATTGTTAGAAACACTGACTTTTTCCTTATGACAAGGTTGTTCCAAGAACAAGAAGAAGTGATCCATGGCTGGCAGACAGTTTCTAATGTCACACTAAACTGTGTTGTGGGTCTTAAGAGTAGATAGTGCCATACTAGATTAAAGAGAGCATTTAAGATGGCCTTTATTTTTCCATGAGGAATCCAGATGCTGAACTTCCATTGTTCTCTACAGTGTGCTGAGTGGTATTTGAAACTTTAAAGCATTGTCACTTTAGTGTTTTCTTTAAAAGTAGTATGAAATCATAGCTAAAAGTGAAGTGCATTTGATCCGATTACTGTTACAGTCTTAGCTGACCTGGAATACTTATGAATAACTTAAGTAGGTGTTTCTGAGCATGGATTCAGGTGCATAGTATATATGCACCTGAAGTGCATATATAAATACATAAATATTTAGGCACCTCAGAAACTACTGTTCAGTAGTGATACTAAGGCTTTTTTCTTCTTAGTGAATAAGAATGTTTTTATGAATGTTTTTTTGCTAGCACAGGATAATAAGAATTAATACATAAATATTCATAGCCAGCATTTGCCATATAGCATTAGTTTATGAAAAAAACCTGTTTCTAACAAATTCTGACTGATTTGGCTATGCTCGAATAAAAGCATATTACTCTTTAGACAGTTTCAGCATATTTTAAACCCTTGGAACAGTTATGTATTAATACTAATGTTTTGGGAAGCTTTGAGAGAGTTAATGCTTTATCATTGCAAAGAAACTTTGGTATTTTTATATAAAATTCCCACATATCATTCATGATTTTTCAACTCCATGGTTCAGGGAGCTATACTAATTCACATCAACAATACCTGGAAAGAGTTAAGAGAAAAAGAGGTTTACTGTGTGTGAGGAAGAGTTTCTCACTGCTGACATGATGATTTTATCTTTCATATTCCTCATGAGTCTTTCAGAATGCACAACCACCTGTTATTCCCCTTTCCACTCCAAAATGGTTAAATATGTAAAAGTTTGCATGAGCCATGCTCAGAATGGAAAATTATGGATGCTTTCTGTAGTAATAGTTGTCTTGTTAACATCTTCCTTATATTTAAATCAATATTTTTATTAAAAATTCTAATTCTTGATCTAATGGATTAAATTATTGAGAATAATTATTGTTTTTTTTCAAGTTCATTCTAAAGCTAGAGAATGCTGAGAAAAAAGCTCTTTAAGGTAAAAAACTAATACATATAGGAACTTGTCAGATAATTTAATCTCTGAAGTATATTTGTGTATTAATTCGTTTATATCAAGTAAGTATTATTATATATGGAAAAATGTTTAGCAACTGTAGGAAATGTTACTGTATTTTTTGATAAACAACAAAGAAATATTATCTAATAGTTATCTGGAAGAAATATGGCTGATTTTGTATTAAAGTTTTAAATGTGTTGGTTTTTTTTTTTTTTTTTGTTCTGTTTGGTTGTTGATGGTGGGGGCTTTTTGTTTACTTTTAAATTGAAAGTCAGGTTACACTTTCAAAAATATCTTAAAATCTTGTTTTGAAATGTTTGTTTCAGGACCTGAGGACACTGCTAGCAGTTTCTGTCCCTGCCTAGCCTTACCCTGGGTCTTTCACCCTGCTAGCATTGCCCAGGACCCCATTTCAGCCCAGCTTGGGGCCTTCAGTCCCTGTCTCAGCAATGCTGCAGCAGTGTTGATCCCAAGCCATGTTTCTGGCCTGTCATTTGGATTTCATACCTTGAACTTGGTCCTGGCCTGATCCCACACCACTGCCTGATGCTCCTTGGTCTGCCATCAGGACCCACTGCTGTCTCCCCAGTTCTGCTCCTCTGGCTGAGCCCACTGGTGAGAGCATCGCCCATCTACATAACAGCCAATCTCAGTCCCCAGCTCATAGACTTTTGGAGCAGCCCCATTCTTGCCACTACTCAACAATTTAGGAATTCATGGAGTGATTTTTAATCTAACATAGCCCAATAATCCTTTGATGAAGTCCAGATATCTATAGAAATTAAAGTAATTTCAGAGTAATATACATCAAATAAGATTTCCAATACACCAATGGATGGGATTTCTGTATTTACACTATCATGATGATTTGTGCTTTATTAATTTTATTGATTACCTTTTGAATGGAGCTTTAGGTTATCTTTAGCTCACTTAAACAAGTCCTCATTTTCCAATCAATAAAATATATTTTTAAATTCAAGGGCAGTTCAAAGAGGAAATATTAGACATTTTAGTTAGTTGAAGCTTAAAGAGTTGTATGAATCTAATAGTCCGTTTAGTAACTAACACCAACCACTTTATTAACTGCACTTTACACAGCTTTTGTAATGAAAACCAGAAAACTTGTCCCAGCACAAGCTGGCACTCTCTAAAAAAGTGTTAGAAAGCTCCATTTTCTAGAGAGCTTTAATGTTTGTGGTTGGATATTCCATTTGCTTGTTTTGTTTTAGTTGACACTGAACTTTCTCGTGTAAATGGTTATCTGAGAAGCCTTAAGAATGGCATAGGAATCGTAGTTGGAGTTCCAGTGTTAAAATACTCCAGCAGAGTCTCCAGCTGGTGACATAATTAGGGAAGAAGTAAAATGAAGTTACTCAGACTTGGTTGTAAATTACCAAACCCTGTCACCTCTGAAAGATATGTCCAAAATATTGGATCCCTCTTTAACGGTTGAATCATTTATCTGTTGTAATTAATGGCAGCTTCAATTAACAGTGTCTAACAACCTAAAGTTTCAATTTTGTCAGTTAGCAGTAGTGCATGAAGATACCCCTGGGTTTCAATATCCAAAAGGTATAAAGCAATTGAGTTTCCTACAAAATATCTATAGTGCTTTTAGCCACATCCTGAGTTCTGCTTCTCTCTTAACTATGGCTTGTCTTGAGGCAATAGTGAAAAAGGAACATATATAAGTGATCCCACTAGTTTTATATGGGCATATATATAAAATTTTCTTCTGACCATCCCAATTAAATAAGAGGAAAACAAAATGTGGTTTTGAAATTCCCTGAGAAGTCATATTAGTACTTAAGAGAAACTTGAGGTAAGTTATTTTGAGTGAGAATAAGAAAAAATCTTTTGCCTAGATAAGATGTATCGGAGTGTTATACTTTACTTTGAATTTACCATATAATAGCCAATATTTCAGAATTAAATATTTGGCAACAAATTAGTTTAAGATTCATGCAATATGTCACATATCTCTATATTAAATCTCAGCGATGTAACTGACATTGAAATACATATTTTGTATCTCTTAAAAATATTGTATTTGTTTAACAAAAAATATTTGTTTAAAAAATATTTGTTTAACAAATAATTAAGCTGATAACACTAATTTGCATTTTGTACTATGAACCGTGCTGCATATTCTACAATGACACTGATATTCTCTGTATAATGTTCTTTTACTCTTTGGAATAATTTATTTTCTTTTTGAATCAGCACTCAGTGTACTTTGGAAGAATGGGACATTCTCAGAATTACATAGGCATTAAAAATTCAAGGTCTTGAATTCTTGCATTTTGCTTTAGTCTCAGTGATGGAGTACATCTGGAGTTAATGATGCACAATGCCATTACCTTAGGATGGATGAAGCATGAAATATTCAGCAAACTCTTGTCTACATCCCCCAGCTGACACACAAACATCAAAATGTTTCAGTCCTGGCTACCACAAAGTAATCTCTAGATTATACAGATGAAAAGATATTTTTAGGTTCCCACTGGGAAGAAGAATATGTCTGCCCTGTTTTATATGGTTGCCTTCAGAAAATAGAATAAATGGCAAGAGGTTACTGACTAGGCAGCAGAGAAAGGAAAAAAAAATAAAATCAGTTCTTAAAGTGCTGTTAACATTCAGAAAAACAGAGAACGGCAATACCTTCAACAGGTACTCCTGGGATAGGTCTTGCTTTCTGAGAAGAAAATCTGAGAAGAGCTATGGTAGAATGTCTTGTCCATCACTGCAAGCTGATCTCAGAATTACCCTCTTCACAGAAATCACGGGGCCCGCAGTATCATTGAAACTCTGTCAGGTCAGGCCATGGTGCTTACAAGCAGATTGATGCTTTATCCTGAAACTAGACTGAGTCCTGTCATTCTGACATGTAACTGCTAGGTCTCTGAAAAACCCATGAATATAGATCAGAAACAATGACTAGGTGGAATCAGGATCCTAAAGATCAGTAGTGCAAGCTGACCTGTGCTCTCTCCTGTGTCCCTCTCCTGTGAATTTCTGTCATCAGCCATATGTAAATATTTGGTGGGGAAATTCCTTCATTTCCTCCCATCTAGACACACACAATTATCTTTTTCAATTGCTTTTATCATCTTTTTGAGACACAATCTTGAGTGCAAATCCAATTACTAAGGTAAATAAAAGGCAGTACAATTCTTTCCAGTATATTGACGGAGGAACGTTCTATTTCTGTAAGCATTATCTAAGATAATATAAACAAGCCAACCAATACTTCTTTTTATGCATAAAATTTAGTGTTTCAATAAATAAGAGACATTGAATTGTACTGGAATACTGTTCTAATATTCCAAAGGATTTTTGTGTGGGGTCTGTAGGGTCTATGACTCAGAGCTGCAGGCAGATAGACCTGCAGTCCCAACAGCCTGTGGGACAGTTAATTCATTTGCACTGCCTTCTCTGAAGACAGCAGAACACATTAAGACAAGTAGCAAACTAGCAAACTCCAGGTCTGAGAGTTACACACTCCAGAGCTGCAGTTACAAATCACACAGATAAACAAAAAATAACAACAAACAAACTCCTAGCTTATGCACAGATGGGGGAGCCCTTGCCTTCTTCAGCTGACCAACCAAAATTCTAAATCACAGAGTGGTTGCTGTTTGCAGTGGTGCAAATAAGCAATTAGGGAACAGTATGAATTTTTGTGCTACACTTTTGAGATTACAGTAAATTTTACTCCGAGATACTGTTCTCCCAGACTTAATATTCCACCTTTGAGATGACTCCTGTCCTGCTATTAAGTTCTTTCCCTTATAGGCAAATGGCATCTTGAAAAAAATCAGGAAATCAGGCTCTTTCCTTTTGTTATTTAATTCAGATGATCAATCTAGCACTCTTACTCATAGGTTAAAAAAATATTGCTTTCTTTTCTTTTGAAACTTATGTTACCAATAAACACCACTGCTATACTCTGCTAAGTGTGATTTGGGGTCATATTGTCATTTAAGTATTAATGCATCATTCTGCTCAATCAAAATCCCAGGCAATATCAGATTATTTCAAATAAGTAAATTGGTATTAAACACCATCATTTTCACATGTGGAATATCTAAGAGAACCCAGACAGTGAGCACTGGACTATTGACAACCCATTTCTAATAATTCCACTAGACTCTTCAAGCACATTCTATCTGGTCTGGTCAATTACTCAGTTCCTGCTTCCCATCCTTGTTACTCACAAAACACACTTAAAAAGATTCAATGTCTTTCAACAGCACTTTTTTGCTGAACTATATAAGTTGTATCAAGGCCAGGTAGGATGGGGCCCTGAGCAACTGGTCTACAGAAAATTCCAACTCTCCTGTGGCAGGGGAGTTGGAATTAGATGAACTTTAATGTCTCTTCCAACACAAACCATTCTATGACTGTATTGTCTTCTGTGAGAATTTGTATTGCAACCCACAGACTTGCTGGTATAGCATTATTAATTTGGAAGTTTGAAAAGTTCTGAAACCTATTTTATGTGAATGGTACATGATATATGGCATGGCTGGGTGATAGCCTCATTTTCAGCAATTTTTAGAGTACAGGCTTTTTAATTTTTAAATAGTTCCATGAAACTATTATATTTCAAGAGATCTTTCATAACGATTCTGTCAATTGTTTGGATTTTGCTAAGCCATATAATTTTTAAACATGTTTTGTCCATGAACAGTCAAATATATCAATCTGAGAAGAACTACATTAGTAAGAAAACTCTGGTTCTAAAAAGGTCGTAATATTTCCTAAATAAATTGCTCAGAAGTGACAAATGATAGTGTCAGTTTGTGTCAGGTTTAAAAAGTTGTCTTCCAGGAAGGGAAACAGGAATGCTTATTTAGCCATTATACATCAGATGAAAACTCAGATAGGAAATTCAAAACTCAGTAGTATTTTCTAAAAAATATATGTGATTTCACATATAGAAAAAATGATCAGAACTTCAAGTCTGTCTGCATTATTTTTAATGCCAGTATTAGTCTAATGTCTAAACAGGTCAACTTTGAAGTCTCACAATACTTGTATTGTTTTTATTTCAAAGTATGCTGCTTAATCCACTACAGAAGCAGTTTCAAATCCTTTGAAAAGTAGAGTCTTTTAGTCTGTAATACGTGAGGGTTTTTTTTTCTTTATTTTCTACTTTAAATTTATTTTGAATGGAACATTAGTTCAGTCAGTGAGAGTTAGGAATAACTCTCAAGTTAAGAAATATTTAGAGTAGGGAGAATGGAAAAGGAAAAAAAAAAGAAAAGAAAAGAAAAGAAAGAAAAAAGAAAAATGTTTTAATAATGAACAACATATTAGTGTATAATTACCCTTTACTTGTAAAAAGGGCAATGAAAGGTTTGTGATTATTCAGACATCATCATACTACTGTATAATTAAATTTAAATTCTGGCAAAACACTGTTAATGGTGATAAATAACAACACAAGAACCAGGAGTCCTAAAGGAGACAGAGCTTACAATATATAAAGAGAAAAATAGCATTGCAAGCTTTTAAACAAGTTTTTTTCTGGCCAAATGAATGCTAAAAAAAGGTGCAGATCACAAGGAATGCCTTCTAAATTGTTGTTTGTCTGTTTCTGGCTGCTAAATTGAATTATGACTTCAAAATACCTTTAAGCTGAAACAGAACTATTTCAAAACAAGTAATTTAAAGCATGAAAATGCTACTGAAACAGAAGCATTTCTTGTAATATTTTAATCTTTTGGAAACTATGAGGTTTTGGAAAATTAGTCTAGATAACTATTATTGTATTAGAATAACGTATCCTTTACTTTTCATGAGGATTCAAAATTTATTTATTAGCGAAATCACATTTATATTGCTTAGAAATCAATAACACGCCTTTGAAAACAGCTTCCTTTTTGTGAGGAAAAGTAGGGACAAAATTACCACTGGTAGACAGCTATGTCCAGTGAACTCCTGTACTGAAGTAACCTGTTAAACTTTTTTTATTAGTATACTTCTACCTTTCCTCCAAGTGACATTAGTATGTGACCATAACAGCACCGGTTCTGCCACAAGGAAAAAGAAAATCTTATTCTGCGCGTCTCATACCTTTTCTTCTATATAGCAGTTTGAAAAATGATACAGTTTAAAGTAGTAAGTGTTGTAGCACTATAAGGATATAAAAGTTCTCAATACAGTTTCCCCTCACAGCCTTGCTAGAGTTTTTTTATTGAAACAATTTTTTTTCTTGCAGGTTGTTTTTTCCTTGTAGATTTCTTGGTCTTTTTCTCACATTGTAGAGTATGTGGGTAGAAAATCCACTTGCTGCAGAAGCACCCAGGTCAGATAGTTCTAGTTTGGCCAACATTTTTCTGTGTCACTGTATCTAGAAACCTCATCTGTGAACCCGTCTCGCTTGTTCTTGAAACATAACGAGAGGAAAAAAACCTTAATCCACGAAGAACATGCTTACACTGCAGTAAAAAACATGGGGTTCATTCAGTGGTTCTAGCATGAAGGTAAAAAGGATTTCAAATGAGATGATCGTGCACAAGCTGTGATGTTTTGCATATGTGCATGAGCAGGAAGTTAGCAAAAAATGGTGTGTCTGTGCATTTTTGACTATGTTTTTGGCACAAGTTCATTTAGATCAGCATAACAAAAGATCATTTACTATTGCTTTAATAATCAGTTATTTGTCTTTTTACTTCACATGATTTCAATATGCCCAGCTGCTGATATGTAGTTCAGATTTCATGGCCATTCTAGGTTGAAATCTCCAAAGAGTGTAGCAATGATATGTATGAAATGGGAAATTAGTATATACAAGAAATAAATAAGTATAGATATAAGTACATAGACATAAATATATATAAGTATGTACTAACAGAAGTGTATAATTACATGTAAGTATAAAAATATATCCTTATGGAAATATATAAGAAATATTGTACACTGAGATAAATACTAGCCTCAGATTTTGATAGGGAACATGCTCTGCATAGGGAAAAGTACAGGTGGATTTTCACATTGAATAAGAACTAATTAAGTGACACTAATACATAGCGGTGTTTATGAATTTTTATTGAGGATGGGAGAGTTAGGAAAGAGTGTATTTTCAGATGAAATGGACATATAACAAATTATTTAATAGGTAGATTTAACCTATTCAAGTTAATGCTTGAAAGTAACAGCACAAAGAGAATAGCAAAAGCTATTGCCTGATGCCAGAAACAGTGGAGAAGATTTAGGGCTTTATCTTTCTAACAGGATTTAGAGAGCTTAACACATTCTCGCTTTAAGGTCTAATATAGAAGCAGGGTTTTGTACGTAGGGATTTGACAAACAAACTTTATTTGATCTCTGTGAGGAGCTTAAAGAAGACTCTAAGACAAGGCAGTGGAGAACTGCCATTTAGGAATAAAAAAATGCTTGAAGTGTCACCCTAATCACTGGCAAGGAGCTCTCTATAAATTCTAGACCATTCAGTCAACCTTTTCTTTCCTCGGGGTCTTGTGTCATTTTCTCCTTGTAAGTAAAGTATTGCTTCAGAATGTTAGAAAAAGCATGTTGAATCCAATACTGGGACTGGCTGCATCATCTGTCCCATAGCACTTCCACAGCATCTGTGTGGTGGTGATAGAACAGCCGCAAAAGGCATCAGAGGGAACTTGTGCTTCCCCAAAACAGGCAGACTCTGCAGTCCATGGATCCAGTATGCTGAGAGCTCCCAGGTGAGGTTCTGGCCACACTGTGTATCATACATTCCACTGAAAGTGGTAGCTGTGTCCATGTCTACCACAGTGATGCTCTTTGTTGAATAGTGAGTGAGAAGAATATTCAGCTTTTCAAAACTGAGCCCAAAAACTAGTGCATGCTGTATGTATAGGATGATAAAAATGGTTAATTTCTTAATCTCTCCTATTTTTCTGTCTGGAAGCAGAATGTCAGTAAAGAAATTATTTGAATTCTCTCCGTCTCTCAATACTTTTAGTCTACCTGACATTTATATCCATTTTCAAACAAATCAGTTTCTTAACAGGATAAAGTGAATTATTGTTATCAGCTCTTTATCAAAACTGAATTATTGTAATTTTAACGTTTTATCAGTACAAGATATTCTATGTTTATTTTCTCAGAGTTTAATGATATGAAATACCTACCAATTGCTCTTTCTAGTGGAGGGACGATGCTATTAAAAATTGTTTCTTGAAATGAACTTTCAGTACAACAAAAAATTACAAACTTTGCAGCACAGAAATGGATATGATAGCATGCAAATTCTATTTCAATTATTTAGTTAGAATAGTGATCTTCTTAATTTTAATTAAAACTATGTATTTACATTCTTTGTATTTCTCTATAACCGGCACTGTACAATGACAGGTCAAAGCAAGCTTCCTATTACCTTTCTCTATTTATAAACAACTTTCTTTGCCCACAGTATTTTCCTTGAAAACAATAAAGCTTTCAAACAAAGAGCCCAACAGGGCTATTAGTCTGAAGCAATAACACAGTTTGAACGTAACCTTAAATGCAGTCAGCATCTTTCCTGCTTCTCTGAACAAGATGCAAATGTCTGAAATGCAGCCTGGCTTGACAGGACTCAGACAGCTGTATCGACATGTCAATTATATGTTGTGATTTCTCAGTTAGTTCAATGCAATTGAATAGTATTGTTCAGTTGTATTTACTAGTAGATTCAGGATGAAACTGGAGACTTGATTTAACTTACAATCATGTGTTTTGTGTGATGAGTTTATTTCTAAAGTAAAGGTTATAGGAAGAAGCATTTGCTATGAAATGATAATCAGGCTATTTTTTAAAAGGCTTCCCATCTGAGCATAATTACAACAGTCAGGACAAAAGCATTTAAGAATTAGCCTTATGGTGTCATGATTAAGTAATTTCAAAGCATATGCTCAGGATTAAAATAAGTATGAGTCTATGGTCATATACAGGACTACAGCCTTACTGCTGCTTTTTTTGCATGTTTAGGATTTCTTATTTCTACTCTGATCTTCTAAAAGGTACATACTGTATTTCTGAAGATAAAGGAGAAGTAGAAACAAGTGAAATAAATAGAATTCTGATGAAAGACAATTTAAAGCAGACATTTTTCAGACTATTTTAAGTGTTTCTGCTTGTACTCTTACATGTGACCTGAAGAGCTTGGGGTCCAGAATCTTCCACAGGAGTCACATCCCACCACAGTGGTGGCTCTGTGGCCTGGGAGTAGAACCTTTCTCACAAATCTTTCACAAGCACCAGACTTTGTTCATGAAGTCCATTCCCATTAGATCACGCAAGTATGGAACAAAGTTTTCTGAGGCAGATTATAACCTTCAGAAGAGTCCACCTGTGGAAATACATGAAAGTACAAATTCAATGAGATTTGTTTGAGCTGTATCCGGAAATGTGTGCTAAATGCACTGTCAAAACTCTCATAAGCATGCTACAGCTTATTTTATGACATATATTGCTGCCCTTACTTAGGAATTTACTATGATTTGATGGATTTTGTTACCTTTTTGCTGCTCATTTTTTAATCAATAACAGTGGGAGGGATTGTAGTTTCATATAAGGAATAAGTTATTTGTAGGGAATGATAGATCTGAGGTGTTGAACATGCAAAGGGGAATAACAAAGCATTTATGGACCTTTTTATGTTTCTGTAAGCCAACTCATTCTCTCCTTTGCAAGTGGTTCAGAACTAGTTAATCTCAAAAGACATCTTGAGATAAGAGGATGTAAAAAAGCTCTGCATGCCACCTTGACTTAAAATACGTCATTGCAGTGCCAATTCTCTATCACTATGCATAGAAAAATGTCCAGTAACTAAAGAAGAGTAACTGTACTTATAGTTTAGTACTTATTTCTGCAGAAGTGAAAATTATTGTGGATTATTATAGGTTTTATTCTGATGCAAACCTCAGTGATGTGAAAATTAATTAAAATGTTCTACATTGCTCCCCTAGAAACAGTATATTCATAACTGAGGTTTTTTCTGACATTTTATAACAGAAAGGAGGAGTTACTGTGTTTTCAGGAAAAATAAGTTTGTCCGTGGACTTGATAAGCTGTGCTAGCACAAATGAAATGAAGGTTTTTTTTGTTCTTAACATGCAACTATGTCTTCTGAAATGAGAACAAAGTTAATACTTTGAAAAATGTATACCTAAAGTATATTTGACTTCCTGCAACCTCCTCAGAAAGGAATTTGTAGAAACATACTATTCACACATGGCAAGGACACAAAGATGTACTGTGAGCACATCTCTACAATTTTCTAGTTTTCCTTAAGTATTTTATGCAATTAAAAGGTAAAATTATGGTTCTATGTATGGTGCTCAGGCTCACTTGTTCCATGACAGCAGATACGCTTGATAAAGTCCCCCTCAGTGAAAGTAGCCCCTGTCAACTTCACAAAGAATTATTTTCTCGTGAAGTTACGATGTGAGATGAGGCTGTTATATTACTGTGTCCACTTCGGAGTGAGAGAACACGAGACTCACAGTGAATGTGCTCAAGGTCATGCATGAGAACAGGAGTAAGCAATAACTGAGTTTTCTAAGTAACTTCCAAAAATTTTAAGCCTAGATTTGAAAAATCTCACAGAGCATCCTATTTTCAAGCTTAGCTGTTTGAATGCCTTTGCAATCTGTCCCTTATCACTATGAAAAAAAGTTGGTCCTGTAGCTCAGCGATAGCTCATGCCACTCAAGATTTTCAAAATTGTGCTGCAAAGTCCAAGAAGGTGTCCCATTCTATATAATTTCAACTGTTTGCAGAAAATAATATTGGTGAGAAGGAAAATAACCTAGAAGCTCAGAGCCTGAGAGCTCTCTGAGAAAATGGACAGGCAGATTTAAAAATAGCAAGCACCGTATATATTTAGGAGTTCATGTTTACAAAAAATAGAATAGCAAAAATACTGAGTGGTTACTGTAATTATAGAGTGGATTCAAATCTTGTATGTTTTAAAGTGACTTTGAATGATATGAAAATCTATTTTTAAGTGGAAAAGAGGGATAAGAAATCTTTGGTGTACGTTTTTTTTCTATTGTGCATTTGTTAGTCATTAATCTCAGATTTAAAACTTTTCTCCTCAAGGACCAGAAATAGTGTTATTTGATTTCCAATAAAAATTGTGTAATAAATTAAAAATAGCCAAAATTTATTTAAAACATTTCAGAAATAATCCAGCCCTGATTAATGTTAGTCCAAGATATTCAGTGAAATTCTTTTAGTAATATACATATTACCAAAAATCAGGGTGTCTTCTGTTAGTAACTGAGCAATGGCCAAATTTTAATAACGCACTAATCCAAAGACCAGTATCAATCTGATCTATTTAGAAAACTTATTCCAGCAATGTGTAGTGTTACGCTGTTCAGTAAAAAAGCAAAATTTAATAAAGAAAAAAATTTTAATATATTCTGAGAAAAATGTAAGAAATACTTTCTAAACCAGCTTTATATCTTTAATCTCTATATGTAAATGTATTTTAGGTGCTGTACACATTTGTATACATAGGTGTGGAACAATATATCTATGAAACAAAAAGAAACAGGCTGTATTTGATTCATGCCATTTCTAATGTTCACATCAGAGGTTTTGCTCTTGTTTTCCCTGCTCAGTTTGTTGTGCTGTGGTCATCACATGCTAGAAAAATATATAATTGGATTTTGCTTTTCATGTCTTCAGTGTTTCTCTGAGATGAGAAGCATCAAAGAAAGTAGTTCCCAGTTTGTTCTTCCTTATCTTCACTATTTTTTTTCCTGCTCTGGAACAATGAAATGTGAATCTCTTCAGAGCCTCTGGGCCAGAACAGAAGGTAATAGTTGGGTCTCCTGCTGTTTTTGCTATTAGTTGTCCTTCTGCTGGAAGTTTTTTAAGCTTTTGAAGGCTTGCTCTTGGAGCTCATGAAACTGAATCCTGAGTATTAATGTCAGCACTGTCCGTGTGTGAATGAGATGCTTTTTTTTTTTTAAGTCAGCCTCATTGGGATGAGTGTGCTGACAGAGCTGCTCTAAGTAAGCGTACCTGTCACCTGTCTGGATTTAAGTCAAAGCAATAAAAACAATAAACAGCAAATATGAAGTATGATTTTTGACTATAGGATGTAAGAACAATTTTTTTTTTTTTTTCTTTTTTTTTTTTTTTTTTTTTTTTTTTAATGCAGATTACTATTGGGGAAGCCTCTGAACATATTCTGGAATACACTCAATGTATAGCAACGTAAAAGGTATATTTCAAGGCTAGAAAATCACAATTCCTAAATACCGGAAAACATTCTGAACAGCAACATTAGAATTTTAAATAAAGAGAATGCCAAAAATATCCAAGTAAAAATGGATGCATCGCCTAAGATAAATGTTGAACTAACTTTAATTAATGATAATTGTAGTCTAATTCATTAGGAATGAGCTGATCCTGATAGGAAAATGGGATGTAGCACACAGAATACACTCCATGGCTGGCAGTGGGGGCAGTCAGCCTTTAGCTGAGGAAGGAGCTGCACATGGTTAGATGTGAGAGGGTAGGGACATATTCTGAAAACTTGGGAGCTCATAGATATTTCAGGCTTTTGAAAGAATACAAAGAGCTCAAAGAGGAGAAGCTGGGAGTTCTTCTAACACATGGTGTTGGGGATCAAGACTGATATGAGTTGAGTGTGCTTTTTATGTGTGTTGTGTTTTAATGCTGGAAAAGAGGGAAAGTTGCCATAACAGCTAAAATAGGGTAGATCTCTCAGACATTGTTAGGTGTTTTGAATTTACCTGGAGATATTTTTTTTATCCTCTTTTTTTTTCTGTTTAGAAGATGGTGCTTTGATATGGGAGCATGATGGTTTATTAAATTAAATCAAATCACTTGGTGTTCTAAAGTATTTTCACCTTTTTTTATTTCTTGAAAGAAGGCAGTCTTCAGGGAGTGGGCCACGCTAGCAAGAGAGTGCTTGTTTTAATATAAGATGTACAAGATATGTCCAATGAACTAGTGAAAAAAAACAAACCCAAAGATAACTTTCTAAGTGTGAATTGGCCATTTGTCTAACGTCCTGTAAGAGATTTTTCATATAAGCCTTTTTAAGATACCCCCTCTGGTTCGTTTCTGTCTTTATGATAAATGCATCTGCTCTGTTATCCTCTGGTCCTCATACACATACTCAAATGTATTTTATAAGTATTGCAAAATGGTGGGAAGGTCTGGTTGTAGTGAGTGTTTAAATCTCTAAAGTATGTGACTATACACATAAATAGCTGAAGGGCTTTAGACTGTTTGTGTGTGTAATAAATGTTGTGCATTCCATAGGAAAGATAAAACAGAGGCTTTATGCAGTAATTTTGTGAGTAGTTTTTCTGTGTGTGTGTGTGTCTGTTTTGGTTTGGTTTTGGATTTTTGGCTAGGTGTCGTGGTTTGGAGTTTTTTGTTTGTTCGTGTGGTTTGTTTGTTATTATCCTATGTACTCTTGAAGGCTCTCTTTACTGATGAATTTGAGCTTCTGGCTTGGGGGAAAGCTGAGGCAAAGCAAAAAAAATGGATGGATGTTATCTCTCTGTCCAGTTGCAACAATCTCAGGAAAACTTGCCATGGGATGGCTTTTGCTGTTGGGAGGCAGCAGAAAATGCATTTTGGAAACAATAACTTGCAGAGTTAATGGATTTATGTGCAATACATCTCTTGCATCTTGAACAGGCTTGAGAAAGCAGGTCTTGCTGGTTTTTCACTGGGCTGGATAAACAATGTGAAAAATATAGAGAAGGGGAAAAAATAAGGAGAATGGTTCTTTTCATATAATTACATCCTAAATTCTTTATCTCCTCATGAGCACTCTGTGTTTAGCTCACTTGCTTAGAGCATAATGCTAATAACATGAAGGTGTTGTGGATTTGATCCCTGTTTGGGCCTTCCACTTAAGATTTGGACTCAAAGGTCCTTGCACATTCTTTCAAACTCTGTGATTCTGCAGGGGGAGAGTAAGACCTTTAATAACAAGGAAAAGAACCTTTCATTTTGCTCTTTGACATATTAAAAAACTTTAGGTAGTTTTTTTGTAATGAACTTGTCCAAACGAGCATTGCTGTGAATAGAGGGCTTTTTTAAGGACTTGCCTTTACACGATTGGTGTTTAGGTATCTGTCTAATCTCAATTTATATTTTAAAACTTTGAGAACTTACATAGGAGGCTAGCACCGTGATGATCGCTTTTCTCGTTTTAAAACAGTGAAGGTATGGATGGGAAGAGCGTAGCAGGATGACAACAGTTCAAGAAAGTTTATGGTGAGGGTAACACAGACATCTTTCTGAAAAAGAGAATGTGTGAAGTTATGTATAGTAGGAACATTTCTATGATGTGATTAATGTTGCTGCTGTTATCACTACCTGCTTCTCCAACTTTCTCATTTACTTTGTATTGTTAGTAAATCACAACTTTGTCTGCGAAAAGTGAACTTCCTCATTAAATGGAGAAACAGCTAAAATTTAAGCCTTTATTATGAATAAAATAGTATTTCTTGCAATATCAGATGCTATGATGAGAGACTCAGCTGCAATAAACAGTATAATAAAAGAAATGAGTCAAAATGCAAAGGAATGGTGGGCTACATTCTTTAATCCACAGAGTCTGGTTATGTAAAGATTCAGGTATGAATGAGCTAATAGGGAGGTAGGAATATATTTCTATGACTAGGTTGTTTTCCAGTCCAAGAAGATGCTAAAAAGTCTGCAGGTGTGAAACATTCACAAGTAAGAACACTGGTGGAAGCTGAAGGGTGTCTGATTTCCACTACTGAACGCAAGATCCACATTCAGTGGATTTTGCGGATGCTCTGTAATACTGGAATCAATGTTGTGAAAGTTACAGATTCAGTTTTATGCTTAATAATAATTTTAAATTTTTTTTCTGTCTCAAGATTTTAGGTTTTTTAACTTTTAAAACTGTATTTTTAAGTCTGAATATATAGGCAATAGAAGTCACTTTAACAAAATGGGGGGGTTTATTATGCTCAGAAATCAACTGCCATGGCTGAAATTTTTATTTATTATTTTGATCCCTATTCATTTTTCAGTTCTATAGTGGTTTTGTGCATCTAACTTTAATGTTAAACTGTAAATAATTTTTATGGCAACTGTGTCTGAAAAATAATTTTCTGTCTCTTCCTAACATCTAAACATTTGTTTTAAAGCAATGTGGAGATGTTGAGAGTTTCAAAGTCAGGATTTTATGTCTGTGTATGTATATTTTATTTTTATTAATAACTTCGTAAGTTAGTGATTATTCTGTAACAGTTTAGTCCTAGTTTAGACCAAGCTAATTAGTTTGCTAATGATTAAACTGAAACTTTAGTGCAGCTGCATGAAAGGCAAAGTTTCTTGGAAACTTCATCACTCTTTTATTTAAATACATACTTTTACAATGGAAGATGCTGATGAGAAAATCCCATCCGCACTTGCTAGAAAGCATTTACCCAAGTAAAAGGCTAATGTCAGGTAAATAAAAAAATATGTAACAGACCTGAGGATGGAATCCCTAGTATGGTTGGCTTCTCTTCAGGAAAACATTTTCTAACATGAAAAATTACTTAGTAAAACTTTCAGTTAGGGAAAGAGAAAAATCTTAGGAAATTCTAGCATGATATTTGGCAGGACATGATAACTGATTTAGAGTGACGTCTAAATTAATCTTTGTTCCATTGATAATGAAAAAAAGGGGAAGAAACTTGATTAATGGTCTTACAGAAGGATGATTTGTGTTATAATTTAACATATTAGTGTCGTATTGAATCTGATACATAGGATAAAAATAAATTAACTTTATTTACATCAAACTGGAATACATCAAGGAAAATAAATATGTGATTATTTATCTTCACCCCTACACTTTTCAAGTTTCAAGACTTGACTGATGTCATGGCAATAGATTTTTTTTAATTTTATTTTATTCATGGCACTTTTAATTGTTTGATACTAACCTCTGCATATTCAGAAGTTCTGCATTGAAGTACTGCCCCACACAACTGGCTATTTCCAGTGGAACTGTGTGGCTTCTGCGAAGATCAGTGAGATGATGAGTGAGAAGCAATTCCTAAAAATATTCAAGGGGTCCTTTTGAAATTTTGAGGGTAGCTAGCATGTGGTGTTTGCAGCAGTCTGCAAATCCTCTGTCAAGCTTCTGAATTAACAAGTTATATGTTTGACATGTTGCCAAAAATAAATCCCTGTTCACCTGTTCTCTATCTTGCTCCAAAGACTTCATAAATACGATTTATGTCTTATAGCAGTATTTGGGAGAGGACTGGTTCTGAAAGGGTAACTGCTAGCAACAGCAATAAATATCAAAAATACCTTGTTTATCTTGTAGACGGTGTAAGAAGCCTACTTTTGGGAGTGGAATTAATTGATGCTGTCTTATGGAAGCGTGTGCTCATGATCTTACTCTGTTCATAGCTAGAATAAGTTTTGAGAGAGAGCCTCACGAATTTCAACATGGCAAATGCAAAATGCAGTCTGGTGGCAGGAATTGCTCTTTGCAACAGTATAGGCTGGGAACTGAATGACTGTGGAGCAATTCTGTTGAAAAGGGCCTTAGTGCCTTGGTAGACACAGGCTGAAAACAAACCAGCAGTGTGCCCTGGCAGAATAAGTGGTCAAAGGTATGCTGGACTCTACTAAAAGGAAACCAGCGAATAAATGGGAGAAATTATAATTTCCCCCTAGTTGGCACTCAATAGACTCCATCCAGAACACTGTTTACTTTTGGCACTGCATTCTAAGAATATTTTGAGGAGAATATGAATTATTAATGATATCATAGTATTGATATCAATAAACTAGAAAGAGTTGGGGGGTGGAGAGGGGGTAGGGGCAAATGTTTGGGACCTGGATCACTTGGTCTATGAAGAGAGGCTGAGAGGCTGAGGCTTGTTCAGCCTAAGGGGGAGAAGGTGGCTCTTCACTGTTCCAGTAAAGTTGGCAGTTTAGATAAGCTAGCCAGCATCTTCTATATTTAGTTTGTCTTGGATTTAACTAAACTGCTTTCATCTGTTTTCTACAGCATTTAACCACAGGTATCATTGTTAATTGAACAACATGTGCTCGGACTTCTGAGAAGAGAAGGAAAAGAGGTGGTAATCAAGGAAACAATGTGATCTGGTTTAATTTATTAATTCATCAAGGAACATATTAAACAGTAGTCAGAAGTAAATTGTTTTAAAATTTACTTCGTAAAGCCTTAATACCAGGGTGGATGTTGACAGTTCCATGGAAGATATTTTGTAAGTCAAGTTGTGTAAATATCTGTACTGCAAGATACTAAGCTTCGAGTAATAAGGATCCATATCTAAGGATAAAGAAATTCTAGGCTGAATTCTCTTCTGGTCTTTGATAGTATTCCAAAAAACTCACTGAAAATGTAATTTTAAGCATTCTTTAAACTTTCCTTGGAAGACAGTCAAGTTTGTAAGTGAGTGTTGTTTTGTGTGAACTGAAAATAGTAAAAGAGACGAGGGCATACAACTACTCTCAAGGTATGTTATTGTAGGATATCAAAGCTAAATCTTACACAAATCTTCACAATAGCTCCTTTTCAGTTAAAGAGTTAGTCTGAAGGCATAAATTTGTTGGTCTGCCTTTTCTTTCTTAGTCTTTGGTAAACTCTCTTGTATCCAGCAAATTTACTATGCTTTCAAAAACCAGTGGTCTGCTTTCTGCAAGATTCTTCTCTGCTGAGCAGAAAAAATTTGTCACCTCTTGTGTTTACAGCTCAACTTACTGGGAAGAGGAATTCATTGCCAAATGTCTCCAACAATCTTTTTTTACCCAAAACTCAGTCTAAATGTGATGTTAAACCCTGATTTAGTTTAGAGTTAAGACTAGGACTGCAAAAAACCTTTTTCTGCAGTTTGTGCAGGGATCTGGGCATTCATAAACTATTCAAAGGGTGGAAGTATTGTGTGTAAAATGAAGCAAAATGTATATAGTGCTTAGCAGGGATTTAATGAGATATCTTTCATGAATATCTTAAGAAGCGAACTATAGTCTAAAACATCCAAATGAGAAATCTTTTACAGATCTTTTCGGTTTTGTTCAGTGTGATGGAACAGGAATGCTTTCTACAAAATTTAGCACATGAACTACTTCTTTTCCTATCTTTCAATCACTGGATGTCTATTTTCTTCAGTGTATTGTATAACTTCTACATTTTCATCAAATATCTTTCATAAGATTCTCCCTTTATTAACATGAAGTACAAAATTAGGCAGCTTTTGGCTTGTTTTTACTGTACTTTCCACACACAGCTTCTTCTTTGCTCCTTTTATTTAAATATTTGGTGAGAGGTGGCATTCTGCTACTAATTTTATGGTTCACTGATCTTACTATAATTTAGGGTAGATAATCCCTCAGATGAATCTACAGAATAGGAAGTAATTTAAAACAAAAGCTTCAGGCATTCTCTCATTTTAGCCATTTTTGCCTAAGCAATCAATGAGACCAGAAGAATAAGACATAATCTTTAAAAACTGACACCAAGGTGAAAATTATCATAAACCTGCAATTCTTATGTTAAGAATTAAGATAATTATTCCTAATTATTGTCTTATTATCAGTAATTATCAACCAAGTAAGTTTTCTTGTCAGACTTTTCAAATCTGTCTATTTATTCTACTTGAGTGAGTTATTCTGAAATTGATATATCTGGAACGTTCCTTTTAGATGGAAAAATGCATCTTCAGAAGTGTCTCAGTAGGTATTTCAGCATGTGATGGATTGACCAAAATCATTCTACATAATTCAGGTAAAAGTTTAGAGGTTTTTCTCATCTGGCAATCTAAAAATGTCAGAATAAAGATTCTTAAGCCATATTCTTATTCTGTAACCAAAACTAAAATGCTTTACAGAGGCAGTTGTGTGCATTCACAGTGTAGGCAATTTTGAAATGTCTGTTTTAAGCACAAAAATTGCCTTGCCTGTTTTCCAGGAAATCATACTCATCCTAGGCAATTAAAGCGAATTAAAGAAACTGATAGTTAGTTGTCTCTATGGGTACATCAAACGAAAAGGGAAACTTATCGGTAGCATAGCTTGTAGTCAGTGAATAACTTTGGTTAAAATTAATTCATGTTGATCTGTTGTAGGTGCTTTCCGTGAGGAAAATCATAGCTGGAAGTCATCCTCTCAGTTCTTGGAAAGTAGAGCAAAGGACACTTTATTTCTAATCAAGAAAGTTAAGCCCTTTCTTGTACTCCTGTTGTGAGAGTGGAAGTCAGCATGATTTGTCTCCAGACATAGGACTGTCTGCAGTAACTGACGCATGAAACTTCTAATTTCTTAGACTAGAGAAGTGCAAAGCATAGAACATGTTAAGAAGCAAACTATTATACTTCTTAATTTAGGTACAAATATGTATAAGATTTGTAGCTTTCCTACTTCTATAACTGCTTTCTCTTAATGACAAAATTTAAATCATGAAATCATAGGATGAACATTAAATGGCTTCTGTTTGTAAATTTGCATATGAATGTTCTCAGCAACATTTTTCCTCTTGAAGGGAAGAACATCAATTGTGAATTATGGCCCATTGCCTTATTTGTCCCATAATCTTCATTAGAATTTTACATACTCTTTCATGTTACAGTAAGTAGAATATATTCCAGGATGTGCCTCAGGATGTGCTTTAAACTGAATTCAAGTTAAGGACTGAAAACAAGAAAGAGCTGGAGCCAGCACAAAGTGCTGTGTGGGCAGTGAAAGGAATGTTTCAAAAACCCCTGGTGGAACCCTGAGAACCATCAATGCTGCTTAGGTCACAGTTGGGAAATAGTTGCAAATGTGGTATTCAGTTGTTTAAGACATTAATATCAGTTTGTCTAAAGGAGTACTTTGCTAAACATGAAGTAGCTGCCTCCTTAGATGAAGGGTAATGAATAAGAGAAAATTGAATCCATATGCTCTTTTCTACTAATTTCTGGGTAAAACTGAATTTCTGTAGTGTGGGAAAAGGGTTTTAAAATATTCTGAAATATTTCACCAATCTTCTGATATTGTCTTCTAATATCTTTGATGTGCAATATATCTTGAAAGCTATCCTTGCTGTATTCTCCTTTTTAACCTTTCATATCTGAGGCTTTGCTGAAAGGATTCTTGTATTTCCCTAATACAAGAATAAATGCAGGGAAGTCACAGACCCCAAACAATATTTTTTAGAGTTAGTTTAAATATCTTCAGCTCATAAATATTTTCTTATGACAAATTTCAATATAATGCAGTTTTTATACTTCAAGATATCTTTAGTGTATTTGATTCAATTGGGTCCCCATAATGTCTGAAATCCTGCTGTTCTAGAGAGTTTCCTTTGCATTTTAAAGGAAAATCATGTATGTATGGCAAGTTAATTGACAGTCAGAATTAGTTATAATTTTACATCAGACCAAAGAAACAAATGATTAATGTAATGTTCTCAAAAGGAAATAGATGGCATTCCTGAATTGGAAAAACCTCAATGCTAACAAAAATATCTTCCAATGATTAGTCCTTGCTACTCACTGTATCTGGAGATTTTTTCATACATAGAAGTTCCTTAACTGTAACATATCTAAGGTTGATATCACAAAGAAAGAAATACTGTAACACATGTGACCTGAGGCTTCATAAAGGAGGACACAAATAAAACAAGATTCAAACTGAATACACAGTACAGTTTCCTGTTGTGTAACTTTGAGTGCAGAATTTTCTGAAATGTTTGATTACACTTTAAATGATACTAACAATGTAACTGTTCATGAAAATTATTCTGTGCAAAGCTACTTTAGGCATGGGCCTTTAAGGAAAAGTTTGTTTATGTCAGAGTGATGATTTTGACTCTCTCCTATCCAGTAACATAATATGAAACCTAATTAGCAGTGGAAAGGATTTATAGTATGCTTGTTGGCCAAATTTTGTGTTATGAATGGTGTTGGTTGTCTTTAAAATAAGTTGCAAGAAATGTAATATGCTCCGTACGCGTTTCTTGTTTTAAGTATGTGGAAATGTCTATCAATAACTAGTCTTTGTTTATACTATTGCCTGCTTTCACTTATGCTTTTGCTGTTAAAATCTACTATAAAATTAGCATAATTTTGTAGAATTTTGCAAATTGTAAAAGCTTGGTTCAATAACACATTTTTACTTTGAGCTAAATGGGGACTTATATCATAGATGTATGTCTTTGAAACAGAAAATAGGTTATAAGAATTCTTATTCCAGTCTCAGTGGATATGCTTTCCCTTTAGAGCATGGTATTTCAGAAGGGGATCTGCTTCAAAGTATGTATGCACACATAAACACTTCTAGGTTGTACAAAACCAGGATAAAGCAGTGTGTTAAATACCTTAAGACTGTTGGTAAACAATACTTATATCTTTCAAAACAGCTTGTGATTTCTCACATTTAAAAGGATATACAAGTCTTTAAAGTACAGTCCCCTGGCTTTTTAGCTGGCTATGTTCTGTTAAATTAGTCCAGTGTAAAGTGGACAACAGCTGTTGAATTTATATGGGAGAATCAGGTTGCATCTTGGAAAAGGACTGGTGCCTGAAGAGCACAGAATGCTTTGGAAACACACTGAATGCAAATTGTACCGTCGCCTGTTTCTTCTCATTTGATTTAGCATACCCTTTCCAAATCAACAACAAACTCTCTAGAAATTCCATGCCCCCATATTTCTCTGCACTTGTAGTAAATTTACACAGTAACCCAAAAATTTATATACCAGATGAAAATTTTCATATTGTTGATTTGAAGAATCTGTGCTGTATTAGAGCTCTGACTCCAAAAAGGTGATGAATCAAGTCTTCAAATGGTAATTGGAGGAGAATTTCAAATAAACCCAGTAATAAAGGCTTGGTTTCTCTAGTATTTTGATACCCTAGTTGAATGCTCTGTTCTCAAGTCTCAAGCAACATTATCATGCCAAAGTCTGGATATGTAGCTGTTGTTCCTCTAGTTATTGCTCTCTAACTGTGAGATTTCTGGGTACCACTGGTATGCTTTTTCTCAACTGTGTCATTCTCCTTTTATTTTCCTCCTCTACCCCCCCCCCCCCCCACCACTCCTTGCTTCACAATCTCCCTAGCTAAAAGTAGTATAAAGAACCCATTTTTCTTTCCATAGGAGTTTATGTGCAATTTCTAGTCTTTTACTTTCAGGAAATTGGATGAAAAGATAACACACAGTCATTTTCCAGATGTTTACTCTCCTCCATGTACAGATGTTTGATATGAACTCATACCATGACTTATTTTTGGACTTTTCAGGCAGTTCTGTTATATAAACTTGGATCAGTTCAGTCTCTGTAACTGGAAAAATAGGTATGAAAGCAAATTCTTACTAACCTTGTATGAACATTTCTAGGAATTGCCTGTTTCATTGGAAGTGTTTGGATGCTCCTTTATTAAAGCACTTTTTAAAAGATGTACTGCTTTCCCAATGTTAAAGTGATAGTTGTTACCTAAATAATATATTTCATAATTTAAGAGCTCTGTACAAGGAGTTTAATAGCTCTATATGACTTGTTTAGTGGTATATAAGCAAAAAAAAAAAAAAATCTAAACCCTTGCTGTACTTTCCTTGAGGCTTTAATTGGCAATTTCAGCTGTTCATTCTAACATTTGTAGCTTGTTCCTGATTATTTTGTGTGTGTGTGTGTGTGTGTTTATTTTGGAATGTCCCTGCATTATTATCCTTACCTTACCGACTGTTTGCTTCAACTTTGTGACTATATTTTTTGACACTTATTCCCATTATTGAATTTTAATGACTATACTTTCCAGTAGAGAAATAGATAAAATACAAATATGAATGTGCTTCAAGGAAAAATGGTTGTCTCGCTTGTATCTGTACCTGGATGAACAGACAGTAGAAAGTATCCTTTGAATACTTTCTACAGTAATTAGATCTCATAATTTAGTCCAAAGTAAATATGCATGTAACTCTTATATCAAATAGTAGTTCATTTTGTTCATATAGTTAATTTTTTCATGGTGACTGACAAACATACACCCAAAGGTATATACACATGTATTCCAGAAAAATGTTATGTTTCTTGCCGGAAATCATGTGTGCCTCATTAATATTTTACATCTGATTTCTTTTATGTGGATTTTAAATCTTAAAACCAAAAAGGCATTAATACCCTTGTATAGGTAGGACTCTGACAATGCTAAGAATAGATCTGAAACTTCATTTTCTTCATTGTAAGGTCAATTGCCAGGGGAAAATAAAATAATCTGAAACAGTTCTGTTTCTCACTTGGAAGAAATTATGTTGTGAGATGGTGCAGCTTAAGATGTAAAGAAGAGTAGAGGAAGTAATTCTGACATGATAAGGTGGAAGAAAGCTGCTTTGTCCATAATCTGCAGTTTAGAAGTATGTGCAAAAAGAGAATTCTATTTTTTTTTTCAAATTTAGAGTTTAAAGTAAAGAAAACCAGGTTTCCAACAGGCAAGTGGTGGTTCTGGTTTTGTATCTGTTATAGTCTTGAAAAATCTTACGGCAGCTTAGGCATTATTTCTACTGTACAAAGGAGAGAGAAAAATAATAATAATTATAAAATATTAGTAATAAAAATCACTCTTCCAGACTCCCCAAAAGAGAGTTGGCAAGTTTTTCCTCATTCTTCCTATTAGTATCTGTGTGCTAATCATATAAAAGAAAAAACAAATAAACTCATAATCATTCTGTGGAATATAAGTACATTTAACTATTTATTAACAATAATGGGATAACTTTCACTATTTTGTTAGAAAGCATCCAGCTCTTGAAAGCATTTCTGCACATTATGCACAGACACACACAAAAAAATTACATGTAATATTTTCCATTAGAACAAGTCAAGCATATATCTGACACAAGCAGAAGAAAAACACAGCAGCCTGTGAAGTACTTGTCTGACAAAAGGTTAGTCCTTTCAATGGAGCAGGTGACAGTCTTTCAAATGTATCCTGTCATGGTTACAGGAGCCACATGAGAAGATCTAAACATAAATATAACAGGAGTAATGATGTGAGACTTTATCTTGTTGACACAGAAAAGAATGTCTCTATTTGAGTAGTTCAGCTAATGGAAATTGTTTCTGTGAGTTCAGATTTTTGGTGAAGTATTTATGTGATGAAAATTTGAGCTTACACAAGCTGAATTTGAAAGTAAAGCAACAGCAGCAGTTAATCTTACAGTTAAATTAAAATTCAAAATGCTTTCTATATCTTTTAGGCTTGAAAGTTGACTCACTTCAGCAGACACAGCAAGGTGGATACAAAGCCAGTCCTATGGCAGGTAGTGAGGTGGCAAGAATATTTAAGAAGGTCATATCCCTCGCTTTCTGCAGTAAATTTTTATGTTTATTTGAAAAGATCTGCCATCCCTTCATGAGGGAGGGGAGGGTGCATTTGTCGGTTGTTTTTTTGTTTTGTTTTGTTGGTTTTTTGTTGTTGTTTTTTTGTTTTTGGTGTTAGCTTTTAAGAGTTGTATGAAGAGCTGATTGGTCACAGACTCATATAATTTTATACTTGGATGTATTATTGAGCCTGTGTATCATTATATAGTTATTTTAGCCCTTTAAAATCTTACTGAAGTATTTTAATGTCGATGGAACTTAACCTTTTAAGATGAAATGATGTGCCTCCACCTACTAATGTTGTGTAATGTATGTTGTATTTTGATAGGTTCTACTTTGATATTAGGGTCGTATTGTAATATTTAATTTCTCCTTTAATTTTTAATCTATTTAAATACATTGCTAAAAGTTTCAGTTACAGAGACACAGTTTTCAGTTGTTTCTGCTTGAACTCTTCTTTTACTTGTAGTATGCTTTTTAGTGATTACTTCTATTTCTTATAGTTCATGATATACAAGAATTTATGCACTTAGTCTTGTATTATAAAAATATCCAAGTTTTTAAAAACTCCTTAATTTTCAAGATCACTTTTTTTTGGCACTATATTTTTTAAAAATAATATTTTTAAAATGTTTTGCTTGATACTGTAGTATTTTCTCTCTTCTAGTTATTTTTTTACATTTCTGGGTCTAATACTCTGTGAAAATAATTTAAGATTTTGACTTTTTAAACTGAAGCTCATAAGTGTTATGGTTTTCCTTAGTACACATCCAAAAGTGATTCAGGGAGTGATATTTCTCTTGTTCCCTGAAATTAGTGATGGCAGGTTTAACAGGGTTCCTTAGTCAAGAAGAGGAAAAAGATTCCTGGAACTCAAAAAGCCCCAAGGTAAACTAATGGGATGTTACTTCAGACATCTGTCTGTATTCTTGGCTTCCTTGGTACGATATGTTCATTTGTGTTTTTCATAGTCCGTGGTAATGCAAGATATTTAAATACTTTAGCTGTGTAATACAAGTAGCCCAGTGAATATTGAATGCAACTGGATTCTGAACATGTTGCCAAGTGGACATACAGATTTGGGTTCCTACTTGAAGGTCTACGCAAGACTATTCTTAGACAATATCTGAGCCTTTGCATCTACCAGAAGAAATATATTTTTTCTTGAAAATGTTTGATTTCTAGTTGGTCTTTTTTTTAATTCGTTCTTTGTTGAGCTTGAAAACTGAAGATCCTTTCCACAAAGTACTGAGAATGATGGCAGTGGTTTGCTGATATAATAGTTTTACCTTAAGGGGTTTTTTTTGGCATACAATTACTTATAATACTTGTAATATCACAGAACGGATAAGGTTGGATAGAACTACAGTGGGTCATCTGGTTCAACCTCCCTGCTTAAGCAGGGTCATCCTGGAGTGCATTGCACAGGATTGAATCCAGATGATTCTTGAATATTTCCAAGTGAGGAAGATTCCGCAACCTCTCTGGCCCTGCTGTTCCACTGCATGGTTGTGCACACAGTAATGTTCTTCCTCATGTTCAGATGGATCTTCCTGTGCATCACTTTCTGCCTGCTTCTGCCTGTCCTATCTCTTGGCACAACCAAGGTGCCAAGAGGATGGCTTGGCTCCATCCTCTTGACACCCTCCCTTCAGATATTTACAGACATTGATAAAGTCCCCTCTCAGTTTTCTCTTCTCAAGGCTGAAGGGCCCATCTCTCTCAGCCTTTTCTCATAAGTTAGATGCTCCTGTACCTTAGTCATCTTTGTTGCTCCCCACTGAACCCACTCCAGGATCTCCATGTCTCCATGGTACTGAGAAGCCCAGAACTAGACACAGCACTCCAGATGTGGCCTCTGCAGGTCTGAGTAGAGTAGCAGGATCCCTCGATCTGCTGGCAAAATTCTTCCTAAAGCATCTCAGGATATTACTGATCTTGGCCACCAGGGCACACTGCTGGACCCTCACTTTCTTCACAGAGCGACTTTCCAGCAGGTCAGAATTATCTTTGTTTCAGCTGGGTGATGGATAGAAATACATGTATAAGCCTTTTCTCCTTTGTTAGTGATCCCTGTTTCATTTTTGGTTTTAGCATTCATCTCAATTTAGTGAAGTTAATGGACTTGCATTTTTTAAGAGGTTTTTGAGGCAAATACATAGTCTAAAAAAAGAAAAGAAAGGGTAGATAATATTTTTAAAATATCAACTTCATACTAAACTCAGAAGTGTTTTAGATAGAAATTTCATGAGCTTGAGCCTAAAACTATTTATCCTTCTTTTGTCCCATGCACAGTTCACTACATGATTGTGTGCTACTCCATTATATTATCAGAATGTTTGCTTTGAATAAACTAGTTCAAAGTAGCTCTTGTCACTTTGAGATGCTATTGTTTGCTACTCGTCTGGCAACTAGTCAGGCCTACAATGTTGCAGTTTCATCTACATGTCATCTGTAAGTTACAGTATCATGAACATGATTTGGGGCAAAAGAAGGTCCTTTGTGATCCAGTCAATCAAAATACCCATGTATTTCAAGATATTGCACAGATATTGCACTAGTGGTACTCATTTTAAGTTGTACTCTTAGCCCACTTTCACTGAGGAAGAGAAAAGCTATGTACAATCTGTCATTTTATGATCTCTAAATTTCATAAAACTTCTTCAAATATGAGAAAACAAAAGAAGGCAAAAATGCTTATATTCTGCCTTTAGACAGCTTCCTCCAGCATATTTCAAGTTGCATGTGGTGACCTACTTCAAAGTCTGTTTTTTCCTGGGGACTGCTGTGAGCAGGTCTGCATTTGTAGCTTTGAGTCAGAAACTCTAAGCCTCTGCCTTTTTAAGAAAAAGAGAGACGTCCATACAAATAACAAATCTAAATCATACTTTTATCAGCTTTCTTTGAAGTACTTAAAAAGAAATCAAACCAAAACCACGCGCACACAAAACTTGCTAAATTTATCTTGTTTATTCAATTGGCAGATCCATGTTAAAAATCTGATTTCAAGTAATGCTTTGAGCATTCATTTAAAAGTAGCTGACATGCCTTACATGAGACATCATCTTGGACAGTATTCTAGTTCCAACAAATTTCTTTCGCTACTAGCCTTGATTATAGCCATCTGCTTAAGGCTTTGCTGGAATAAAAATGGGATACATTGCATATATGAGTAAAAGTAGACTTTAGCAAGACTTCAAAGGATGTCTTGTGGGAGGAAGCACAAAGATAAAATGACATCAAAGCACAATTGTATGAATGATAGCTGACAGCAAATCTCCCTGAAGTTGTTGCTGTCCCCAGTAGCTTGTTGCTGTTGGAAGTTAGCTTTTCAGTGATATAAATGACGAACTGCTTTGGTTTTCTTTCTGGCTTCTGACTATCTTGAATGGTTGTGAAGCCAGTTAATATAGACTTATGAAACAACCTGTAAAAGTGTCTTTCTTTGAGTAGTGAAACTTACCTTACTGTAAAACTTCTAAGTGAACTAATAAAGCTTAGCACATCAGATAGTACAGACAACAAACACTGTCATACAAAAGCTGAAAAGTTGAGCAAGGCTCTGCTCCAGCAGGACTAACAAGACAGTCCTCATCTCAAAGAGTTTACGATGGGCATTGTCAAGCTCTGACTGAGCTACTTCAGCAAATTGTTAGTAACTGTAAGAAAAAGTCATTTCCTTTTTTTCATGTCTATGTTATAACAGTACTATTAAAGACTTGCTTCATAACTTTTTCGAAAATTAAGTTGTGTATGTACTGATTCTGCATTGCCATGGATGATCTTTCATGCAAGGCAACAGCTTAAATAGCTTTTTAAAAAGAAAGAAGAGAGGAGAAGGGAGAGATATCTTTAATACTGTGGGTTTTAACATCTTTATCCAGGTGAAGTCTGGGTGAGAGTTATTCTGTCAGGCAGCCTCTGTAAGTTACATTACCTGATAAAGATCATTAAATGTCAATGAGTCAGGCTAATCTTTCAGACTAGTCTAAATACAGCCATGGAAGACATTGTTTATTGATCATTTTTAGTAAATGTCTGAGAAAAGCATTCAGTTTCTCAAAGTCATGTAACAAACTGTGCAAGGTTACTCAGGTAAACAGGCACACATTATCTGTAGAACTGTATTGTAAATTTCCTGGGTTCTTAATATCTGGTTGGTTTTTTGTTTTTGTTTTTTAAGAAAAAGGTTGCTACAGAGGTCTGGATTCTTCCCTTCCTTTTGTATATCATATCATATCATGTACAGATTTCTGATGGATGTTGCTGTGTTCCTTAGTCCATGAAATCTCTTTGCAGCAATATGAGCAATGCAGCTGCAAATGAAGTCAACAGCAACTCCATCAAGGAAATGTTTACTTTGATAATAGTCAGTTATGATTCTGATGTTAAAAAACACACTAGTCTGAGTTTGGGCATCTAAAATGGAAAATTTTTGCTTTTTGTCTGTCTTAATGATACAATATAATTGGTTTTGGTTGTTTGGGGATTTTTTTTGTGGGTTTTTTTGTTTGGTTTTGAGGTTTTTTTGGAGGAGTGTGTTTTGGTGTTTTATTTTGTGTTTTTTTTTCTGTGGTATTTAATGATTCATTCTACAGAAATATCAATAAACCAAGCAATTTATTAAACTGGTCTTCACAGATATTATATAAAACTAAATATCCTACAATAAACAATGGAAAATTAAATGCTGAAATGAAATTATCATTGGCACCTTTAAGACTAGTTACGTATAAGTAGAGTGGGAAACAGAACATTGTAACAGATGGGAGCTGAAAAGCATGCCAAATTGACCTAATCTTAATTCTGATACTTCCTAAGTGATGAATAAATCTAGAGTAAGCAATCTGAGCATGTACTCAATCAGAGAAATCTATATAATTTGTTTAGACTGCTGCACTTTCTACCTCACAATTTTATGTTCTACAATATTGTTGGGTAAATTTGTTTCTCTATTTTTCACTTAGCCATTCTGAGATAGAAGGCCAATATACAGCCCTTCAAACTCTGATATCCTTTCCCATATAAGGCACTTGTATACATACTGGCATAAATTTCTGGTTTGTTTGAAAAGCTCATTATTGCTCTGAATACTTCTGAATGTCGATAATATTTTTCAGATGTTTATTTCTTCTGATTTCCTAAAGATTTTTGCAATTTCATTACAAGGAATTACTTATGTAAGTATAACAGACTGTATTTTATTAAAAACATGCTTACTTATTATAGCTATATTATATTTACAAGTTTAACATAAAATTGTATTTTATAACATGTTTCCTCTTTGACCTGGCAGTGTGATGTTTTGCTAAATGCTAGACATTCTTGTTGGTTAGTAGGGCTACAAACAAAAGAAGGAATGGAATTACTGACCCATTAAATACTGAATATAAAGAGCCAAAGTAGATTAGTTCAGGACTTTTGTAAGAAATGAGTCATTTAAAATTGTGGTATCTCATTTTCTTGACAAATATTCTAATGAGGGGATAAAATGGCTCAATATTACTCCTTTCTTGTGACAGAAGTTAAGAAATGAGGAAAGCATAATAAATTATCTTTTGTTATAGGTTTTTTAAGATCCAGTTATTATAATTATTACAGAGATACCTCTGCCTGAATTAAGGTGCAAATGAGAGCATATGCCGGAAGTCAATAGTATGGATTTTAACATTAAATGTGAGGTAGAGAGAGATAGAAATAGGAGAAGGAAGGGAGAGAGAGGGAGAGAGAGAAATAGAGTCACAGAGAGACAGATTAGGTAGAAAATATCACCCGTCCGTGGATCTCGACTGAGTTCCGTTGACCCTCTTCTTCTAGCCTTCTCAGTGGTGAGGGTCTCGCAAAAAAAACCAACTTCAATATACTGACAGGCTGGCTGTGAACACTCACTTCCCTGAATGGAGGAAGTTTTACACAATCTCTTTTGGATCAGGTACAGTCCTCTGGTGGAAGGCCTCAGGAATGGGTCTAGCCAGTTGCTTTGGGAGTCTGATGGTTTCTGATCCCTTCTAAGACAGGACAGCTGCCACTCAGGTAGTGCAGTTTGGCCTTCACCGGGGAAGGTGGGGAGTGGGGGGGAAGGGAGGGGGGGAAGTTTTTGAGTTGTGTAAGGGAGAGTAATTCCCATGACAAAAAGCACCATCTCTCCCTGCAGGGTATACTCCCCCTTAGGGGGTGCAAACCTGGCCTCAACCTTCACAAATGGGCTAGTATTTTGAGTCATTAACCATTAACAGTCCAGTCTCTAGCAGGAGGGGGAAAGTGTGCAAATGAGCTTATGGGCTATAGACTCCCCCCAACCAGTTCACAGCTGCTGATACACTCTTCTCCTCCCCCCTGCCTTGTTTACTTCTCCTTAGACCTGAGATAATTGGACAATTGTACCACCTTTATCTTATCAGGTGGCTTGATTCACAGTCCAAATTCCAGGCAAGAGGCACACTGGGGCAGGGAGTGGGCTCTGGTAGTCACAACTTCTTGATACATTTTTGCCGTAATGGGCCAAGTCCTTCCATGGTCTTAACAATGTTCAAACCATTAACCATTTTCAGTCTCAGAAGATTTGATACTAGTTTTTCCATTCTTATTACCCCATGTTCCCATCCCCCTAAATTTAGAGACTTTGTCCATGTCCATTTAGCTTGTATAAAGAAGGGACTTAGTGTTCATACTTCTATTTTTCCCCTTGCTAAGGCCCTTAACTCTGAGTTGAAATTAGGTAATCTTTCAGATACACAATCACTGTATAATACCTTAATTCCCAGTGTTCATGAGTCTCTTTTCCCTTAAATTTAGAGCATAGTAGATTGCAGTAGGAACAGATTCTCAGTTGAAGTTTGCATCTGTCCTTACTGATCATTTCCCAGGAAGGTGGTACCACTTCTCATAAACCAGTGGGTGTTCCATTTCTTAAAGTAGAAACAAGTTGTATCTGCTTCCACAGCTTTTTGGCTTACTTAGTGGCACCAACTGTAGCCGCAGATGTATGAATTTCTTGGATTAAATTAATATTATCCTTTGTACCACCTTGGCACTTCTAAGAGTATGATGCATTCAAGAGAAGAAAAACAGTCTAGAATAGGACAGTCAGTCTATGGTCTTCAGGTGCCACATTTTCTGATCACATCAGATACTAACATGAATGTTAAAATATGTGGAATAGGTTATTACCAAGAACACTTTTCTGTAACGAATTGTTAAATTATCTTCTGTACACCACTGAAAAGCTTTATGTCTCCTGAACTCTCAGCTGCTTCCCTAGAGAAACAAGTTTCTTCATGTGTCTAACTGTCAAAATTCTTGGGCCATTTCTGCCAAATCACAAAGCAGTATAGCAGTCTCTAAATGTTGAACTAGTGTCAAAATTGAAGTTTCACTGACAGTTGCACCTGGGGAGATAGGAGAAATAAGCTATTACTGGGCAAGCAGCAGCCTGGTCAAACTGAAGTATGTGTCTATAGAAGAAAGTATTGTTAATCCCAGAGCTTGCAGAATTGCACTTTTTTGTAGGTCTGGGAAGAAGATGCTAAGGTTATATGATAATCGTATCAGACTATCTCCAACAGATCACCACCATATCTTCAAAGTTGCTGTTTTAAGGAGTTGCTTCAATGAGGACTTCTCCTGTAGCTGTGTGAGTTTGGAATACTCCCTTGCTTTTTGCTCTCAAAAAAGGCAAAGGTCTTTGAAGTTTCCTATATCTTGAAAATTATCTCTCACTGAAGAATCTTCCATAAAGCAGACTTAACTGCTCTTAAGTTCTCTATCTGCTGATGTCTATTAAATAAAATGGATATTCTCATACCACTAAGTTTTAATATAGGAATATTAAAAAACAGCCTTTCTCCTTTACAGAAGGGGAGAATAACAAAGTTGATGAAGCCAGATACATGTATGTTGTTTTGAACGACTCTTGGGAATGCTTGTCTGTCACCCTGGAGCTATGGCTGTGGTACTGCTACAGTTTCCAAATTTATCCTTCAGTGCATGAAGAATATCTATCTGCATTTCTCTACCCCTTGATGAGCAGTCATTTTTTGGAGTTCTCTGCTGAGTGTAAGGATGGCTGCCTCGGGAACTATCAAGCATTAAGTCTAACCCGTTTAGCTGTAGAAACTGCATAAGATGCTCCATCAACCTAGCTATGCTAACTTTCCCTAGAAGTGGTTTATAACTTGTTTAAATAGGACAATCTGAACTTACCTGTCTCAGTAGACTCTCTTATAGTTTGAAATCACACCTATGCTGCTCTTAGAATTTCCAGATTCACCTTTAGAGGATTAAAGGAAAAGTTTTCATCTAGATCAACTGTAAAGGATGGAGGTGGAATCTGTTCCATATTGTTTCACACAATTTCACAGGGACTTACCTGCCTTGTATTTCTTACCTAATCTTTTAGTAGAGCCAGTTTCAGTGGACGTATAGATTTGCATCCAACTAATATACAAAAATTCTAAAGGGAAAGCTTCAAAAATTAACTTTGGCGTTGCTGTCCAAATAATTTTTAGCTGTCATTCTGCTTTCTCATCATGTGTTTCTGTTGGGTTTTTTCTGTTGATGGTGATATGTGTTTTGCGGAAGAGCAATAAATTTTAATCCAGAAGTGACATTCTTATCCGCAAAATCTCTCAAACAAATTAAAAAGAAACCAAAACACTACCAAGGGATTAAATGGTTAAAAGTGCAAGGAAAAGGGCCAATGGGAAATGCAAAGTGCAGCACTCCAGGCAGCACATGTTGCTGCCTATAAGTAGCCAAGGAAGGAACAAGAAATGTATTTTCCAAAGTTATGACAAGCCAAGAGACTGGAAATAACCCTTCCTCCCACCCCCATCTCACCTCCTCCTCGCAGTGCTCTGAACGGCTGGAGTGGACAGTATCAGGATCCATCTGGCAAGGGAATTCTGTGACTTTGGTGGAGCGTTGAGAGAGGAGTAAAAAGAGGGGTGTGTACAGACACATGATATTGAATATCATGGGGGTTTTCCATATCACAGAAGTCCCCTTCACCAAGAAAATGACTACCAGCTTTCCAACAACTGGGCCCAGGTAGTGACAATGGACTGAGTGTGTCCTGAGTGTGTGGCTGTGCCCACCGATAGCCATAGCTGGGTGAGTGGGTACTCGGTGGAGGGCTTCCCAGCACTCAGCTCTTGAACTGAGTAGGTGTTGCTCTACTCAGCTGAATTTGTCTCATCTTGGACTTCATTTGCCAGCCATTCTCTGACGGAGCAGCAACAGACTCAGGTCAGCCTGTAACAGTAGTGTGGAGAATGTCTTCCAGCGAAGGAAGGAAATGCTGGGCCTGCACCTTGCATCTGAAATTTTAGGAAAGGGCCTAACTCACATTGTATATGTTATTTTCTGAGTTCAAGTTTGGAAATGGCATGAGTCCCGCACCAGGGATGTTGTGACCGCTGTTTTTTTTCCAGGAAAATGAGCACCAACAGAAAATGCACTGACCATTCTGTTAAAGTAATACTTGGTGTAAAAATAAATTAATAAATACAATTTAAAAAAATGTTTCCAGACCCATTTTCTCACCAACAAACAACATGACATTTTCATTGTGTCCTGCCAACAGAACAGTATGTAGGAGAGAGTGAAGCCTTTGTACTCTTGTGAGGAAGAACTGATGTGCAAGAGTAACTGGAAGAAGGTGAGACTGAGTGCATATGGCCAGAGTTCATTGCTGATCTGTACTCCTTGATCTTTCACAGAGAGACAAGGTAAGCAAAAACATCCCTTGCTAAGATGCCCTCCTTCCCTGGTGCTGGACAGCAACTTTGGCTGTTGGAACAAAGCCTGTCTCCCTGCCATGTCTTGGAACTGTTCCATTTTTTTTACCATCTGCCAATTTTATGTCATCCCTTCCCCACTACAACGTTGTAGATGCTGAAAGAGCACAAAAAGATTTTAGAGGATATCTGCTTGCCTCTTCCCTTTAGTATCTTATTATAGAGTCATTGACTACAAATTCCTTATGAAGTTGCCAGTAACATCTGTCTGCACAGCTTCCTACAACAACACTTTCCAGAAGTTTACTACTTACTGTATAAAGAAACACTTCCTTATGTATTTTAAATTAATTTCTTCATGCTTCATCACTTTCTAAAAATACATTGGCTTTTACAAAACAAACTATGAAATTATGAATTTTAAATCCATCCGTTTGGGAAACTTGAAAAAGAGAAAGATTAAGTGGCTTACAGTGCTATAAACCAAACTATTTGATTTATAGTTACAGTTTTTATAGTTTTCATAAATATTATTTGGTTTATAAACCAGTATTCTGATTTGCTGTCAGGGTTCTACAAAAAACAACTTTACCGTTTCCAATAGGTTCCTATTTGAAAGAAATTTAATAGAATATAATGAAGTAAGTTTTGAGTGATAAGTTAATAAATCCTGGCATCATACGTTAGAATGCTGTCCATGACTACTTCACTCTGGCATTGTAATATCAAAGACTCTGTTTCAATGAAAGAAAAGTTAATATTTCAGGTACATCTTCCATACCCGATATTATTGGTTCTCATTTGCTGTAATGCCAAAAGAAAATGTGTAACAAATTGTGCTTCAATATACAGACAGAATTACAAGTGTCCAGGATGTAGATATACAATACACTATAAGGGTTTGGTTTTTTTAATGTCTCTGATGTACTTTGTTTTTATCTTTTAGGCCAAGGCAAACATGTAGCCAAACATAACAACTAAAGGCCAGATAAATGATTTCAACACATTATTCAGTGTAAGGTAATACAGTACTTTATAATTTAAAAAGCATCTGTACAAGAATCACTAATCAACTTGCCCCCTCACACACTTTATTTATTTAATATGAGACAAAACATACTTATCAATGACTGAAATATTCACTTACAGTATTGTATTTTAGGATGTATGGTCCTGAAATTGTATGTTGAAGGAAATATACCGAGTTACAGAAAAATGGCACTGCTCACTACAAAGAACAGTTCATTTTCTTCAAAGTAGAAACTATTGAGAATTTTTTTTTCCTCTTCTGTTACTGGAGAGCCCCACTTCTGAAGAAATACCAAGCTATCCTTCCTAAATGTTCTTCTGCAAATCCCATCATAAGCTTGTGTGATTCATCAATTAGGCTCTTAAACAGTTTGTTTTAGTTGGTTTTTGTTGTAGATTTCTTGTGGGTTTTGTTTATTTGGCTTGGGTAGGGTTTGGTTTTTTGTTTGTTTCTGGGAGAGGCTCAAAAAACCCCAACATGGCTGAATGTACATGTAGTGATATCATTAAGATGTTTATTACTTTTAGTGAAGCCAAGAGTTCAGTTCAACTCTTAATCCAAAATTTTGATACATTTCTAGAAGAATAGGTTGTAAAAGAACAAGAAGCAGTGGAAAAAAAAGAAGCAGTTGTCTTTACAGAAAATCATGGCAACCAAATTTTAAATTCAATAGAGGTTCTGTTAACCTTTTTACAGTGAATAAAAAATGCCTGTTAAAGAAACATAAAAGTTAACTAACTGCAGACAAGCAGAAGTAGACCATTAAAGGACTCCACAGAGCAAATAATGGAAGCGAAATTCTGAGTCGCTGCTGGTGAACTATTGATATTCTTGTAATGGAGTGAAAATATTGATGGAAAGAAGCCCTAAGACTAAATTCAAATCACATTTTCCTGAATTTAGAAGCTGTTTAACATAGAATAAGTAATCTGTTGTCTGTCAGACTTGATCATGTCATATACACAAACGAAATAAAACTATCAAGTTACTTTCTAAAGGATTTCAAAACTTTCCATAAAAGTAACCAGTAGTAATTAATGTCAGAGAGCATTTACCTGCCTTGGAAATATAGCATTTACCCTCATATTGACACATAGTGCTTGAAGAGAAATTAATTGCTTGAAGCAAGCAGTGAGTGCAAATAGTTCCTTTAGATATCACACATTCTGACAGCATGCTAAGGCAAGAACAAGTCATTAAGTTTTTGTAGCCTTTTACAGCTGATGATTTTTTACTTTTATTTTTTACAGTATTGGAATTGAGAGATTACATCAAGTTAAACTACACTTGATGAAAAAGAAATACATCAAGAAAAAAAAAGGATGCAAATGTTAAAATGTTGATACTGTTTTGTACTGACATTTTTAGAAATCAATCTTCTTCTTCTGTGGCAGTTTCCTGAAATATGGCATAAAACAAATAGTTCTAAGCTCTAGCTCTACTGTTATTGTGTGAAGCCTTGGACTGTTTTAAAATCATAGATTGGTGTGATTTCCTGACGCAGCTGAATTCTGATCTAGCAGTTTTTTGAGTAATAATCTTTGAGGGTGTTAACAAGGAATTGTGATCTCCAAATGCCTTTCAGGAAGAATTTTTTCAAGACTATATGCTGTGCCTGTTGTGCTGTTCATGTGGATTTAGCCAAGCTTTGGTTAAAAAAAAAACAGATTGGAACCTTGCTATGCCTTTAGGAGTTCTCAAAGAAAAAAAAAAAAAACCAAACAACAACAACAACAACAACAACAACAACTACAAAAATTGGGCTACTAGGTTGTGATCATCTCAAAGTTGCCACAGTTATACTTTCATTCCTACAACAGTTCTTTAGCTAAAATCTTATTTATGAGGGAAAGAAACCATAAACAATGCAAGAATAAGAGTGTGAAAAGATGATTTAGAGTATCCTGTTCATCTGCTATTTTGTGGCCCATGGCAGTATCGTATCTATTATTGGCCCCCGAGGAACCCTACTCCTGACCGGCTGCTAGTTTGACTTTGAGCCATTAACCACCACATCCTGAGCTTGACAATTCGGCCAGATACCCACCCATCTATGTTCCATCTGTCCAGTTTATCACCAGGTTATCCTCAAGAAGGAGGATGTGTCAAAAGTCTTGCTAAAATCAAGGTAAGGGACTTCCTCTGTTCTGAGCAAATAATTTCCTCATAGACATCAACCAGATTGGTCAAATGGGACTTACCCTTGATAAATTGATGTTGGCTTTTTCCAGTGACTTTCTTGTCCTTCATATGCTTCCACAAGCAACTGTTTTATAGTTTGGGGCATAAATAGCTTTTCCAAATGTTGAGCTCTTGGGTCTTTGTATTATTCTGGTATTTTTTGGCACTTATAAAAGGGATTAAAAAGAATATTGCTTAATTCTTTAACTTCATAACCAAATTGATGTAAATTTAAAAATTAATATAATAGAATAACTATTTTAACTGTAGTAAAATGTATTAACTGTTTTATTAAAATTGTATTTAGTAAACTAATATTTTACATTCTTATGGTTAAATTTTAAGATAAGAGTTAGACATTTTTCTTTTGAAAACTATGAAAAATACAAGAAAAAGTCTTATAAAGAGAATCTATTTACTATAATATACTTCCAGGTACTTACTGTGAGTAAGGTTTCAAAGAAATATTAAGACAGCTCTTTGCAAGAATTATGCATTTTTAGTTCTTAATCAGTATTTCATATTTTCCTTTATCCTTGTTTAATCTCTTGAGATTTTAATAGTTGAGTATATCCCTAAAATCTTTCTTCTTGCTCATGAACAGTGAAGGCAAAATGTCACTACTTTGTCAAAGGTTGGTGAGTGATATTGCATTATGGTCAGTGCTATTTTGAGCCAGTAGGAGCAATAGACTGCTGAGATTTATATGTTTTCAAGACACAGAAACAGGAAAATAAAATAAAGAACAAAATTGCTGTTAATATTATGGAAGTATCATTCCCCTCCACTGCAAGTCAAAATGCTGACATAAACATTTATTTCATCTCAGTGTGCCAGGGACCTTTTATTATCCTGTTAAATCTCTAGAAACTATCACAAACCTTTATAGAACCAAGTTTTGAAATTTGTGCATGCAAGTTTTAGTATCTTAAATGTGTGGTTTAACAGGAGAGATTTTGTAAAGTTCTCTTTTTTGGGAGGGGAGGGTGGATTTGGTTTTTTGTTGTTTTTGCTGTTTGTTCTGCCAGTAAAACACCAATTTGGGTAACTTTTTTTGTGTATAATTTTACATAACTAAAATGGTGAGAGGAAAGGAACATTGATCTGAATATGTCTTGTTTTCTTTGGGTATTAAATCATAAACTGTTGAATTGCAGTTGTCAGCCTCTATCTAAAAGTGCAGTTAACTTTTATCCATCTCATTGGGTGGGTAGTCACTGCTTTGGCAATAGCTGCAGAAGACACACATTTTTATACCCTGCCTAGGTGCATCAGTTGCTGATGACCATACTTTTTTCTATATATAGTCATAACATATATAATGTATTGAATATTTTGCAACTTGCTCATGTTTAAAAATCTAGTATCTTCTATACTGCCTCCAAAGAATAAACTGAAAAAGCTGAAGATTGTCTTGATTGTGTAAATTTCTAGCATTATGCTGGAACATTACTTCGATGGAGCTCAGAGCTTTTTTCTTAGGCGCCCCAAATTTCATAAACATAGAATCATAGAACCATTCAAGTTGAAAAAGACTTTTAAGATCATCAAGCCTGACTGTTAACTCAGCACTGACAAGTCTGCCAGTGAACCATGTCTCCAAGTGGCACATCTCCATGTCTTTTAAATATCTCCAAGAATGGTGACTCGACTGCTTCCCTGGGTAGCCTGTTCCAGTGCTTAAGAATCCTTTCAGTGAAGAAATTCTCCTAATACGCAATCTAAACCTTCTCTGTTTCCCAAGCTGTTTCTTCTTTTCATATCACTTGTTACTTGGGAGAGGAGATGTCATCCACCTAACTACAACCTCCTTTCAGGTAGTTTTAGAGAGCAGTAAGATCCCCCCTAAGCCTCCTTTTCTCCAAGCTAAACAACCCCCGCTCCCTCAGACACTTCTCCTAAGACTTATGCTCCACACTCATCACCAGATTCATTGCTCTTCTAATGAGAAGCACTATAATTTAGCTTTCACCATTTAATAAAAATTCTGAAAGAATTTCTCTCAGTATTATTCCTTTCAGTTAGAAAATCTCTAATGCTGACATCTGAAAAGGTAGTTTTTTGTTCATAGGCCAAATTAATTGAAACAAAACTGAATTCATGTGTTTCATTTTGTAAGGTAAAATTGACAACAGCTGATAAAGTAACTAAAGTACTATTAAATTCAATGAATTTTCCCCAATTAGCATTTTTTAAACTGACCCAAAATTGACACAAAATATCACAGTAATATTATTTTCTGAAGAGCCAGGTGTAAAAGAGTCAAAGTTGATCAGGAAATACTTGAGTTTGGAGATACCTGATTTTAGAGACAAGAAGTTCCTAATGATTCATTAGAAAAATCCAAATGCATTTTTGTTTAAGACTCTGATGGTCCTTTCCAAAGGCCATATTTGCATCCTGATGCTCAGTTGTGATTTAATGTAAGGCTGTGCTTTGTTGTTAATGATGGAAACAGCAGGCATGATTCTGTCAAGAGATGACAAGGCTTTTCATTGTAAGGTTTTCAGTTCAAATATTAACTTCTGTAGGTATTCTTGTCTGTGTAGCAAGCCCCATGCTGATTCCTATTAATCCACAGCTTGCAGAAGCATAACAAAGTTGGAAGGTGCTTTCAAGATCTTTTAAAATATAAGGTACTCTGTCTAATACCTTCTTGAGGACTATCTGAATGAAAAAATCTATCAACATTTTAGCACACTTGAGATACTTCAGATTCAAGACTGTATATTTGAAGGACATATGATTTTGTAGCATGTTTTTGTCATGAAAATAAGCACATCCCTTCCTGACTAAATAAAACCAGAGTAGGAAAAGGAGTTTATTTTCAGTGAGTGCCTGTTATCTCTGATGCGGCATGAAACAACTGTGTTCTGGGAAATGAAGCAGCGTATAAGGAAGAGCTAAAGGACAAAGAGATTATCTGTTAGACTGACCTAAGGGCTACAAGCAAGGAAACTGCCAGCTAAACAGAAGTCCATGAATATACATCACAGCAGTGCTGAGCTGAACCATGTCCCCAGTCCTTCTTCCCACATACTCAAACAAGACAAGCAAGTAGGATGACAGGAACTGGCAGAGCAATTTTTCCTTTGCTGTGCCTCTGAACACTGTATAAGACAGAATCCCTTCTTTACTCCTAAAGTGATTAAAAAAAAAAAAAAAATTGAGACTTTAGGCTGTTTTCCTAGATGGAACAGTTAAGAAATAGAACAGAACGGTAACAACTGCTGTAGGTGGCTACAGAGTCCTAATTCAAATTTTGTCTCCACATTAATGACATTTTTGCTCTACCTACTGGTAGGAAGGTTTGGATCCTTCTTGAATTGCCATCAGGCACTTGCACCTCTTTCTGCAACCAGTCCTCTTCTTCAGATTAGAAAATTAAATTTCACTGTGTAGAAAAAAGAGTGAAAAAAGTACGTTGATATCTCTTTCGAAAATTTGGAACTGAGAGAGAAATTTTAATTTTAAGAGGTCATGGCTCAAAACATAAGACCAGAGCAGTGTTCCATGTGGTGAAGATGGATGATGCTCATAATTATGGAGGGTAAAACAAAGAACAAAAACAAACCCTCAAAAATATACAAAATGCCTCTCCCAAACATTATACAACTTTATACTTTAATATTGTAGCTATTAACTAATTTATTATCTAAAATCCATCTTGCTCTGGCAAAGCCCAGAACTCTTTGTCCTTATGTCATCTCCCTTTCTTGCCTTATTGGCATAAGGGAGCTGACAGTTATTTTGAAATGCTGGTTTGATAACAGTGAGCATGTCTTAGTTCTGAATGCTCATTTTGTTATATTGCTTGATTACTAGGTGATGTCAGGAAAAACAGGACTTCTGAGTTTATTTGCACAGCTGTTGTGATTAGTTGTGTTTGGTTTGAAGCCAGAAGGTTCTCAAAGGTTTACTCTGCTGCTTCTGAAGCTGTCAGCTCACTGCCTCTTTCTTGTTAGAATGATATCCAAACACTGATTTGTTGGATGTATTATTTCATTCTTGTTCACTGGACTGAAGTCAATGAATAAGCTTCTTTGAGAATTACTGATTCAACAGCAGTAGCCTTCTCTTCTAATTGCAAGCTGAGGTCTTCATGAGGACACTGCGCAGTAACATAATAGCAAATCTTTCACAAGGTTTATGTGGTGAAGTTCATATGACTATATAAATCAAATTGTAGTTTTTCAAATGGAAAAAAATATCACAAGCCCTCTAGTAGCCAAGATTTCACTGACATTCTGCAGATTCTCCTAGTTGCAGAAGGTACAATTCTTGCTCTGTTTACACCAGTGTATCTGAATTCATATTAAACCAGGCCCTGTTAATCCCAAACAAAATCACAGAAGAGTTAAGGATGTTTGGAGATTATCTATACCAATATCCTTACTAAAGTAAGATTAGTTAGAGCAGATTGCTCAAGACTGTGTCCAGTTGGATTTTGAATATCACCAAAGATAGAGGCTCAACAGCCTCTCTGAGCAACCTTTTTCAGTGTGCGGTCTCTCTCAACATAAAACTTTTTACACAAATAACTTTGAGCCCACAACAAGTTATGTTGGTACTTCATCATGCAGATATTATAGTGAGGTATAAACTGAAGTGCTTCTGCATCCTCTGTAGGACTGTATCATTAAGACTAAAGTCATAAAAGAATTGGGCTGCCTAGCACAGGACTGCAGATAGAAGTCATATCCGTGAGTCTGGAAACAGAAATCAGAAAACAACTTTATGCTTTTGTCTCCCTTTTAGTCGATGAAGAACCTCTCACTATACTCACACCTCTCACTGTAGCTGCCTGTCTCTTTGATCCTGTAGGCTCCCTGAGCTGTGTTTCTGAGTCTGTCCATGGTTCCAGAAGTGTAACAGCAGAGTTTCTGAACTATTCAGAGGCTAAACAAAGAATCAGCCAGACCATTGTCCTCTAGATGTAATGCTGAAGAAAACGATAAGTACTTTTCAGCAATTTTAACATGGGTACCAGCTCTTGCAGTCATCAAGGCTCTGAAAATGCCTTTCTGCAGTCTGAAATTGTAGATTCTAGAAAATAGATGAAACTTAGATGCTGCTGAAAAAAAAATTCCTCTGAGCTATTTTTAGGTATTAAACTTTTAGGTATTAAATTCCTATCAACCACTGTTAGGTGTACAAGAAAGACCTGGATCTGTTAGAACAAGTCCAGGGGAGGGCCACAAAACTGGAGCATCTCTCCTGTGAAGACAGGTTGAGCAAGTTGGGGCTGTTCAATCTGGAGAAGAGAAGGCTCCAGGGAGACCTCAGAGCACCTTCCAGTATGCAAAGGCAGATTAAAAGAAGACTGGAGAGGGCAATAGGACAAGGGGAATGGCCTTGAGCTGATAGAGGGTAGGACTCTCCACCGCTGGAGGTATTTGGGCTGGATGGGACTCTGAATAACCTAACTTAGTGGAAGGTACCCTGCCCATAGCAGGAGAGTTGAAACTGGATGATCTTTAAGGTCCCTTCCAACCCAAATCGTTCCATAATTCTATGATTCTGTGATTCTATGACTCTATGAACTGACTACAAACTGACCAGTACTGTCTTGTTTTGAGTTCCTTTTTACAGTGTACTTTAAGCCATTAACTGCATATATCTAAACAGGAGATGCTGTATTCTTTCAGTAAAGACAGGCTCAAATGATAATTACATGCCAAATCTAAGGCAACTGGTGAATTTGTAGGGATATTCATAAGGGAAATTGCCTTTTAACATCTTAACTGACCAGTCTAACAAATAGCTATGTTACATCTGAATTTACTCTGACTTCACTCTGCAGTATCAGACACTTTGTGTGGCTATGATAGAGCAGGAAATAAACATGTATACATATGTACATGCATGTACACACAATGGAGGAAAGAAACACATTGCATTTTACCATTGTAGTCTACTAATCCCAGTCATAGAAAAGAAAGTTACTGAGTTGCAGAAGTAAAATATAGTGAATGGCAAAACAAGAAGTGATGTTTTCTCTCTCAAAAAGGGGAGAGAGACCTGCTGATGGGAATCTCAAAGGATAAGGACAAGTTCCTTCTGGTTCCATTGAAAACATTCTGTTCTGGTTTTGGGCTTAATGCTGGCACTTCTGATATACATACCTAGCACGAGAAAGAAAAAAAAAATTAATTAAAAAGCAGTAAGTGATTTTGCTGAGAATGGACAACATTTTCCCTAAGAAAGAAGTACCTCTGTTCCTGATTATGTCCTTTGTGTTTTCACTGTATAAGGATGTTTATGCATGTTGGATATACAGGTTTTGTTCTTTTCCTGTTGCCCTAAAACTGATCTTCCCAGCTTTCAAGATGATGTTCCTTTAACAAAAAGTAATACTGACCTTTTTTTGTTGATGTTTATAGCCTTGGGGATCTCTGTTATCACCTGTATTCTCAAATGCACTTTATCCTCTTGTATTTGTTGTGTTGGAGGCTACTGCTATGCAACAAGGGTGACCATCCGGTCAACCAAGGAAAGGCTTGTAAGAAATAAGTTGATGCCTTATTTTTTCTTTTCTGAAAAGACAACTGTTCTGATGTAAGGTTTTTATCCACACACATTAAAATGCACTCAGAAAACTATGAGCCTTTTCAGAACATCAGAATCTTACTATTGCAATTAAGACAATTGAGATCTGACAAGAACATCAGTAATGTTAGCAAAGCTCAGGAGATTCTGCAAAACTGATTAAAGTTACAATAATACATTTCTGTGCTTTTGATTATTACTATTATTGACTATACCACTAGAATGAATTTGAACATGCATCTCAACATTATTATATCAGTTCTACTAAGATGATGAAGCTTTCTTAGTAGAGCGGTTCAACATGCTGTGGAAAAATACCTCGGTGTCTTAAGACTTGGGTATTCTTAAGGCTACAACTTTTTTTCTTTTGAGCAGAAGAATAGATCATTTGGACAAATAAAAATATTATGTATTTCAAAATTATGTATAAGCATATAAAATAATTAAAGATTTGTTTAACTGACTAAATATCGGGGATATTTGACATTGTGTGAAAGCTTTCAGGAAAACAGATTTTTTTCAGCAAGATGTCTTGGTTTAATGACTATATGTTCGGGACCTCTAATGAGATTAAGCCATTCTTCTCTTTTGTTTATTTCCTTTCCCCCAAATATTGTCAATTTTTAAAATTACTAGGAGTTTGAATTAAAGAGGAAAAAGATAACAATTTTACTTAAAAAAAAAAAAAAATCCTGAGAACAAAACAAATCAAAGCCAAACAATAGCAGAAAAATGTTACCTAGCCACTCCCAACCTCTTGGTTAAAACGAGAAAAAGCTTGAAGAGTTTTTCATTCGAAGAAAGAAGGGTCCTATCCCACCGAGACGGCTCCGCGGATCCCGACGGAGCAAACCATGTGACACGACAATGATGCAATCGATGCGGCTCTGGGACCGCGTGATTACGAGCCACTTGATGGCAGTGCCCCATGCAGCTCCCCGCAGGAAATTCCCAGGCTTTTGGTGCGGCTGGGAGCGGCGCTTGCACCCCTCAGGCAGCTGATGGGCGGCTGCCGGGGAGAAGAAGGAAGTGCTGGCAGTGGTTTGCTGCAGCGAGGGAAGCTGGTCAGCGGCTGCAGTGGAGAACAGCCTATGACGATGCAGATCGGTCCCCGGGGAAAAGGCTCCAGGGAGCACAACCCACCTGCTAAGAGAGCCTGTTCTGGAAGTGCTGGAGGGTTTTCTCCTCTCTCTCCTGAGTTCTTGTGGTGTTTCCCTTCCGCCCCCCGCCCCTCTTTCTCCCAGGGTATCAAGCGCTGGGGGACAATCTCTCCCCAGAGCAGCCCCGGTGGGGCGGGGAGGGGGGCAGTCCCCCACATTTTGAACTATGTGATGATATGATAAAAAATTCAACAAAAAAAATCTTTCCCAATGAACTAAAACTGTAACACGAGGTAACATCAAAAGTACCAAGTCTATCTTGGGCTGGCATTAGATAGAAGAGCAGTACTGATGTTGTAACGCATAAAGTTAAGATTTTAGTTTTCTGAAGACTGATCAGGGTAAGAAGACATTTTTAAAATCTATGAACAGCGGTAGTTAAGGAAACTGAAAAAATAGGGCTCTTGAATGTAAAGGAAGAGTGAAAAGAGCAAAGCGGTGGTCCAGACAGAACCTTAAAGAAGAGTTTAAATTTGGTAATGCAGAAGTAGAACAATTTATATACATGAGCATGCAGAATTTTTAAGCTTTTGTACTATGGATAGATGTAAGATAGAGCAGTCAGTAGATTTAAAGTGTGTTTGTATGAGTGCAGATCCAGAAATTTAATGAAGGAAACAATTGCTCCTACAGGGTAATTGATGTTCAGATTTACAGTCTAAGTATGAAGTTCTTTAACCCTAATGCCCTTATTGTATGGCAGAATCATATTCCATATTTCACTGAAATGCAGCTCAATATAAGAAAGTGTGCTTTTTAAAACCTGTACCTAATGAAATTAATTGTTATATGAATTTTATCATAAATTTATGGTCTTATATAATTTTGTGGTTCAGAATATTTTAGGTGCATAGAATTCCTTCTATCCTTTCCCAGGGTCTGTAATAGTTTTGGAAAATTATCGAAAAAATGCTGCTCATGACTGATGCCTCTCATTCCTAGAGAATAATGCTATTCAATCTGCATTTTATTCCTCACTAAAAAAAATGCCTTACACTTATTTTTTCTTCATTTTAGCAGAAACTAGAAATACAGATTTAACATAAGTTTTTTATATTTTCTTTCAAGTTATAATCAATTAATTTTCCCGTGTCCCCATTTTCTTGTTGAACTGATGTATTTTCCTCAAGGTGTACCAAAGTAAGCAATCTTTATGTAATAAATTGCTTTAGAATATTCGTTACCACCTTACCCTCATGAAAAATTCTACTGAAATTAAAGAAAATGTTCTGGCAGAAAGAAGTAAAGCATCTTATTCCACACTATGTACTCTTGGCCAAGAATTTTATCTCTTCAAGTAACTCTCAGAGAGGAGGAAGGCAGGTTCAAACCTTATGAAGTGGAATGTGTTAATCTTCTCTAGTTAAAAACTGTATTACATTTTGATTGGCATGTAACTCAGAGCTTACACCTTTTTTTTTTTTTTTCAGCAGATGCTCTATTAAAAACCAATTAACTTTCAGTGTAATTAGGTATTTAACTTATCAGTTATGCAGTGAAAAATGTTGGGGGTGATAGCAATGACAAACAGGCTTACCAACTAATCAGCTGTCTAATTAATTTGAAAATCTTTCATGTTTGATAAAAATTATGCATCATATCAACTGTTTTAAGACCTGGTAATAAATATACCTGTAGAAAAGCTTTTGGGAAGGTTTGTCTTGAAATTTATTCAAAAGGCAGCTGAAAGATGCAAGGATGCTATGCTACAAAATGTTTTGGTTTCTTCTTCCTTACATAACCTTCCACAGAGGTTAATAGAAAAATCTAGAAAGAGAAAATTATTTAACTGAAGGTCATTAATAAACAACCTTTTCAGTGATGTCAGAACTGATGTTCCAGGACAGACCTGCATTTGTAATCAGGAAATACTCAATTTCCTGATAATTTCAGAGCAGATTAATACTTCTCTCCTTTTATTTACAAACACAATAGCTTTTTTTGTCCCAAACAAGCAACTATTGGGCAGGGTTTGGGTATCAAGCACTGTAGGATACCCTGTGTGGGAGGTGGTCAGGAACTACTCTGGGACAGTCAAGCCAGGTCCAGCTGACTTTGCAACAGGTATAAACAGTCCACTACACACCAAAACATCAATATGAGGAGCACATGGCACCATTGTTCGAACAAGAACTGTTCAAACAAATTTAGAAATAACAATAGCTGTGGGGAGTAGGAGACATTAAAAGAAAGATGTGCAGAAGTACAGGAGACAAAAATGGTGATATGCAGGGAGATGTGAAGAGGTACATTTTGCAGAAACCAGAGAAGAAAGCATGGGAGACACATGGAAGAAGACACTGCTGGAAATGCAGCTGGACACATGCTCTTGAAAGAGGATGATCCACGCCAGAGGAAGTCTGAGGGACTGCAAGAATCTTGAGTGACTGCAGAGCAGGGACAGCCCTGAGGTACTGCAGTGTACAGTGGAGCCAACTGCAGAAAACTGGGAATAGAGACTAGAAAAAGGCAAGGAGAAGTGCTGAACTGAAGCTGAGCTTATGAAGCCAGGAGCAAAGCTGTTACCCTAGTTGTCTATTTAATTGTATGTGTTTTGTTCCACAATACCCAGATCAGTAATTAAAGGATTATGTTAACTGCCAATAAGTCAAATGAAATGCAAGTCCTCAAGTCAAGAGTGTTTTTCCATGACAGTAATGGAAATAGAAATGTAACCTAACTTCAGAATTTTTTTAATTGAGTTTAATGGGTTCATTTGTATGTAGCTAAACCAAATTCAATTAACAAAATTTCTTTAGACCTACTTCTTTATTGTGGCAGTATTCTCTAAGATGTTTTGATGAAGCATGGCTTCTTCAGGTTTATTTTTTTATTATGTTTCCTCTGGTTTGACTGTGCAAGAATTTATGGTAGATACACATATATTAATAGTTATATCTAGTGGAAGATTTGAACATACACTGCTCAGCTTGAGTGTTTCTTGTTTGGAGACCAGACAATAGTCTGGGAGACTTGACTGCTTAAAAAGTGCATTAAGAATGCAATACTTTTAGAGCACAAATGCAAGTCAAACAACTGAAGCAGGCAATATTATCCTGATCTGTCAATCTGGCCTTTCTTTCGGTTGCCTCTTTCAGATGTTGAATAGATAGCGAAACTGCACATTAATCACCATTTTAAATTTTGATTTACTTTTCCGGACATTAAAAGAAACTGCAGAAGATTTTTAGAATACCTTAGCAGAGATAGGGAATAGTGGCAATTTAGCTATAGGCTAAGTTTACCAGCAAGTGTGGATGTGTCTCAGAAGTTCCTGCTGTAATGACAGCAGGTTCATGGAGAAGGAAGGGTGGTAAAGATTAGCTAGGACTAGTAGCAGCTTCCTTCATGACCTAAACTTACCTGTGATTCATTCATTATTTCAGAAAACGATCTAAACCAAACACTAGGCTACAGAGAAAGGTGCCTACAGCTAGCCACTGCGAAATGTAATTATGGATGACTGAAAGTTTTCCAGCTGTTCTAGTTATAAAGAATGATTTCGGATAGTTACAGTAAAATAAAAGTGCTGCTATCAAACTATTGAGAGAAATAAAATGACATGGGTATCTCTGTTTTGAAGGATTTTAACATGCAGCTTTTGTTTGCTGCATGAATTTGTTAGGATACTCAAATGGGAGAGAGAGGTTTTGACTTTCCTTTTTATTTCTAGGAATTTATACACTTCTGTCTAACATTAAGCACATAAAATAAAAAAGGTGCTACTCTGCACATCCATACAGCCTGTAGATGTACATCAGAACTGAAAAAAAGTGCTACGTTTGCTTACATTACAAATGCAACCATCATTTTGGCCATGATATACAAGGTTTTATGCCTAAACATATCTATGCACAAGCATATGTATCTCTTTCCCAGGGACAGTTTTCTCTTGTACTGCTGTTGGTCACTTGCTTCAGCAGGTTACTCATGGACTGTGCTCTCTGTGACCCTAGGGAGGTCTGGCAGGAGCTGCGCAGTCCTGACTTTCTCAGTGCAGCTTTTGATCTCTGGTAGGATCCTCTCTGCACCATTGCTTTGCGTTATCCCTCGGTCTTTCCAAATATAAATATGAACCATTTGGATTACAGGAATGTTTCTAGGTGGACACTTGCCTGTTTCTATAAAATTTTTGGCTGTTTCTTGGTGATGTCTCCCCATCTTAGTTTAAACAGTCAACTCTATGCCAATCTCACTGCTCTTTTTAACTCCTCATTTCCTCGTGAGAGCACAAGAATTTCTCCACTTCTATCCTCAGGAAAGGTCTTTCTTTGGTTTTGCACCCATCTGGACATCACAAATGTAGTGAGCTGACCCTGGCCAGATACCAGGTACCCACTAAAGGTCTCTCTATCACTCCCTCTGCAACTGGACAGATGAGAGAAAAAAAAGCAGCTAAGGATTCATAAGAGCTGGGAGAGGTCACTTACTGGTTACCTTCACAAGCAAGACAGACTTAAAGTGGGGACAGTACTTATACTTATTACTAACAGGATAAGAGCCAAAGAGTGAGAAATAAAACAGTCTTAAAAACCCCTTCCCTCCACCCCTCCTTCCTTCATGTTCTCTCTCCTCTCCCCCAGTGGTGCAGGGGGATGGGGAATGGGGATTGTGGTCAGTTGTTGTTTCTGCAGCTGCTCAGGGAGAGGAGTCCTTCCCCTGCTCCCATGGGGTCCCTCCCACAGGAGACAGTCCTTGATAGACCTCTCCGGTGTGAGTTCATCCCTTGGGCAGCAGTTCTTCCCAAACTGCTGTCTCGTGGGTCACTCCTCCATGGAGTGCAGTCCTTCATGAATGAGCTGTACCGGTGTGGGTCCCCCACAGGGCCCACAAGTCCTAACTGGGAAAAACCTGCTCCAGCATGGATTTCCCTCTGCATGGGCCACAGATCTCTGGCAGGAACCCGCTCTGTCCTGGGCCTCCTACGGGGTCACAGCCTCCTTCATGCATCCACCTGCTCCAGCAAGGGATTCTCCATGGGCTGCAGGTGGGTCTCTGCACTCCAGTGGTCCTCCATGGGCTGCAGGGGTGCAGCTGCCCCACCATGGTCTGCACCACGGGCTGCAGGGCCTCAGCTCCAGCGCCTGGAACACCTCCTGCCCCTCCTTCTGCACTGACCTTGGTGTCTACATTGTTATTCCCATGTTCTAACTCCTCTCTTCCCTGGCTGGAATTTCCTTCTGCGCAACACTCTTCTGTTCTTAAATATGTTATCACAGAGATGTTACCATTATTCCTAATTGGCTCAGCCTTGGCCAGCTGCAGGAAGTCCATCCTGGAGCTGGCTGGCATTGGCTTCATGGAACAGGGGAAGCTTCTGGCAGCTTCTAACAGAAGCCACCCCTGTACCGCCCCCTACCAAAACCTAGCCACAGAAACCCACTACAACAACCTACAGGAAACATACAATAATGTGCAAATGTCCAAGTGTTTCTAGGTTTAGGCAGCCCTTGGCAAGGGCTTTCTAGGAAGCACCTTTGAAACTGAGGACCTTAGTTAATCCTAAATCTTGTACTGGCTGTCTATCTGTAGGTCATCTAGCTCTTAAGGTTTTTTATAATACTGGTGACTTTAGAAATTCTTGCCTGGCTCTATTTGCTGTAAGTTACAGATACATAATAAAATACTCCAGAGTAGTTTTGTCTGATTAAACATGACAGACTAAATGTAACAACTTGTTATACATCTCTTCCAAGTCCTGGTGTACTCCCATGCTGCTGGAGGAAGTTGCTTCTGTTCATTTCAGTGAATACAAAGAATATATTTTAAGTTTACTTTAATATTCATGATATTATACCTAATATTAATTGAAGATTTTAGAGAGCTAGCAAAAATGTGACATAATTCTTTCTTCACTATACATAATGAGTCTATTTGGATGGATGTGGAGAACATGTTTTCATACCTGAATATGACTTGAAACTATTTATGCTGTCCAGTCAGAATCTCACTCAGTGGAGGAATACAAACCAAACAGATCAAGAAAAGGCATAGGACTAACAGAGGAAGCATAGCATTTATGTAGGAACAGGTTGCATAAGAGTTCTATGTTTATATTGTATGAGGACACTTTAAAAGCTTTAGGAGAAGATAATCAAGTATCACCAAATTAGTTTTCTTGGTTAAAAAGCATTGACTTTAACATGAGAAAATTACAATAATAATGCTTCTCAAACTGTTTAAGTTCTAGGTCATGTACTACACCAAAACCTCTCCAAGTCTAACAATCCAAAGTTGAAATAAGCATATTTAACTGCAAGTAATTTGGAAGTGCTTCAGGCAACTCTTCACTAGTAATTAACTTAAATACTTGAAGAAAATCCCATCAGCAATACAATCTTTGTTTTTATTCAAGAGAAAAATTTAAATTTGTATTTGGTTACCATAACAGGAACAAATTCAATGAGTATAATTACACTTTTCTACTAAAATTTATCTTTAGAGCTATATTAAGGAGAAGAAACAAAATCCATTTCCAGTGCAATTTTCAGATGTACTTATTTTCTTTACTTTTCTTCTTTACCCCTTTTGTCACAAACGAAAAACCTTTTATTGGGTAAGAAGATTTAACCTCTTTCTCTCACTGGCAAACTGGACTGGCATGAATATTTCAGCTATACCAAAAAAGGTATATCCACTTTTCTACTTGGTTGCCCAAACTGATCCCTTTTCTGAGAAGATTCTTTCAATTCACCAGACTTTCAGTATACAGGTCAAAATTTATCTTTTTAACTCAGCCAGCTTGCAGATGACACCAAGCTGAGTATGCAACCAATATGCTGAAGGGATAGGATACCATCCAGAGGGATCTTGACAGGCTTGAGGAATGGATGCTTGTGAACTTCATGCAGTTCAACAAGGCCAAGTGCAAGGTCCTGCACCTGGGTCAGGGCAATCACAGTGTCAATGCAGTCTGGGGAATGAAGCGAGTAGGAGCAGCCTTGCAACCCCTCGGACTTGAGGATACCAGCAGATGAAAAATTGGACATGAGCTAGCAATGTGCCCTTGCAGCCTAGAAAGCCAATTGTATACTGGGCATAAAATGAAGTGTTGACAGCAGGTCGTGGTAGGGGATTCTCCCCACTCTATCCTACTCTTGTAAGACCTTATCTGGAGTACTGAATTCACTTCTGGAGTCCAGTTCTGGGTACAAGAAAAACATGGACCTTTTAAAACTGGTCCAGAAGAGGGCCACGAAAATGACCAGAATGCTGAAACACATCTCCTACAAAGACGGGCTCAGATACTTGGGGATGTTCAGCTTGGATAAGAGAAGGCTTTGGGAAGAGGTTATTGTGGCCCTTTGCTATATAAAAAGGGACCTATAAGAAAGATGGAGAGAGAAGTTTTACTAAGGCATGTAGTGACAGAAAAATGGATAATGGTTGTAAACAGAAAGAGGGCAGATTTAAATTTGATATAAGGAATAAATTCTTTATTCTGACTGTGGTGAGGCACTGGAACAGATTGGCCTGAGAAGCTGTGGGTTCCCCATCCCTGGATGTTCATCCCTAAGTGTTCAAGGCCAGGTTGGATGGACTTTTGAGCAACCTGGTCAAATGGAAGGTGTCTGTACCCCTGGCAGCAGGGTTAGGATTAGATGATCTGTAAGGTCCCTTCCAACTCAAACCATTCTATGACTCATTCTATGATTCTTAGTTCACCTTTGTTTAATTTAAATAGTTACATATTTGAGGTCTTAATTTCTAATAGATCAAGAGTGCAGTTGTTAGTAGTAACTAAACTGAAGTTGTTGCTGCAGACTAAAATTACTCTAATTTTAATTTGAACTGTGTAACAATTTTCCAAACTGAGTGTAGGGAAATACAGAAATTGAAATAAATGTGTAATGTCAAGCATGTTTTACACATAAATCTTCTATAATGAAATTCAGACTTGTATTTCTGTCATTAGTTTATACATAATAATGCTTACACTGTTCTTATTCATGTTACTCAGATTTCTAATCTAAAAACATCTTGAAATCTTATGCAAAAAAAATATATATTTGCTCTGCTTATTCGGGCATATGATGAAGTATTAAGATAAAAACTACCCTCTCCCTTTGCTGTATTCAATAAAATTCGTGACTTTCAGCCTTTTGCTCAGAAGAATAATTAACTCCCAGATCCTCTGGTTAGACTGAAGTCAGCAGAGAGGTGGAGGAATAGTGACTATAATCAGTAATGTTTCTCTCTACAGGTTCTTAAACTGAATCAACATATTAATATGTTAAATCCCACTAAATGAAACACAAATGACATTTCTATCCTACAAGCTGAGAGCCCTAAAAGAATATAGCTGCTTAGAATCAAAGACTCAAGGATAGTATTATCACTGTAGCTGGTATTAAGAAATAAAATAATGTAAAATTATCTTTTGCTCAGTCAATATGCTTAGGCTTTCTTGAGGTAGAGTTCTGTATTTGGGTTTTATATGTTTTATGAAAATTTGCATTGAATAATAGTGTACTATGGCAGCAGAATGAGATTTCTTTTCCTAAGATATTAGTAGAAAAGATGCAGTGAGAGCAAATGCTACTGAGTGTGAACATGTTTTCAAAATACCTGTCACCACTAATTGGCAATTTCACTGCTTGCTCAGGGAAAACTGTATGAGCAGCTCAACCTGTTGATTAAGAAATCTTCTGGGGGTCTTGATTTAGATGGGTAGAGGAATTGATGTGGAGGAGGATGGAATGAATGTTCTGCCACATAACATGCCAAATTAAACTCAGTTCTGATTATCATCAAGAAAAAAAATGTTGTCTAACACTTGTTTAAAATACGTTCTCCTATTTAGGTATAGACCTTGCTGCCTAGCCACTATTTGCACTTCTAAGTACCAGACATAAAAAAGTTATCCTAAAATGACAATTAAAACAAAACAAAACAAAACAAACAAACAAAAAACTCTGCAAAATGTATAACTTTCAACAATGACACTTACTTCAGAGACTATAACTTGTCAGATTCAGGAAGGATCCAGAGAAGATGAGGAGGAAGAAAGAAGGCACGAAAGGAAAGTTGACTGAAAATGGAAAGCCTCCATAAAATCATGGAATTTAGTAAAGACACATCTTTTTTGCAGTGAAATAATGTAGGTTGAAGGGTTACTACATGTAGGCAAAAGTCTGCTTTTCTTTCCTCTTTTTTCTGCTTTATTATAATTAGATTCAAAATACAATACTAAGGTTTATAAATATATTGAAAAGTATATGATTATATTTATCATATAATGGGTACTCTATGATTTCGGGTAAAAACTATGTGATCTTAAGATGACTTCAGATCCAGCTTAGAATAAGTTAATTTACACTTTGCAAAGTTCTTTTGTAATTTGGTTTAACTGAAATTTGCTTTTCCTTGCAGTTGGTGTTCTCTTTTACTTTTGTACTATGAGGTAGAAGTACACTGGCCTCTTAGCACAAGGTGAAAAATTGACCATGGTTGATCTCTATCATGCCTATGAGCAAGGTCTCTGTCTTGTTTCCTCAGTTCTTACTTTTTAAAGCCAAATGGTTACAATCTATTTAGTAATTTTTAAGCAGAAGCTATTTCCTATACTTGATATTTGTCACAGGCTTTTTTCTAATTTCTGTGATGTCAACCCAAACTCGGCACAAGCACTAGCATTGCATGGGCTCATGCAATAACAGAATGAAGTTTCCTGTTCATTCTTCTCTCTTTCTTCTTAATTACTAGGTTTTATAGATGCGTTGGTACTTTTTGACAACAAATGAACAACTGGCCATATAACCTCAGGTTTATTGGGGTTGTTATGGTCAGCTCACAATTCATCTCTGATATATGTAATGATTTTTTTCTACTGTTTTGCTGCCCAGTCACTGAATAAAATTGGCATAACCCAATACCTGGGTGTGCAAGTACTCATTGCTTGTATTAGCTTTATTATTATCAGAATTTGCAAAAAGCCTTTATACTTTAGACTTCAATTTCAGTGATGTGACTCTTTTAGCAGAAATGATTTAGCTCTTACTTTATGGGAAGAGCAAGATATAATTAAAAGTTATCATAGATTTATGTATCTTAAGGAATATACTGTATAGTTAGTGTACCTGTAATATCTAATGTCTTCTTGCTCAATTTATTATCTTTTCTCTGAGTTGAGGCAACAACTGCACAGAAAACTTTGATATATTCTTATTTAAATGTTTGTATTTAGAGTAGCTAAATTACAAATAAAGGCTACAAAGGAAGGTTCATCAGTCAGGAAAAAAAATACAAAGTTTTGAATGAAACACTTATCAATCTTTGTTTTATTGTAAGAAAAATTAGGTTCTCTCTCCCATCTTTACTTTTTGTCCTGAAATTTCAAGTCAGATAGCTGACTGTCCAGATTTAGCTTTCAATAATATAACTTAATCCCATATTTACCATCAAAACAGTTTTTCAGTGTAAAGCTAAGTTTCAACAAATGTTCTTGCATACAGGCAGAAAAAGAAGGAAATTCTGTCTCTGAAAAAAATCCACTCATAATTGAAAATTAACGCCTCAGAATAGTAATACCTGTAATGTAACCAAAGTCAGGAATACTTTGGAAAATATGTCATTCTGTGTTTGGCCCTCTAATCTTGTTTGTTGCCTATTTCTATCTGTATTTATTGCCTATGTCCATCCTAGAAATTTTCTTCTGCATTTACCTGGTGACAGCATGGCTGTCGTTGTGCTTGCCCCTTTAGTTTGGATTACCCAACCATCTAAACATACAAAACTATCCGAGTTCTTAAGTTAAAAAGTCAGAACACTGGGTACATGAATCTACTTTAAAAAAATGTAATATTCAGAATATGAGACAAATTCTATTATTATGGTAGCAAAATCTGTATTTCCAAAAAGTAGTTTTCTGCTTATTTTTTCCAGTCTTTACCTTTTAGAAGTAATTAGTTTTGAACAAGGATAAATCAGTAGTAAAACTGATGACTAAGTATTGTAAAATCTGACCTAGTGCAATCATGGCTTCTGTCCATACTGAGTGTAATTCTTTAGTTAGTTTTATTCTATTTAATAATATTCTTTCTGCCTAAAGTGTTTTTGCTGAAAAGTAAATAGAATATTATTTGATGACACATCCATTAATCTGACTTCTATCTCAAAAAGCACATTTGTGTGTGCTGGAAAGCCCTGAGAAGTTTCAGTTCTCTTTATCAGTTTTGCAAACACTACTTTTATGTATTTATACATTTGGGTGTTTTAATTATTTTAGCAAAGTGAAGAAGTTAGCATAGCGCTTTAGAATGGGCAAAAGTTATTTTGAAAAACATGGAGAAATTAAACTTAAATAAATACACTTCTAAAAAGTATCTCAAGTTCATACAGTTATTGACATTCCCAGCAGTAAAGAGAGTAGAAACAAAATTGTGCAGAATTCCATTCTTCGACTGGTAAACAGTGACAGTCTGATTTACTCACCATATCCTTTATCTCAGTTGGAGAGATAATGGAGTGACTGAAATATATATTATCAAGGTCATCCACTCTTCCTGTTGTAGGAATAACTGTTTGTCAAGTATCACTCTACATCCATTTCCTCCTGTACACGTTAATACAGCAGTGGCTGATAAACCATGTATATTGCCTCTCCATCCAAGATGGAATCTAATTGAACAGCAGTGTAACAAAAGCATACTAAAAAAAAAAAAAAAAATTCTAAAACTGATTAGAGCATTCACATTTGCTAGCATCTGGAGTATTGAAAGAGCACCTTTTTTAATACATATCCTGTAAGATTTCTACCTCCTTCCCTCTTTGCATATGCACACAATCTCTGTCAGGCATACAAACATATACACATGCAGTAAATTCTTGGAACAAAACTGAATTACTATATTTAAAGGTCAGAAGATTGTTGGTTTGGATCAACAGTGTTGTTCTGCTGAATATTATACAAGCACAAGAAACACTTGCATATTTAGGTTGTTTTGTTTGGGTTGTGTTTTCCTCTTTGGAAAGTCTGAAATTATGTTAGGGCGTTATTGGTTACTTTTTAACATGGGTTGAATTCTACTTATTAAATGTGTTTGTATGCTTTTAACTGTCCACCATTGTTGCCCCCATTTCTCTCTTTTTTACATGCAAACAATTCTGGATAAATAAGATTATTCTGAAAGTGTCCTGGGAAAGTGTACTAACAGTTCGGTTAGATGTTACTAGTTACTGATGGAATAGATAAACCTCTGAATTAACAAATAAGTGTTTTTTTACTGCAGTATTAGTTGATACATTCCAGAAGTGATCTGTGTTGTTAAGCCCATTCAACTTTAAAAAAAAAAAAAAATTAAAGATATCTTAAATTAAACATCTTGGATTTATTCCCATCTTTTTACATTTGAAAACTCATATAGACTAGCACTGTAAACATGGTTTTAGTTGATAGACTGATTTGTCATAAAAACTGTGAAACAATAGCTTCTGAGGGATAGATAGATTCTTGGAAGAAAAACAAAATTTGTGTTGATTCAAGAAGCATTTTCTTCTTCTACTCAAAATGGAACATTTAGTTTTTGAACATGTATAATATCTATAATACAGTTGAAGGAAAAGAAAGCTTAAGGGACAAAATTGTTAATAGAGATGCTCAAATTTTAACTCAGTAAGATACATTTACAGTTGAATAGGACTCCATGGTTCAAATCCCCAATCTGTTTATCTAGACAGAGCGTGCTTCAGTCACAGTATAGGTAGTGAGTAGTTTTTCTTCCCAGAAATCTTCAGGCTAGCATAAACTTTTCTAGAATGAATTGTTTCTGTTGGATCAAACTCTTGATATCATGAGTGCTTATGATTGGTAACCTTTAACTATTTGAGAACATATTACATTTTTTTATTTTAAATATTGACATCTAAATTCAAAGAACTCAGCCTAGGCTAAGCACATAATAGACATAGAGAGATATAACAGAAATTATATTCCAGCAAACCTTACTGAATTGTGTCTGAACCATTCCTTGCTCCTAGCAAAATTTTTTATCCCTTTAGTTGTGGAGTTCTGACTTATTTTGTTGAAGTTCTTAATATTTCCAGGTTTCAAACATTACAGTGTACACTCTCATTGCCCTTGAAAATCAGTCTGTAATTCATTTTACTAGGATGACTTTATTTTCTACTTGGAAAGAAAACTCTACAGTGTGCTTTTCTATTAGGCCTTTTTTGAGTAGTATATCCAGTGTTTTAGAAAATATTTTCACTGTAGCCACAATTTTCGTCAACACAAAACAACAAAATAACACATGTAAGTTCTCTCTGGATACCTAAATCTAGAGAAATATGACTGGGTAAGATTATTCAGTATTTTTCTCATTAATATTTCATTCCTTTGCCATTGTTATTATTCCTGCAATCACAGCCCAGGCATTGAAAAGAGGCATTTATCAGCTTTAATCTAGAGAAAAAAATTAAGTGATAAATTCAGCATCATTGCTTCAGCCACTGATATATATGCATAACTTTATAGCCTAACATGTAAACAGTTTACACTAAGGGCATAGATACTTACATAGTGTACACAGTGTATATTTGTATTCTAATACTATGTTTTCAAAGCAAAGTGAGTTTCCATAGAGAACAATCTCAATTATTATTTTAAAAGAGCCCCAAGAGGTAAAATTTACATTAAGAATCTCAAACCTACTTCCCACATTTAAGCATATAATAGTAATAAAGCAAAATAGTTCTGAGAATAATTTGGTTTATGAACATTGTAGGATGAAATGATATATGGAGGGATCAGATGGATATTCGGAGGAAGGGGTCAAGGCACCTTGGACAGTAAAAAATTTGGGAAAATAGAGGGGAAAGGGGATAAAAGGGGATAGTCATGTAAAAATATTAAATTTTTAAAAAGTAGGTGTACATCAAATAAATACTGTTTATAGACTAAAAGGCTGCTTCTGTTACATTATCTGTGTTTGCAGAGCAAAGAAAGAATGTAAAAAATTAAGAAAAAAGAAATCATTTATAAAGTCATTTTTAAAATTGGTAAAACAGCTGCCATTTTCTTTATCATAAAAAATTATTTTACTGTTATAAAGCATTTTTTTCTTACTTTTCAATTTTCAGTCCTATTGTAGGCACTTTTTGACCTGAAAAATAGGAGGTGCCATATAAGTAGTTTTCAATAGTTCTATAAATTTTATCATCCACTTGAAAATTTTTTTCCACCTTTAATTTTATTTTGCATTTGTACAGAAGGGAATTTCTATTTTTGGTACATAATATGGTTTCTTCTTAGAGTTGTGCATTTATTATTTTATTTATTTATTTTTAAATTAAAATGTTATTTTATCCCCATAACATTTGTTTTATTTGCATGACAAAGGAATTTCCTCAGAGTGTTATCTCCTAAAAGTCTGGCTAACACTTTTGAAAACAAAACCATGTTTTTCTTTATGGATAAAGTGTTTGGAAATGTACTTCCTCAGTTGTCCAGATAACTTTCATGGAATTTTATTGTTTAATGTATATTATTTAATAATTACTAATGGAAATTATGAATGGCACACACAATCACCTTCTACTTCATTATATTTTTTCAGACCGCAGGTCTCTTTTTGCAGCTCTTATCTTTTTTCAGAGAACTCAAAAATCTAAACAAAATAAATCATTTGCCAAGAAACATCTGAACAGCCTGATCTAATTTCAGGTTTCTCAGATCATGTCATACAGATGGAGATTGTATTTTTCAAATGCAACTGTGCATCCCCTAACTTAGACCTAAATGTTCTTGCTTCCAATATCAGTATTATTCTGATGCTTTTACCTCCTAAATGTTTTTAAGGTATTATATAATTTACTTCTTACATCAGTGCTACACATAGTTTTCTGTGGTACCATCACTTCAGAATTGGAGATTTCCTCAGGATAAATCCTCAGGATTTTAGTTTAGGATAAATCAAACGTATTTTTCAATTAAAAATGAAGGCAAAAAGTGTCAGTTCCTGAAGGTCAGTCCCTGAATAGACTAATTAGTTTTGAAGTTTACAATTTGAAATAAAAAATTGTCATTAAATAATCTGTCACTGACTCAACAACTTAATGAAAACCAGACATAGTAAAGAAGGCACACATCTCTGCTACCAGAAAATAGTCACATTTCTAAGTGTCTCTCTCAAGCAACAAGTGTCTTTAATGCAATTGAGTACTGCACTTTGCTTTGTATTTCTCAGATGAGTATGTCTATTTGGCCTTTGATAAATTGATCAGGATGACACTCTTCAGAGAGACTTGAAGTGCAATGTGTTGGTGGCTTTTCATTTAGCAGAATGCATCACAGAGAGACGTGAGGGATGACAATATCAGATTTTTGCTATTTTTTACCTTAAAATGGTGCTGTTTTGTCCAATGCCATCACTTATACATTATTATAATTTGTTCAAGCAAATCTAAATTAATCTGATAATCTCATTATTCTTTTCCTGCTCAGACAACTAAAAATTCTGTAGTTAACACTTTATTTTAAATCACAGGAAAGAGTAGTATATTTCATTTACTTCTTTCCTTCTCCTAGAGTAAATTTCAGTTTCTACCCAATGCTTCAAATCTAATTATTTCCTCTACTGTCATCTTACATCAAATTGTGAGTCTTTACCCTACTAAAATAAATGGGACTACCTAAAATTGTACTGCAATCAGTAGAGTCTACCAGTGTTATTCTAATATAATGACAAGTAATGTTGCTTTGTCTCAACAAGTAGTTCAGTGCTGCTGGAAATCTGTTTTGGATGCTTAGTGCTCTTGTCTAATTTTTTTTTTAGATGTTTTCAGCCATCTTTACTCTGAAATATTTGGAAAAGTGGTGAGAGGACTTCTATAAACTTCTAGTTGAAGAGTATTGACCTAATCTGTTTTATTTTACAGTATGATAAATAGAAGTAGAACTTGATGTAAAGAGACATCTCAGTGCTTCTAATTTGATGACAGTGTATGAGTGTATGGATTGTGTTTTTTTTGTTTTGGGCTGTGGTTGGTTTGTTTGTTTGTTTGTTTGTGCAAAAAGTTTCAGGAAATCTGCTCACATCCATGAGATGGAATGGGATTAAAAAGAGGGATATCTAACCTTGGTATTACAGTAGAGTTAATATCCTTTTTCAGAATCACTGTATATTTAGTTCAAACTCAGGAGAGCTACAGATTACTCAGGTGGTATTGTTATTTGATAACATTATAACTACAGAAATACCAGTCTGTTATGTCTTATTTATCTTAAGAATTTCCAAATCACATATATTGTTACTGAATCAGTTTTGGCTTAAGAAGCCTAAATTACATAGAAAGGCATATATATCTTTTAATTTGGTTTGGTATTTTTTTTTCTGTTCACATAATGAATTGAACTGCAGTCAATAGGGTCTGCCAGTGTAAGCGACGATTATTATAATCAATGCTATAAGACTCTGCTGTATATTAATATGTGAGATATAACTCTACCCTATACTTCAGAGGGGAATTAGAAATAGTAGTGAAGACATCTATAGGTGATGAACTTCTTTTAACCATTTGTTTACTTAAAGTAGTGAAAAAATGTTAAGAATCTGTATTGTCTCTGTCTTTCAGAATATAAAAGTACGGCTTAATGTATTACCTTGTGAATAGTCTTGACTTCACATGTAAACTCTGGTTTAGAGTGGTAGTCTTGCATCACATACTTCCAGTTCTAATTTCTGTATTAAAAAAAAAAAAAAAACCCTTCTGATAATTATCAGTTAAATTATACAAAATGTCTCCTCAAATAAATATCTTCCTTTTTTTAACCAAGTTTAGGTCCAGGGCTAAGCAAAATATTAATTTTCCTATATTGAGAGAGATAAGCTGTTCTTTTGTGTCAAATAAATCAGAATATGAACTTAAATAAGCCCTGAATCTGGCAAAGTAAACAAATCTGAAAAAAAAAATCTATTTCTCCAACATTTCTAAATACTGTGCTAAATCACTTAGCACAGACCAAGCCAATGCAGATCACAATAAGCTGCATACTCTAATGAATGGCTTTGCTATTCCTGGCACTTTCTTTATTGAGTGGTTTTGCTCAGGAGGCAAATCCATTAGGTACTGAAATAAAAATGTTTTCTCATGATATTGTCATAGTGTCTCTATGGAGACAGTCAGCAGTAGTTTTGTCTTCTTCATACATTTTGAAAGACTGAGAGAGAAAAGAATATGTAATTAGACAACATGCATAAACATGGATTTTTATGCCTTTTAATCATATCACACCATATCATAAAACAAAATATCTTTTGCCTTTGAATCAAATGCTAAATAATGTAGCATGGCCAATTAACCAAACAGAGAGGTCAAATAGAAGAACGACTTTGCTATGTAGTTTTAGACTTTTGACTGAAAGAACTGGAAGAAAATAATTGGTAAGAAAAACCAGCACTTTACTTATATGACAGAGATGATTGGAAAAATTCTCAAAGTACAGTATAATTTAATGACACTCTGAACACAGTTCCTTTTAATATGTTATTTGTACATTTGTGAATGTTCAGAGAAAAAAATTGAATTGAAGGGCCATATTTTTTTTCTTGAAGAGTAGAAGACTTTGTTCAAATAATTAAATGAGGAAATATAAATCTTGATGTTTGATTTAAAATATTTTTATTGTATTTTATTCCTAATACTGCCACATGTTCTGATTTAAGCATAAGCTGTCTCAGTGCTCATATTCCCTTTTAAGTGCAACACACTTTCATTCATATATACTCATTTTGTATATAGAAGATAAAAACCTGGAAGAAGTTCTCTGTTTAATTCCAGCCTGTCATTTTATTGAAAGTTTTTGCTGGCAACTGCTACCTTTTCACTACTAGAACTTCATGTAGATAGATTAAATTCCTCAATTTCTTTTTGTAAAGAAATTTTCTCAGCTCTTTCTCCTTGACTCCTTAACCTTTTACTCTTTAACTGTTAGACTGTTGGATTTTATGAGGTGGAATAATTTCTCTTTATTGTAATAAATGTATTTTTCCCAGAAAACTTAAAGCAGTTTTTAGGTTTCCTCTAAGAGTGATATAGGAAAAATATCATGAAAAAAACCCATTTCTCTCTGCTGTTGAGGACTCAAAACAAAAAGAAACAACAGTAATAAGTCCCTGTTAATACCAGGTATTTACTGAATGTAAAAGAGGAAAGATTAAACTGGAAAAATGATCAGCTAATTGAACTGTAACAAACACAGCTACTAATTATCCTGATTGATATCCTGAAACTTATCCTTTAATTCACATTAGATAACTAATTTCTATGTTGCACACACTTTTTGGGTGGGCAAACCTAAACTGTCTACTATGGAAAAAAACCTCAAACCAAGTAACCACAAACTGAAAATGTTATGAGAAGATCAGAGGTCTTTAAAAAGGTTCATCTCTGAAGTTAATCACATAACTTTGGGAGCACTGAGGTTACCTTGTTATTCCACTTTCAAATCTACTAATGTCATTGACAATTGTCAAGATGTAACACTTGCCTTTTTACCCTTACTGTCAGATTAGAGTGGTAACAGACCTCTTGATTAAGCTCTTTCTCATCTTACAAGTTCACAGTAGAAAAATGATTGAGATTAAAACAGCTAGTATAAAACACATGATGTGCATGAACTTTGGAGAATGAGATACACAGAGAACAGAATAGGAAGTTGCCTAAATATAGTGAAAAAAATCTCAGTTCTAATTTCTTGGCAATAAAGTATAATGGAATGTTTGCTAAGAATGTGTCATGCAACTGAACTTTTGTGTTTACGTATAGAAACACACGCACAGACATAAGTTGTATGTTCAGAATAAAAGTTTTGCTAAAGTATGGTTCTTTGAAGAAATATTCTTACTGTTATAGATAATTTATTTGTAAATAAAACTGAATATGTGATGGAATAGAAGCATGGGAAAACGATGTACTCAGCTGTGTATAGGAAAGGACAGACTGAGCTCATCATGTCTGGGATCCATTAAGGTGGCCAGTCTGACTGCATATCTACCTGTATAGTTCAGATTTTGTTCCCATGCTATAGTAATGTCACTTGATATGACAGTGACTTCTGTTGATGCAGAGGTGACACTTTTTTACTTTCCAAAACTCTAGGTTGTAGAAGGAAAAAAAGACATTTTGACATTCCTGGTCCTGTGAAGGTCTCTGTGGTTTTCAAGGCCATGTGGGTGGATCAGTCCTGTCACACATCCAGTGAAGCAATGTATCATTTATAGAGCAGATTCTGTCTGCCATCTTGATATGAAAACACTATCTTAGGTACATTTCCTTGATAAAAAAGTTCCCTTGACAGAGAACACACTTCCATAAACTATAGACAGATAATAGAACAATCCACTGTTTCTAAACAAGGTGTTTCAGTTAGTCTATCTCTATCAACAGGTACTTTTTGCCATCTCCCTCATATCTTAAACTTTTTTACTGTTTCTGTTTGAAATACTGTTAAAGTAGCTTATAGATGGGTAAGAAACGTGCAGAATATGGTTCAAGATGAGGGGGACTGTGAAGAAGTTTGAGGAAGATTTCTTCATTTTGGCAACTATGAGTTATTAGTCCACTGTTACTTCCCATAAAAAAAAAGCCATCTTAGTCATGGTACAGTATTAGCAATCTGAGCTGGGTATAATGTCCCACTCCCACTCATTCTGGTATGCATGAAAGCTTAGATTACTGTTCTATAGGTGAAGAAATATTTGTTTTTAAGATGAAAGGCCCAAAGTTGCTCTAGGAAAATAGCTTAAAACCTATGAGAAAGATCACGAGTGAAAATGGATTGCCCTTCAAACCTTTTGTCAACTAGTTAGAGTAATAAAGCAAAACAGAAATCAATGTATTAATACCTCTAAATTAAAAAAAATAGTGTTAATGAGAGAGTTGAATCAGTTTAGGAAAAGAATAGTGCAAGCTTAAAAACTCGCTATTTCAGGGCATGGGTGCTATTATGAATCTGGAAGAGTTAGTACTGAATATGAAAATAGACAAAATGACTGAGTAGAAAGGAAGTGAAACAACATCCTCAAAAAAAGAAACCCCGAATATACTGCCTGGAGTCACAGTTTTAGCTACTATAAACTTAGTTACTCCCTATTGAGAAGAAAGCACAAGTGAGCCAAAAAAGGAGCAAAACATACAGCAGCCTCATTTTCTGTATCTGTGAAAGGTAAGAGAGGGAAAGCAACAGTGAAAATGTTTTGATGCTTATGGTGCCTCAGTTGGCCAGAGCTAAATGTAGAACACTATAAAAGGGATCAATGAGAGCTACAGGAAAACTGACTGAGTTTGTCACTGTCCATTGCTTATACAAGATCTGGTACCTGGGTAGATATCTAGGCTGGTATGATTGAGAACCTTCCATATGCACAAGGCCTAAAGAAATCATTCTATGAATCAAACATTTCACACATGCAATAAGGAAATTCTTTTAAGTTTGAATTATAGTCAACTGCTACCCAAAGCAGATGGCTCTCTTGCTAGCATAACTGTAAAAGTTTCTTTACTGTGGAAACAGCTGCCATATGAGAATATTTAGTCCTGTATTTATGTGAGAGCTGTACTGGTCTCTCACGCTGATTTTTATTTTTTCTAAATTATTTAGTATATATCTACCATATTTGTTTCAGGTGAATCACAGAAACAGAATTTCAAGTTAGAAGGCATCCACAAGAATCAAGTTGACCTGCTCCTTTGTAAAATGACCTAAAACTAAAAAAACTAAACCATATGACTAAAATTGTCTGGGTATTCCAGAAATCTGCCAGGCTTAGTGACACTGACTCTCTTTGGAAAGCCTGTTCTGGTGACTGATCACCCCCTCAGTGAAGAACTTTTTCCTAATGCCCAATCTGAATTTCCTGTGATGTAGTTTTGTTTAATTTCTTTGTGGCCTATCACTAGTCATTGGAGACTGGGGATCAACCCTTACCCTCTGCTGCCCTACTTAAAGAGCTTGAAACTGTGATGAGGTCACCCTCAGCTGTCTCTTCTCCAAGCTGAACAAACCAAGTGACTTCAGATGCTCCTTGTAAGTTTTGTCCTCGAGGCCTTTCACCATCTTCATAGCCCTCCTTTGGATGCTTTCTAATAGCTTTATATCCTTTCTTTTTGGTGTGCCCATAACCACACACGAGTCAATTGGAGGCCATACCAGTGCAGGGGAGAGTGGGACAATGACCTCCTTCAGCCAGCTGACAATGTTGGGCTTGGTGCATCCTAGGACAGGATTGATCGTTTTGGCTGTCAGGGTACACTGTGAGTCTCGTCTCCAGCCTCTCAAACCCCAGTTTGCATGTATAACCAGGATTATGCCCCTCTCAGGTGCAGAATCTGGAATTTTCTCATAATAAATGTCATACTTCTGGTGATTGCCTATCTCTCTAGTCTGTCCAATTCTCTCTTAAAGGCCTTTCTACCCTTGAGGGAGTCCATAACTCCTAATTTAGTATCATCAACAAACTTACTTAATGGACATTCTACCTCTGCATCCAGGTAATTTATAAAAACATTGAAGAGCAATTGACCCCTGTGGAACCCCACTGGTGAGTGACCACCAGGCCTAATTGTATCCCCATTTACTATAACCCTTTGAGCCTGACCTGTGTGTCAGCTGCTCACCTGTCACATGATGTGTTTTATGTGTCCAGAAGGATACTGCAATTGACAGTAGCAAAAGCTTTTCTAAAATAAGAAAAAAAATCCACATCTACTGGCTTGTCTTGGTTGACTAGGTGCATGATTTTGTAATAACAGGAAATTAAGAGATTTAAACAGGACTTTCTGTTCATGAACTTGTACTGGATGTGACCAATTATTGCTATCTCTCAAATATTTTACAGTAAGTCCCAGAATAAACTTCTCCATAATTTTACTAGGCTCTGGTGAGACTGATAGGCCTGTAATTACTAGGATCTTCCTTCTGACCTCTCTTAAAATCAGAACAACGTTTGTCAGCTTTCAGTCCATTAGGACCTATCCAGCTTCACAAGACATTTGAAAAATAACGGAGAGAGGTCCAGTGCTAATATCAGTCAGCTCTTTGAGTATCCTGGGATGAATCTCTGTTGGGCTCCATGGACTTATAGGTATCCAGCTGGAGCAGCAAGTCTTGAACTACAGAGTTGGCTGGAAGTTTATCATCCCTTCCGTCACAGTTGTCTGACACAGGGCTTTAAGGGTCTTAGGGCGCCCACTGTTGGTGTTGAAGATGGGATGAAAACGTCATTAGACATCTCTGCTTTGTCTTTGTCCCTATTTGTAAGTGGAGTAACCTCATCAAGTACCGAAACAATTTTATCTCTAATCCTCCTTTTGCTGTTAATTTATTTTAGAAAGCCATTTGTTCTTGTCCTTCACAGTACTCTACTCAAGCTTTGGTCTCATGAATTTTCTTCCTACAGTGGCAAACAGCATCTCTGTAGCCCTCTTATGGCAACTATTCTTGCTTCCAATGTTCATACACTTTCCTTTTTGATCTAAGTTTTAGTCAGTTTTAAGAAGGTTTGTAGTGGGTTGAGCCTCTTCTACTAAAGCAAGTAAAAGGCAGCCTGCTATTGAAAGGTGGCAGCGGATATATAAGTTTGCTTACTCTAAATGCTGGATCACCATGAAGTAAAATTCTGCCATGTTCCCACATGATGCTTTTTCTTTGTTTTAGAAGTCATCTCATTAGAATAATTTAATCTTTATGCATAGTGACTCACTAACTGCTATGGATAAACATAATGAAATCTAATCCTGAGGGAATGAGTAGCATAAACTGGCACTATCCATGGAATGTTAACAACATCTAGGTTAACAAAAAATGATTCGTGTCTGTGTAGTATTCACTTAAGAGAGGCGTTTAGTATTTTAATGAGACAATAAAATTAATTAATACTCTTGCTCTTTAAGTTTACCTTAAGCATGTTGTCCTATTTAACAATTTGCCTCTCTCTCTGGACTGTTTTTTCTTCCTCTCTTTTTTTTCCAGGCCATAATTAGCAAACATCTCAGATTGTTTTCAAGCTCATATGGGATTTTCCAAATGATCTAAAATAGGTCGAATAAGGAGAAAATGCTTATCATATGGTAGGTGTCTTATGTCACAATTTTTCCTTGTGGTTGAAAATAGTAAGACTGACAGCCTAACCTCATAATGTATGAAAAGAGATGATAGTACCCAAAAGCTCCAAATGTAAGTTCTCCATTTTCCCTGGACGGAAAAAATTAGAGTGGAATTTTTAAGTGTCCCAGTAGAACTAACAGAAGAGAGAAACCTGATTTTTTTCCAATGTGATTTCATGTTCTTTTCAAGGATAATATCCGTGGTGTAGTGTTTTTCAGAATTTTCTGAGAGATACAGGAGAAGCCTTGTCCATGAACAGTTGCCATAGAAAATGAATGTGTTTGGTAAGCACAGTTTTTTTCTTTTCTCAGATTTGGGCATTCATTTATCACTCTTTTTTTTCTCAACTGTGTCACAGTTCTTGCAAGCTTTGGAATTCAAATATGCAACTCTGAGCACATATCAGAATGTGATGGAAATTCGTCCTCTTCTGGTACACTTTCTGTTGCTATACAGCTCAAACAAGGGCCCATTGTGTCTCTCTTTTGATGTAGTAGGTAATGTGCTAGGGATCCTAAATGCCCAGTTGCATTTGAGTGTTTAGGTTGATTGATTTGCTATAACATGGAGTTTGTTGTTAAGTTAGTTGCCTCACTTTGCCTTGAGACAGAGTGAAGTAAAATGTAATGAAATATTTATTTATAACATTCTAAGTAATCTTTGCACTTACTGGTATTTAAAAAAGACATAAGGCAAAAATATTGCTTCACTTTTTGAAAGATATTTATATGTCTTTTCTAGAGTAAGGACTACCACTGTGTATAAACAGCTAGTAGACATCTGGTCTTACTGAAGGTTAAACTCCTTTGTTCTTAATATCTCACCAGGATATTACAGTGCAAAATATGGTCTTACATTCTACAACCTGTGTATTACAAACACACCGAATACTCCTAAACAGGATAAATACATATACCTATTTTTTATTATTAGACTGTCACCAGATACAATACTCATTAGTTGATTTCAGATAGTGATCCACAACTTCTTTCTCATCTATGTCCTAATGAAGGTAAACTTCATCTCTCCCCCAGATACTTGATTTTATTAATAATTTACTGCTAGTTTTATTATTTACTTAACTTACTGCAATTTCTTACTTCAAATGTATAAAGAGGAAATGATCTAAAAACTTAGTGAAAATATATTCGTAACAATAACTGAAATTAAATGGTGTATTTGATGATCTGAAAAGTCCTTTCCAACTTAAATGATTGCATGATTCTATGATTCCAGTTAAAAACATAAAACCTTAATGGTTAGGTAAATTCCTCAATAACTTTGAAGATATGCAACTCTTTTGACTTCGGCTTGTATGGACTGTGGCTCACAAGAGAAGATTGTCCATATTTCACAGTACTTTTTTCATTTTAGTATTCCTGTTGAAGAGCAATTTCTAAAGTTTTGCTGTTGCCGCTCAAGATATTTCATTTTCTGTGGTGTCTCCCAGCATGACAACTTACTGTAATTCTCAATGAGATTGATTCTGAGAAAGAGAGATATGGTTGGCTACCAGTTGCTGAAGTTATTTTCTATTTTTCTCCCTTTCCAAGCCAACTGTTCTGTTAGCAGAATTCTCTCTCAGCAGGCAGTTGCCAGTGCTGTTGTTCAGGTGTTTTTGCTGGTGTGTGCTTTCACTGAGCCATTGTCAACAAATTTCACGATTCTTCCTGTTTGGATATTTTGGCCTTTCTAATGCCACTTCACAGCAAAATGCCTTGTGGAAGACCTGTTTTTCCTTTTTTTTTTACAGAGAGACTGTAGTATTCCAGACTTATATACCGAAAACGGCAGAAGCTCTTCATGAGTTTCGTGTTGTTCGCTCTTTTTTTACTCCATACAGTTTGCAGTCTTTTTCTGTTGTTACTGGGCTTAATGTACCACTTCTGTCTGCCACTTCATCACCAAGCATATGGACTTGCATATTTCTCACATCTCTTTTAAAGAAACAGCCTGTCCTTCTTCTGAAGTCTTAAATTGAGAAATCAACACAGAAGAAGAATTAAAGTTTTCAGTAAGAAGAAAATTAAAATAAGTGGCCAGACTATAGGCTGGGATGTATCTGAGATGATGAGTGTACTGAAGAGCTTTTGAATGCTGTTTTAGTCTTATCCTGAGTTCACCCTATCTCTCCAGTATTAGCAAAGTAAAATCTCAGTCCTTTGTTCCCCACAGTCAGTACCTGCAGGGTAGGGCCAGGGTCCAGATTTTGATTCCAACAAGAGTAAGCAATGTATGTTTAAGATTTAAGATCCTCAGTCCTCCTGTTGCTGAGTCTGTGTTTTGGAATGGACTGAGCCTATTTGACTGCTGAAGAATGCAGTTCTACCTGCCTGGTGTGCTAGCCATCCAGCATCCTGCACAGGAGGTAGAATATTCCAAAATCTTTATTGATTTAATGCAAATGATTCCACATCTCTTAAAATTTCTTAAGCTAGCAATAGATATCCAAAAATTCATATACAAGATAGAGCCATATTTTCTAAATAATGTGTTATTCTCACTCAGTAGATTGCACTATTTTTCTACTTGTATTTTAATGCAGTATGTATTTCCTTTTTGTAACCATCTCTCTATGAAAAGTGTGATCAACCCAAAAAACACCCTTCAGATAGGTTTTTTTTATTTGTGTTGTGTGCAGTTTTTGATGACTGAGTCCCAAAACATATTTGAATGTGAAAGAAGAAATATCATTCTTTTTCATTTAATGGTGCCTAAGGATGACTCAGCAGGTTTTAACTATCACATGGACACAAATGCCTTCTCACCTTTCTTTCAGTTTTTCAGAAGTCCTATCAAACTCTTTCATTTTTTCAGGGTTATAGGCCAAGAGAGTATAATCTTTACAATAAATATTACTGTAAAATACCTTTAAGAATAAAGTATCAGTATATCAGTATATATATAAACAATAGATGGGGCTGCTAAAAAGATATATAATTGAGATATCAGTTTCTGAATTGTATGTGCAAATAGAGTGACACAGAAGGAAGTTGTTATATCTAAACTTACTTTGAAAAATGTCTACCTCATACTCATTATGATTATGTAAAAGGAATTCAGGGTTTCTGAAAACTGAATAGTAAGTAGGATAACAGAAGAAATCTTTGATCCCACTTTTCCAGCAGTATATTACAGAAATGAACCCATTACCTCAAAGATCAGAAATACACAATTTAGTGACTAAAAATGAATATTATATGAAAGTTACTAATGTAGCAGTGCCACATCTTTTGCAGAATGTTTCGAGGTAGGGCCACAGTGAATCTTAAAATTTCAATAACAGGGTTTTTTTTTAGTTTACAGGCACTTTTTAAAAAATGTAAAATAACATAAATAAAATTAAGTGGCTGTCATGTATGTATGATAGATTTCCTCTCTTCATAAACCTTATGTCTTCGTTCACGGGCTACTTCATGTCACAAAAGTAAACAGGTTAGTTGGGTTGATTTTTTTTTCTGAAACAATTAATGTATATCTAAACAATTAATTTGGCAAGAAACTTACATGAATTCATATGGTGATTATGGGTCTATACTACTCAATGAAATCCACTTTCTTAATATTTTTTAATTTGACCAATCTGCTGTGATAAATTGTCACTGTGAAATTCAGTTATTTTTGAGGCATCTCAGCAATTTCAGCTACAAGAGAAGGTTAAGATGTTGTTTGAACATTACCTGAAACTTTCTGAAGATATACATTAATTCTGATTAATATAATATTTATCAGATCCTAAATCAACTTTGGGTAGAAACACTTGGAAAAGCATTTGTATGTGTACATAGTAGAGGCTATAATTTTTATTATGCAATGGGAATCCAAACTAGAAAACTTCCTGTTTCAGCTGAGGAACTTTTTTCACTGAAGTATTTCCTGATCTTCATGATAGCAACATTATCTTTCTATTGTTCCTTCCATGTATTCTCATACTCTACCAGTTTATGCCCAAGAATTTTCTCATGCTCCTGGTATACTAGCTTTCTTGGTTCCATTTACTTTACTTAATGAAGATTATTTCGTTTTGCTTTTTTTTCCTAAAAACAGAAAGAACTTTCCATGAATGTCTTCTGTCATATAAATATGGGTAGCCATTTTATAGCAGCTGTAATCATAGAATCTGCTCTATAACTGAAAGGAAAAAAAAAAAAACAATAAACAACTGAACAAAAAATCCAAAAAAACTTTAGGTAACTTTTTTTTTCATTTGAGAAGTTTACAGTGTCTAATTTTTGAAAAGTAGAAATTCACAGTTTTGATCCTGTTCAAAGAGGCAAGGTCTGTTGAGACTTGAAATGTTTAACTTCAAGTGGCTTGACCTTTTGAAAAGTCTGAGTTGGAACTAGATTCTTTGCCTTATAAAGTCAAAGGTGATTTTTTTTGCTACAACTCAAATTGTATTTTTTAGAATCTATTGTAAACCAAGTAATGTGGTGATAATATGAATACAATGTTTATTCATTGTACTCTTAGTGTTTCATATTTAGAAATACAAAAGGGTTGCTTTTTTCAGAAGATTTGTCTATTTCTCTTATCACTAATTCCAGCTTTCATGTGCACATGTAAATGTGTTTCATTTCCAGCTCTGACTAGAGTCACTCAAAGGAAATGCTGATAATGAAATGTTGGAGGAAATTATTCTAAAGTATTATTTGGATGTTATTAGGACTATTTTTTACAAGACATCATAATATTGGCATTGTTTAAAATAATTCCTGGTGCAGTTGTTCTGGAGAGTAGCTAAGCCACCCCTTTCTCCTAATAACTAAGACATTAGATTCAATGTTATTCATTCCTTAGAGTTGGCTCCAGGATATTTACTGTACTTAATATTTAGTGAATCTTTCTTTAGAAACTCTGACTAAATATTCTATAGCAACTTCATAGTCTTTCTGGAACACAAGTACTGTGTTTCATCTGCTGATGAAACCCACTAAGAGAACACAGTTTAACCAGAGCAGTGATGCACTAATTAGAAGCTTAATGTAAAGAGTTTTGCAAATTTCATGTATTGCTTAAAGGTATTTTTTTCTATATCTTAAATATATCAACTTCCACCATCATATTGTAGATAGGGTCTCTGACAGCAACCAGTTTCTGATTTTCAGTATTAGAACTTCAGACGGAGCATTTTGACATTTGATACGGATAAGAGATGTACGGGACCAATGATAACCAACTGGCAGTTATCATTGCTCAGGGTTCTGTAACAATGGTACAGAACATTAGATGCTGCTCCAACTATCATGCAGTTTCAAAGGTAACAATTTATTTTTTCCCCTATGCCTCTATCAAAAGAATAAACCAAATCATTTATGATGGAATAAGTATGAAGTGTTGTAAGACACATGTATAATAGACCTTACAGGAAGACAAATGTGAATTTGTTTTAAAAGAGGAAGAGTTTCAGACAAGAATGAACTTTAATATTAATTTTTCAAATAATACACTAACTGCAACTATTTCTCCTACCTTCTGTTTTCTTTTTTGTGGTGGAAGATATGGTTTTGACCAGCAACAGTGCAGAGAACCATTGCAGTGTCATATGCAGGGTATACCTCAAGAAACAAACCAAGTAAGATTAAAAATATTCTCCAGTTTTGATTAAAATGTAGATTTTTTTAAAGAGACATCTAGCTTAAGACCAACTTCTTGACACTTACAAATGTATGCTGCAATATGAATATTAGAAATCTCTGGTTGATTTCATCTTCTTTGGAGTCAAAATTTTACAAAGGAGTTGTAAGTTTCTTCACTGACGAATGTTAGAAAAGTTGACATTCTTTTTCCTAACAACAAGACAGCATTAGAATTCAAGTATTATCCTGGTAAGAAGCTGTCATATCAATTCATCCTATATGTAAGAGGTGAAGATGGGACTCAATAGGGAAAATTTAGTAATCAATGACAAGTCAAATACAGAACAAAAATCAACTAATTCGTGGTGACATAAATTTATTTCCTGCTAACTTGAATCTAGATTCATCCTGGATCAGCTTCACTCATCTCTAACAGATCTATCACAAATCAGAAATAAAATCAAAATTGCATAAATGATGTGCCTAGTGAAATACAGAGGCTATAGGATTAGTCATTTAGTGACAGCTTTGAAATATGTATTCTCTTGAATACCATCTGTTTTGAAAGCTTTCAGCTTCACTAAGTGCATTTATGAAGTTTTTCTGGTAAAATCATTTAACTGTGTGCAAAACAGTCAAGGAAATCAAAGTTTTGGATTAAAATTCAGGTAAAACCAATTATTATAAGAAGGACCCACAGTAGGAAATGAGCCATTTTCCATGCTCTCACATAAACAATAACCACTGTACATGGAACACTTAAATGACAAGGCTGTTTTTGTAGTTACCAGGACAACAAAACTGAAGTTACACATTCAGACAATGAAGTTAGTTTAATTCACAAAAGTAGGATCTTTATTCCTTATAATTGAGGTCACAAGGCTAGAAAAAACTTTTTATAAACTGTAACATGCTATTCTATAGGGCATGGGATCCATGATCAGTTCTTGCTTAGCTACTGTGGTCTTTTTCTGAGGCTGTTCAAATGATAAAGCTTATGCTGATTGATATAAATAAATATGTTTTTTATTGGTTATGAAAAGTCCATGACATGAAATGTGATTTAGAAAGAACACTATTTTGAAATTAAATTCAAATTCTACTGCATATATATTAGACATTGCTCATTTAAACTTTTAAATTCTGTTAAAAACCATGTGCTTTAAGTTCCTTTCAGTTCAGTCTAACATTATCTTCCATAAGCTACCTCCTGAAGTTGTAGGTTTGTGACTGTTCAGTTTCCAAACATTCACTCTACAAACTTATTTTTAACCCAAAGAAATAGGATTGTAAATTTAAACTCAACAAAGTCATAAAGAAAATACTTCAATTTAAATCAGTTTGGTAAGAGACTATTCAAAATACTTAATCTCAGGGATACTTTTGGTATTGACAATTATATGCACACAATTATCTAAGCATCTAACAGCAAAGGAAAGAACATACTTATTTTTAAAAAAAAATTTTATAGCTTGTCCTGTGATGTAATTGATGAAAAAAATCTGACAATATTTTCTAATGTTAGAAATGCCCTTTCTTTTTTTTTTTTTTTCATTATAACAATTAAGGGAAGATATTGTTCTGTGTAAAATAGTATAAATATTTTTTTCATGGATAAAAGGAAATGAGTGTCTGTATGTCCCAAGAAACAAGTGTCCATCCATCTTCTAATTAATTCTTTTACTTCATGTGGATTCAAGAGCTTACTGAACATTATTTCAATGCGTGCTTTCAATTTTACTAGGAGGACATTCCTCATAGTAGATGTTTCATTTGTATTTTCTTGAATAAGTGTGTTTAATGGATTTACCTTATGGCTTTATATTTCTTTTGGATATCAGAAGTAACAGTCATGCATTTTCAGATAAGTGATGAGCCAATAAAGCTTTTATTTTTATTACATCAATTATTTAATACAAAATGCATCATTATATTGAAATGTTTTTCAGACTATAAAAAATTCGGTCCTCACCCCTTTTAAGAGCCTGTGAAGTAGACTTAACTCATAAAGCATATTACACAAAATTAGATCTTAATGCACTGGGATTGCTGGTCCAAGTTAATAAGTGCAAACTTGTCAGACCTCTTGCACATGTTATCAGAGTTCCTTGGACAATTTTCAATTCAGATTTTTGATTTTGATCAGTATGATAGTTTTGAGACAGAATGACAGAATCACAGAATATGCTGAGTTGGAAGAGATCCACAGAGATCGTTGAATCCAACTCTTAGCCCTGCACAGGACCATCCCCAAGAGTCACACCATGTGCCTGAGAGTATTGTCTAAATTCTTCTTGAACTCTGTCAGGCTTGATGCTGCGACCACTTCCCTCAGAAGCCTTTTCCAGCACCCAACTACAATCCGGGTGAAGAACCTTTTGCTAATCTGCAACCTTAAACCTCCCCTGACACAACTCCAGGCCATTCCGAGAAGAGATCGGTGCCTGTCCTGCCTCTTCCCCTCATGAGGGAGTTGTACAATGTAACAAGGTTTCCCTCCCCTCAGGCTCTTCTTCTCCAGGTTGAACAGACCAAGTGACCTCAGCTGCTCCTCACACAGCTTCCCCTCAAGGCCCTTAACCATCCTAATTTCCCTCCTTTGGACACTCTCTAACAGCTTAATGTCTTTCTTACATTGTGGTGTCCAAAACTGCACACAATATTCAAGGTGAGGCCACACCAGTGCAGAGCAGCACAGGACAGTCCCCTCCCTCAGCTGGCTGGTGATGTTAGTAAAGTAACATATACTCACAAAGATAGCCAGGGAAACAGAAAAAAAAGAAAAAGGAATGCCTGAAATTGTCAAAGTGTTTAAACGTCAAGTGGAAAATTCTTTTCTAGTTCTGTTCATGTTTTCTCCTTTTAATTTTTTCAGTGTAACTAACACTGAACTGTGGTCACAAAATCAGTTTTTCCTACTGAAATTTACCAAACCCCAATATTTTCTTCCTTCCTCCATTCTCCTTCAGTTCTTTCTCATTTTGCATGGCCCTTGTAAAGTAGACTAACTTTAAAGAAAATCATGAAAATGAAGAGTTCTTTTGACTACCAGTGTTAACTGCTGAGACAATCTTTCTTTGTCTACATATTTTCTCATGTTTAAGACCATAGGAACTGCAGGATAGATTGTCCTCCTGCTGCCTATTCAGCTCTCTACTCTCTGTCAGCAAGTGGAACTGGTACCATATCATTGCCTGGATATATATTTTAAGGAATTTTAATGAGGGATCATCCCTACTTGCCACAGTTTTCATCCTGATTCTTCCAACAGTATGAAGCTGCAGATTTCTTAGACTGAAAGATGGTTTTTTATATATACAGTACATATTTCTACAGTATACGAATAAAAAAATTAACTCGTGTAGTTGTAGCTTTCCACTCTTGCATTATATCACAGATCCAATATCAGAAAGATTTTTTTGTTCCTACAGTTGCTTTCCCTTCAAGACAACAGAACATGGCAATGGACTGACTCACAGTGATTTCTTATGAAGATGTGATGTCTATGATTCTTACTATCCTTAATTGGCTAGACAGTAAAGTTTGAAACTCTTACATCAAAACAAAAGTATATTTCTTGAAATTTTCTCAGTTTTATATTTACCTTTCTCCTTAGCTTTCTGGTTTCATGCTTAGTTTTCATTTCTTAATGTAGTTCGGAATAGCATGAGCTAGAATGGGAATGTGGCATAGATGGAAGAAGCATTTTCCTATTTGCCTTAAGTCAGAAAAGCTGAGTGTGACAGTGCTAATGTTTAACAAGAATAAATTTGGATAAAACTGAACTTTTTCAAACTAATCCCTCTTCTTTTTTTTTTTCTTTTTTTTTTTTTTTCCCCTCCATGATAAGCTCTGACTCAGACTCATAAGTAGAAGGCAGTGAGCAAATGGGAAGTGCACAGATAAGATGGTCTCCTATCTCAGCAGAAACTTGCTGATGTGGCATGTCTTGTATCTTCTAGCTACTGCATTTTTATGTATATTTTCATGCACATCATCTTATTTCTGCAACATACTGTCAACTTTGTCACATGAATTGAAAAGGAGGGTAGCATACACTTTGTTTAGTCCCATACAAAATTATCTGTCATATTAGCATCATGCTAAAGAATGCTGAAGAACTGCAGAAAATGTATTTTGATTATTAAACTGTTGAAGACAGAAACAATCTTTTTGAGTATTTACATACTATATATTGGAAGCCTTATGGCTATATTATTATATGTATATTATTATATGTATAGGGCATATATACAGTAAGTAGTGGACCTTTCTGCTAAATATGTATATGTAGTTTTAAAAACTATATATTTATATATAGTTTTACTATGTTTATGTTTTATGTGTATATTTATATTAATTTATTACTTGTTTGCAGCAGGGTGGCTTGCTTTAAATGATGTAAACTCTTCAGAGTTGGGATTGAATTTCCTGGGGCTTGTATATTATAACACCTATAATCCTGGTAAATAATGAAAAGTGTTGTAACTATTAGCAATTTGTTTGGCACCCTGGTTAGATAGTTTTTCAGCAGTACTTATTTCATTAGGAAATATTATGTACCCCATTCCAGAAATGTTTGTGATTATGCTGATCTCTTAAAAATAGTCCTGATTAAAAGTATTTGTCTGGTTTTCTCTGAAAATGAACAGGCAGTCCTTTTCAAACTGTACCTGTTTTAAATCAAACCCTTTAGCACAGAATCTTTTATTGAGGCACCACACCTTTGACTTTTCACTGTTTAAAGACAGAAGTACTACCGTTCTGGGTTTATCTTGGAAAGTTAATTTTCTTCCTAGCAGCTGGTACAGTGCTGTGTTTTGGACATAGGATAATAATGTTGATAACACACTAGTGTTTTAGTTGTTGCTGAGCAGTGCTTACCCCATGCTGTGCCAGCGAGGAGGCGCGCAAGAAGCCAGGAGGGAGCACGGCCAGAACAGCTGACCCAAAGTGGCCAAAGCGATATTCCATACCATGGAATCTCATGGTCAGTATATAAACTGGGGGAAATTGGCTGGGAGGGGCCATTTGCTTCTAAAGGACAGGGTGAGCATTGGTCAGCAGGCGATGAGAAATTGTATTGTGCATCACTCATCTTGGGTTTTACTCCTGTCTCTCTTTTTATTTTCTCCCTTTTCCTCAGCATCATTATCGTTATTACTGTTGTTATTATTGTTACCTTTTTTTTTTTTAATTTCAGCTAGTAAACTGCTCTTATCTCAACCCACAGGTTTTGCCTTTTCTGATTCTCCTTCCTATCCCACTGCAGAAGGAGTGAGGGGAGGGGAGGGTGGAGGAGCTGTGAGGGGCTTAGTTGCCAACTGGGGTTAAACCACAACACCTAGAAGGCCAAGACCAAAAAGTATCTTGCAAACAAGAAATATTTTCCTTTTGATTAAATAAGTAGTGACATTTTTCAGTGATCATTGGATCACTGTATTGTAAATGACCACTCAGCTTTTGCTAAGTGGTGAAAAAATTACAGTTGAGACAGACTGTTTTGATATGGACGTCTGTATGTACCTCTTCTGGTAGTGGAGGTAAATTTGTTGATAAACTTTCCTTTAAACAACACAATAAAGCCTTCGGTAGATATTTTGTCTCTAGAAATTTTGCTTTCCAGATGCAATTCCAAAAAATCAAAGTCTGTATTCCTACAAAGGTTCTAGATATGAGAGACACTTATTTTTCAAAGCTTAACAACTTTGCTTTTTCTTACTTTATGTTCCCCGTACAAGATGAAAAGATGGACTTAGTTTATTGTCTGTTCCTTCACCATTGGTGTAAAACATCTTTTGCTTTAGCATTTCACAAACATTTCTGAGTGGGTCATCTGAGTCTCCTAATCAAAACTTTGTTTCCTTATCTGTTTTTACTCACTTGGATGTCTCCAGCTTAAATTTACAAATAAATTGTAAATTAACCGTTTGTGTCAGAAATCATTCTGCAAGAGTCCAAGCTGTTTTCATCTACTTTTAAACTGAATATTTGAGTCTTCTAGGTTTTTTGCTGTTTCTAATGCTAACTCCATTGCTTTTTGGAATAAAGTAAATCTCCCTGTTTATTTTAAGAATAATTCTCTTTAAACATATTGCTGATTTCACAAAAAGGTCTTTCTTTAGAGTTTGTTTTACAGTACTTTCCAAGGACGTGGTATATCTTTGTTCTTTTTAACTCTGTAGCACTTGATATCTATTGCAAAACAATGCAGCTCATCCTTTTATGAAATTAGAGTTGGACAGCAGTGCTTGTCATCAATTTGTAGAGGTCTCCAAAGGTGGTGTTCACTTCTTGTGAACTTCTGTTTCATATTTTCCAAGTTAGCCAAACGTCTTACTTGTCTGACCTTTGAAATGGAAGCAAAATCGGAATTGTGCCCTTTGTTTCCTTATCTTGTCAGAGATGGCCTCAAATATGTAACACTTGAACTTCCAAAATATTCTGTGCCTTTTTTGTTTTTGTTTTTGTTTTTTTTTTTCATTAGAAATGGCCCTTTGTAATGTGCTGGTCCATGTACAAAAGGACAGCTTTGAGAAACTAAAGTCCATTTGTATCAGAATGAAATCTAAGCAGTTTCTTTCCAGCATTCATCTTGAATGTTGAGAAGCCAAGTCTTCACACCTTCTTTTCCTTACTTAATTCCTGCTCACATACAAATACAAACAAAACAGGAAAAGACGCATATGAAAAATTTAAAAATCTTCATCTCTTATTCTTATTTCTTAAAAACCTCACTGTTGCATTTTTCAACATAAAAACCTGTCCTACTATATTTATTCATGATTTTGGATGCATTTCATTCTTTTACAAGAAGACAGATATACTGCTTTACTTCCTTTTATATTTAGGTAGGCTATGCCAGGCTGACCATCTTTCCTTACATGACTCTTCATTTTGCTAGAAAATTCCACTGGGAATAGAGAAACTATGTCAGCTGCTTCCCACACTATTATTTTTATGTGGCTACTGATTTACTTTCTTGTGTGTATTTTATCAAGTGCTAGTGCCAGGATTTGCAGCTGAATTTCTTCTGGTCTTCTTTAGAATCAAGAAAGGCATTGTATTATTCACCTTTCCATCCCCTGTTATCAAGGCACTACTAGAGCACAGATAGTACATAGAAACAGTTGGACTGAAAATTTGGAGAAAACTCCAGTCCTTCTGTCTTTTTCCTCCTCTGGATGAGACAATTCTCAAGAGAAGTGGTAGTGTGATGATATTAACTGAAACAGTGCAGGGTAATATTTCACCTCAATGCCAAAATAGAATTGTAATGAAGGTGGCTGGAAGGTACAAAGGCCTAAGAGCAAGAAAAGACAAGCAATAGTGGGATGAAGAAAGGAAGTGATTGGTGATGTCTCCTCAACAGTTCTGACCAGTGCTCATAGGTTGTTTGAGGTGTAGGGGCTTCTCAAAGAAAAATGGTTTATTTGCTATTTGACATCACATTAAGAGAGATTATGGAAATAAATGCATATCAAGAAACCTCAGGTTTCTTTCACAGTCATATCAATCCAGGTTTGCCTTACTGCATTTCAGTTTATCTTTTCCACCACAATACTGTTCTTGGTGATCAAGGCCAATATTCAGTATATTTTAGAACTCTTTTTTTTTTCTTCTTCTTTCATGTTTCATTGATTATTTATGAAATTATGCTGTTTCCTTACAGATATTTATGCACTATAACTTCAGCTTAATAATTAACTGATGCTAAAGGAAACATTTCATTGCTTAGAGTCTACCATGGTAGACACCTTGGAGTTAGATATTTTCGTGAATATTGCTGTTCTGCAGAAGAAATTCTATGTTTCTATTCAAAAGCCTTTGTCTTACAATTTTTCAGAAACCTATTCCAAAATATAACTGCTGAGAAAAATTTTACTTTAAGGTGTTTTGAATTGTGCTAAGTTGAAGACACCCAGAGATTCTTGGTGAAAGGTACTATTAGGATTGTACTACAGTGTGGCCATAATTCATCTGGACCTCTCAATATCCTTTTCAAGTCCCATTTCAGTATGAAATTATAATTTTTCTTATTTTTTTAGCAATATTCAGACATTCCAGGTTGTATTTGAGTAAAGACTTCAAGCTTCTATGTGTACTTTAAGTAATAAAAGCAGGTAAATTGTGACCAATGACATATATCTGTAAAAGTGTCAAAACAAGTTTTATTTTAAAAGAGACAGAGGATACTACTGTGCATCAAGATGTAAGTTTCAATTATCTTTTCATAATTCAAAACTCCCTGAAATCAAGTGGGGTTTTATTTATTTATTTTCTTCAAGCAGTTATCAGGTAAAAATATTTTTGTCATCTATTTTAAAAATAATACTGTCTTCTTAATGTGACCATCTGCCACCTAAAAAAAATATTCATGTATTTTTGTACAATTTAGATGTGTGTTTATCCACTTCTTGCATACAATAAGTTACAGACAAACACATCAGGATTATTTGCCTTTCAATCTTGGCTTCATTTTGGGAGATAAATTTCATTGTTGTAGCTTCTCACTGGCCATGTGGTTTTCTTTTGGTTTGAGGTTTTTTTGCATCATAAGCTATTTTTAATAGTATTGATTAAATGAGCATATTTAAATTATAAAATTTATGTCAAAAATAGAATGAAGAGATCCATCTGAAGGCCCATTAACTGAGGAAAGAACATTGTTTCCAATCTGTTATCTGTGAAACTCCAGCATAAGAGGGTCGATATGAGAAATTTACAAATAAAGTCTCTTCAGAAATAGATCCCTATTTATTAATCTGATGGTATATTCACCTTAGTGAATGATCAAAGAGTGAGTAAAAAACTTTGAAGTCTCTTTTTCTATCCAATATACAGTTAAAGTATTTCTATTTTTAGCACCTAATTTTCTGTTCCAGCACAAAATGCTCTTGCAAATACACCAAACATACAATTTCACTAGTTATACCACCCTGTCTTTAGTCTTTAACTTAAACAGTTCCTTTGAAATCTCCATTACCTAGGGTTACCTTCCCCTCTGGCTTTCCTGATCTCTTTTAAAAGCCCTTTACCCTGTAGGTTCATCAGCCATCCCTCTTAGCTTACTGCTGTGTTTACCTGCAGACACTCAGCTGCAGTGCTTTGTGGAAGCTTCTATTCCCACCTGCAATAGTTAGTAGGAAATAGTGCTAAAAAGGATTGTGAAACCTCACTCATTTTGCATCTATAAGCTGAAGAGAAATTCCTACTTCTGAGAAAAAAAGGTCTCAGTTGCTTTTATTTCAACAATATTCTCTTCTCTGAGGTCCCCTGGATAATCTGAATTATTACACTGTATATAACACTAAAAAGAGTGCATGCGGGTTTGGTGGTGGAGTTTAGTTGTGGGTTTGGGGCTGGTGTTGGTGTTGCTTTGAAAAAAAGAGGAATTTTCTTTATTTTCCAGTTTCAGTTCATGTAAGTATCCAAATTAAGGGATAACTGCAATCACACAAGAACTTTGAGGTCTCATCTCTCATTTGTGACTACAGATGCTTGGAGTTGTCTGTTTGGGTCTTGATTTACTGTGCAAAATCATAGAATGGTAGAATTGCTTGGGTTGAAAAAGACCTTTGAGATCATTGAGTCCAACCATTAACCAGCACAACCAAGTCCACCACTAAACTGTGTCCCTAAGTGCCTCATCTACACATCTTTTAAATACCTCCACGAATGGTGACTCCACCACTTCCCTGGGCAGCCTGTTCCAATGCTCGACAACGCTTTTGGTGAAGAAATTTTTCATAATACCCAAAATCGACCTTCCCTATTGCATCTTGAGGCCATTCCCTGTTGTTTAACTGCTTATTTGATGGGAACTGACCCCCATCTCACTACAACCTTCTTTCACATAGTTGTAGAGAGTGATAAGGTCCCAACCTTGATCTCATTTTCTCCAGGCTAAACAACCTCAGAGCCCTCAGTCACTCCTCATAAGACTTGTGCTCCAGACCCTTCACCAGCTCTGCTGCCCTTCTCTGGTCTTGCTCCAGCATCTCAATGTCTTTCTTGTAGTGAGGGGCTCAAAACTGAACGCTACTGGCCTCACCAGTGCTGAGTACAAGGGGATTATCACTGCCATAGTCCTACTGGCTGCACTATTGCTGATACAAGCCAGGATGTCATCGGCCTTCTTGGCCACCTGGGCACACTGCTGGCTCTTGTTCAGCCAGCCCCAGGTCCTTTTCTGCTGGGCTGCTTCCCAGCCACTCTGTCTCCAGCCTGTAGCACTGTATGGGGTTGTTGTGGCCCAAGTCCATGACCCAGCACTGGACCTAGCTGGACCTCATGCAACTGGCCTTGACTCATGGACCCAGCCTGTCCCCCCTGATCCCTCTGCATCCATTCAGCAGATCAATACTGCCACCCAACCAGGTGTCATCTGGAAACTGACTGAGGGAGTACTTGACTCCCTCATCAAGGTTGTCGATGAAGATATTAAACTGGATTGGCCTGAATGCTGAGCCTTGAGGAACACCACCTGTGACAGGACACCAACTGAATTTAACTCTATTCACCACCACTCTCTGGGCCCAGCAATCCAGTCAATTTTTTACCCGGTAAATAGTGCACTTGTCCAAGCCACGAGCAGCCACTTTTTCTGGGAAAATACTATGGGATATGGTATCAAATATTTCACTGAAGTCCAAGGATACAACACCCTCAGCCTTTCCCTCATCTACTAAGCGTTCACCTTTCCACAGAAGGAGATAAAGTTGGTCAAGCAGAACCTGCCTTTCGTAAACCCATATACCATTTGGAACCATTATTTGCTTTGGAATCTTACTTTTTCCTTCCAAATACCATTTATTTTGTACTTAGAGATTATATCTATTGGAGTTGCCTTTGCCTGCTTCCCTTTGAAATCAGTATCAGAAAGGGTGGCAAATAAGGACCGTCATTATCTAGATTTCTCTCCATAGCCTGCTGCCTGATTATAGATAATAGGAGTAAACATCCACTTAATTGCTAAGTATATTGCAGCTAAAGCTGTCTGGTGACTATAGTTATAAATAGATTCTAGCATATAATTTCATTCCTATTCGTGACCTCTTTTGTTTGCTTATTGATGAACATTTGGTTGAATTAAATTTATTTGCAAGCATATTTGTGTTAAGTACACACTGGAACCCAAATAAATATTTGCAAGATACGAGACTTCAGAAAAGATCTTTTATGACCACTTAAGGTTCACCTCTTTCCCCTCAACTGAGTTCTTTTTGCTTTTATACTGGTGCTGATGTAACTTAAGTGTCATTATGCACACATCTTTTAACTTGAAAATGTAGCTGTAAAACTATCACCATTTCTCCCCTTCTTTTGTAATTCTTCTTTCTCTACGTCCCTTACCCATACCAAACAACCTTAAGAAATTTTACTTTGAATAACTCAGATAACAAAAAACAAAGATCTGATTTGAACAGAGCACATGATCGCCTTCTCCACAATCTAAAAATTAAGAGTGATGTTGCATAAAAATGTCTATGAGAAAATCATGTGTTATGGATTAACAAACTAAATAGTACAACCAAACAAAAAAAAACTACAATGTTGTTACAGTCATGATCACCCACGTGTTTTCTCAAGAATCCAAGGTCATAAGATTATTGCAACTCCTACATATTTCTAGTTCAATATGAATTCTTTAGAGTTTGTCTACATGGAAAATTTACTGGCATTATTTTTACTGCTATAGTTACATTGATCTAATTCTTCCTGCAAGTGCTTATTTTAGAGTACGCACCATGAGAGCGAGCTATAAATGCAGTGGTATGGTTACAATAGTATTTTTTTCCCCATAGATCTTTCTGGTTTAATCTTTGATGCAGAACATAATTTCTATAACCATTTCACAGAGACACAGATGTCACGATTTACCAGAATAAAACTAGAAGAGCTGGGAAACAAAACCAAAGTGCTAGTTTAATCATCACTGCCTCTGCATGTACTTAAGGACTGCAGCTATATTAGTACATTACATTACCTGAGAAAATAAGCAGAACAAGTTTATCTATGCAAGTAGGTTTTTAGAGATACTGCTTGCATCAGTTTGGCCCATGATAACCACCATTCTTCCCAAACAATTCCCAGCTATATTTCAGCAGTTTAAATGTCTCTTTGGACCTCTTTCAGCCCTTCAACATTATTCAAGCTGGCCTTGTGACTATACTTCCATGTGACTATACTTCTCGTTCATTCTTTTATATTGTTCTACCGTAACACTGGATGAGCACTTAGAGGATCTTCCACATATTTCCACCCTTATGAGTGCAGAGCAGATTTTTATTTTCATAGCTGTGTGGAGTTGAAGGGGAAGGCAATCTCAGACTCAAGGAAAGCACACTGCAATTGTTTGTGAGGAGATTTTCCACGAGTAGACTGGGTGCAGCTTTGGATGGGCAGTTCATATTTGAGTCTTTTCTATCTTTCTGCTTGCTTCCTGTCTCTTCCCTAAGTTCATGACATCCCTTGAAGTGTAGGCATGGAAAATTCCCATTTTTATGGTTTCCTCTACCTGGAATATAAAGGTATATACTTGCATTCATTTAAATGGAGGAAGATATTTGGGTGTTGTGATTTGGTATGCTGGTTAGCAAACACACACAGTAGAAGTCAGTGTGGTAATTGTAAACTGGGGAGAGACAGATTTTTCCTAAAGCCCTTGTATCACAATGATAGGAAAGCAAAAATTGTATAGGAATGCATATCTATATCATATTGATACAGGAGAACAGCATTTCAGATTCTTAATATAGAGGTGCAAGGAAGTCTGACAGCATCTACAAGCTGCAAGTATAGAGTACATACAGCTTGAAACAGTGGAATCTAGAAACTGTTCAGGTGAGTGTGGGTGGTGGGTTCCCAGGGCTCATCCAGAAAGTCTATGTGTGAGAATACAGTGTAGGGAGGTGAAGAACAGGCTAGAACAGCTGGGAGGGGGCTCTGATTTAGCAGAATGAATGTTGCACCTCATCAGATGGCCTGTGTTACAAGCAGATGGTGTGCAATGGAGAGAGAGGGGTGGTTGGAAGTAAATGGCCCATATTATATGACTGAGTCTAGAGGGAGTGCCTATTATAGATTTTTGGGTTGGCTAGTTTGTCTGTTTCTTCTGGTGGTTTAGGGTATTTTTTTTTTATTTCAAAGGAACTGATGTACAGCAAGAAAAAATGTTGGTGTCATGTTGAGCGTGGGAGAGAATCCACTCTACTTTTAAAACGTGCTTTGTTGTATGGCTAAGAGAATACTTCTGCAATCTTCATAAATACTTTGATGGAAAAACCCTGAACTAGACAGGGGCAGTGAAGTCAGGCAAGAGGTTCATGAGCTAAAGGACACAATCCTGTTGTGAATCCTCCTTTTGAAATAGTTTTCCTGCATCCTCATGCAGATGTGTAAGATGCTCCAGATCAAAGATGTTTTCACAACACTGAGGGTACTGATGCCCAGCCTGTCCCTCGTAATTTTCTGTTTCAAAATCAGCAGGCCAAACACTTTAGTGAGATTCCACAGGACCAGAAGTCCTAATCCAAACACATGTTTTGTAGTTATAGTTCGATGGCTGCAAGTTTCAGGCAGAACGAACCAGAGCATGTGGTGATCCTTCACTGATAGTCTAACAATAGCCTTCACGATGTGTGAGTAGAAGATCCTTTAGTTGCTGTAGGAATTCTGCAGAGGCCTATGACTGCAGAGAGGGAGGGAAGAAGTATGTCTTTTCAGTGGGTTTAGCAGTGTGCCATTTAAAAAACCCTTGCGCATCTGGGGTTCTGTAATGCCTTCACACTAGGTTTGTCTGGCATTGCTGATACTGTGAACATGCAGCAGTCATGGATAGATGATCTATTTGATGGTCTTTGTGCCACCTGACATAATCCTGGCTGCTAGAGACTTTCTGACCCCAAACTGTTTGCCTGTTAACTGGGAAAAGTCACAGGAGTTTCTTTCATTTTGATGACAGAGATGCAGGATACCTGAAAAGACAAGTTCATGCATACTATCAAAGCATAGTTTGCACTTTCCCATTGAACCATAACTTTTACATGCACAAGGGAAAATCCTGATTTTGTAAAGAATACAAATGACAAGATGTTGAAGATGAGAAGAAATTGGGCAACTTTTGATACAGTGCTAGAGTAGGAGCAGTCAAAGTATTAGGTAATTAATAAAGTACACTGGAGAACTATTGCCCTGAAAATTAATGGGTAGTCCAAATGTTGATGAAACATTCCTGACACAAGGCCATCGCAAAGACACCACTGTGCATGAGGCCATTCCGATTGAGGTCTGTTTTGTGGGCAGACTTCAGAAGCACCTAGTTTGCAACTGATAGAAACTGAAACTCTGCAGATATACTTTACAAGCATTGTAGCTGGACACCTTCTGAGTAAGCATTTTATTTCTATTGAATTGAAGCCTGATGTTAGAGGTGTAGGCCTTTTTCCCTCAGCAATAATTCTGTTTTGATTAGCATTTTTAATCAAAATATTATGCTTTGAAAACATGTTTAATGTTTTTTGTCAAGTGACAATTTAAACTGTTAAATGAGATTGTCAGGGAAGCATTGGAACTCAAAATTAGAAAGTATTATCTTTTATTTTAAAAATAAATTATTTTGATATCTCGTCTTGTGAAGGATTAAAAATTACTGTTTCTAATGCAGTACATTCCTGGAAATCAATCGTACATATCAAATATATGAGCACTTTGGTAATGTAATTGTTTTGGGTTTGGTTTTGAAAAAAAGAACGATTGACGATTTCTACTGAAAAAGAAATTAATTCTGTTGCCTTGTAGCTCCCTCTGTTCTATCTGAGATGTTGTCATTGAAATGTTATTATTCAGAACTGAGAAATATTGTGGAGACCTACTGCCTAAGGCTGTGAGGAAGTAGAATGAAGGCTGTTTAATTGAGCCCGCTAACAACAATGTTGACTATTCATGTGAAACAGAGATGAATAATCAGAGGAACTGGGAAAGAGGCAATATATTAATTCTCAGTCCTGGTATGAAGAATAAGCTCCAGACACAACCATTTTTTTTCTTTCAGTGGAATATTTTTTTTCACTCTATGAAGAAAATAGGGTAATATACATGTAGCGGAGCAAAATTTTCTTTGAGATTCCTGCAGAAAAAGAAAACCAAAACCAAACCCAAAACCATTGTTATTTTTCTGTGAAAATTATAAAGTAACAGGTCTCACTCATGTATAGTATCTTCCATCCATCCTCTAGCCAGTGTGGCTACTCAATACAGCCTTTAAATCCTGCAAGTATAGACAGGGTCCATCAAGCATCGAACCATGTCTAAAGGTTCTCTTTCTAGAGTATGTGGGAGCAATCACACCTGTGAGTACATTGTGATGTGAATAAACTTACAAAGCTGAACAATGCACAGTCTCAGTCTTGGGTTGCAAAGGAAGTGAAGGCTGAAGTGTCAGGTTCAGCTCCTGCAAACTAAAAAGTATTAAGGTAGACTGGGACTGTGGCAGGAGGTATAGCAACCCCTGGATTCTGAGTGATCTTTCTCTTTGATGGCACACAGGTGTTTCACATACAGGCACCTTGCCTTTCACTTTGAAAGCTGCCAGCTCATGGTGGCTGGTTCTCAGCTTTTTCACCCCTACATTTAATGGGTAGAAAGTTTAACGGGGAGGGCGTAAGTGACATCTGAGGACTGCACCCCAGTGCGATGTGATAGACACTGTACAGTGCATGACAAAACTTTTGTGTTTGCTAAGTTTTGCCAGAATAAATTAGCCCTCTATAACCTCCTGGAGACAGTGTCTTTCAAAGCGAAGGGTAGTCAGTAGTCAGCCATCTTGATGCACACGCTGGACATTAATATTGTGGTTGTCATGGCAACAACACAACAGTTGAAACAAAAATGTGTCTGCAGAATGTGCAAAGATTACACCTCTCGAGATTAAAAGGAATTAATAGAATTCTCAGTAAGTAAAAGGAGAAATACTTAGTTCAATCTATTTAATTTGGTATAACACAGAATTTATGCAAGTCCCAAATACCACATTATAAACCACTCATGAACTTGAACAATTGTAGATACCACTGAAAATGTAATAATTCAGTGTTATATCATGTAATGGAAATGGGATAACAGTTTGTAAGTGGTCCACAGTTTTCCTCTGAAATATTGCTGTTGCATTGAAAAGTAGATGATTTGTCCATGGTTAAATATTTGAAGCTGATATGCAATGGAATGGTAGGTGTATTAAAAGTTCACTGAACCCAAATGAATATCTAAATTACAAACAATCATGAAATTGCATCTTGGTGTAATTTTTCAAGAAGCTGACATTTTCAAAGAATGTCTAAGAGATGCATTCTTCTTTGTTCTTAACTAGCAAACCTTGGGAATTTCCAACCAAATCCATTTGGAAGTGATTACTCTTTACTAACCCATATTATTGAATATAAGAGAATATTTCTTTCCTTGGTGAAATCTAATCTCCCTATAATAAAGCAATGAGATGTACCACACAGCTATTTAAGTACTCAAGTGTTTAGTTTACTGTGCTACAGATATCAGGACCCAGTTGCTGACTCTTTTATTTTTTTGATTGCATAAAATTAATCATACATTTGTTTTCTAATAAAATATTGCAGATGAGGAAATTAACTCCTCTAGCATTATCAATGTTTCATTGAGGACTGACCTTCTTACAGCAAGAATCTGAAAACAGGAGAGGAAAAAATAACTGGAAGGCTTTGAGTTTATGATAACTACAGAGCAAAAAAATTAGAGGAAATATTTACAGCCTAATAGAACAAACTTCAGGGAACCTCTGTAACTTGTACTGATAAAAGCATGCAAGAGAGGTTTAAAATATAAAGCAGGAGAGTATCACAAGATATAATATACCATTTATGATTCAATTGGCAATTCTTAACAGCCCTTTTTTAAGAATGGGAACAGTGTGGGCTCTGAATATTGATTTACTGGATTAAAAAAGGAAGAAAAAAACCTCAACTAACCTCAAAGCAAAACTGAGATGATACCAGCTGGATACTTGCATGTGTTTTAATGCCAGGCAAGGTATAATGAATACTATATTGGTTTAATTCAGAAGAAAGATAAATTACGATTTCAAAAAGGTATTTATCTCAAAAGTAATTGTTCAAACATATATTTTGAAATAACTCTATTAAACTGTTGAAGCTCTTGATGTCTTATAGGATAATTAAGTATATAATCATATAAGCAATTTCATATAGTGTATTGTATATAGACTTTAAAATCCTATAAAGCATGTCACAGAAATGTATTTGAAAACAGATAAAGTTATTGCAAACATATATGTATTCTCTTCAGTCATTAAAAGATCTTGTGTGTACGAATGCGAGAGACTGATCTAGTACTTAAAATGTCACAGGGTGAAGCTTTCCCAAAATGATATCAGATAAGATGAGACCTTGACTACACTACCCAGCTCTATGTCATTGGGTGATGTCCATATATGCAGGGAAAACAAGGAAAACACAGATAATTATTAAGGGGAGATGTGTCACGTATCGCTGGATTACAACCAGCTAGCAACCAAACCCCATATAGCCACTTACCCACTCCCCCACCAGTGGGATCAGGTAGAGAATCAGAAGGGCAAAAGGCAGAAGACTCATGGTTTGAGATAAAGACAGTTTAATAGGGAAAGCAAAAGCTGCTCACACAGGCAAAACAAAACAAGGAAATGGTTTACTGCTTCCCATGGGAAGGCAGGTGTTCGGCCATTCCCAGAAGAGCAGGGCCCCATTATGCATAATGTTTACTTGGGAAGACAAAGACCATCTCTCCAAACATCTCACCCACTCCAAAATGTATTTTGCTGGTGTGATCAGAAGCCCCATATGTCAGGATCAATCCCTTTTCTTTGCAGGTATCTGATACGTTTCATACTAGTACTGTATCCATTAATTTAAAACGTTTTCAAGGCAGACATTGAAAGAAGAGAGAACATTTGCTTTACAATGCTATAATTAAGTGTCAGTCTCATGAGTTTTATTGGATTGTCTGAAACCATAAACCCTTCATTACTTCTACTATCAGTGTTGCTAATAACATTATGAACCTAAACCTTCTTATCCTGTTTCTGTTTGCTGATATGTTCCATAATTACTGTTGATTCTCTTAATAATAGCGTAGCCTAACTATTAAGACAAAAGAATTTGTCAATGGCAATGTATTTAATCTATATGAAACAGGAGATGAAAAAAAGAACAAAAAGGTAGAGAAAGTCTATCATCTATGTAATCTTTTCAGTGCCAAATCAGAAAAAGATCTCTAGATTAAAACTACATGCGGCTAAGCAACACAGCAATAAGCATGAAATATGACCTATAGGGATCTTGTGAGATTAAAATATTATAATCAGAGCTGCAATTCTGTCTTACAGCTCATGTTTCTATCTCTCTTCTGCCACAATCTTTGAACCAGTAAGAATATGTAAAGGAGATCTTTCTAGACTTTAAAAACTCACAAACAGACAAACAAACAAAGAAAACTCTGAAAATTGCTCTCTATTGGAACCTTCATAGTCAGCCTGGAAGCTTTTATCTACAAACAGTGTTTCTTGCTTGAAGATTCCCCTTTCACAAACAAATGGATAATTGTCTAGTTTGTGTTGTGTGTGTTTTTCTTGAGCCTTTTATTGTTTCCCATTCTTTAATTCCCGGTTGTATAACGCATTCAGTCTGTGTTATTCTAATAGCATTAGGGATATGTTTAGGATTACACTATCTTTAAAATTTGTTGAATTGTTTATTCTCTAATAATCTGAGAAATAAACTGAGATGTGTGGCATGTTAATTTGTTTTTTCTCTTTGGAAGTTCTGCACTGTGTTAAAAAGGATTTAACTTGATGTTCAGAAATGTTTTGAAAAACATTTGGCATCAGATCTGCAATGAAAAACTCCATGAAACGTCAGAAGCTAAATGCATGTCTAGAGAAGCTCTGGGTGTCAATAAAATAGAGTATTAGAAATTCAATTAATGAAATATTACTCAGGTAGATATAAGTGGGTTTGTGTGAATCCAAAGAGGTACAGGATGTGTACGTAAAGAAATAACAAGTTGCTGTAAGGAATATTTTGCTCTTAAAGTATGCACACTGGAACCTATTCCTGTATAATACCATCAGCTGCAATTCTGAATTTCACTATAACAGCAAGGTCATGTAGTAGGAGAAATTTTACCTTTTAAGAGTCAGATCTTGTCTAAACTTCTTATCTTGCAATGATGTAGAAAATCTTATAAGACATTACATTAGTAATTAGTAGTATCCTAGATGGGTTCTGCAGGGACAACAGTGCTAGGAATAGAATAAAGGAAGATGAGAGCTTCAACCAATTTTTATTATAGTCTTAGTTGCATTTACTGTTTTGCACAAGGAGGTGATGGTTCTTTTTGGATCCCAACAAGAAAGCTGCAGATCAGTATTACAGAAAAGATAATAGTAAGTTAGAGAAATATTACATCCCTGATGATGAAAATCTGGAGTGATACAATTATTTCCCTGTATTGAACTTTATAAAATTCCTTCCTGCATAATTCTACAACATGTCAGGGTCCCTTTGAATGACATCAGCTCTCTGCTGTATCAGTCACCCCTTTTAGTTTTGTATAACTTGCATGCTTGCTCAGTGTACACTCTGCCCTATCCTCTAGGTCATTAACAAAGATTTTAAAAGGTATTGGACTCTGTGTCAGCCCCTGGAGTACACTGAGAGTGACTGGCCTTCAGCTGAAGTCTAGCAGTTCAGCCAGTTTTCAGTCCATTCACTGTTCATTCACCTGTCTCAGAGGATGCTGCAGGAGACAGTTGAAAGCTTTTCTGTTATGGGATAATAACAAGTACTACCCTCTCCTCAACCACCAAGTCAGTTATATAAGATTGATTAAAAAGAGTTTCATTTTGGTAAATCCATATTGCTAATTCCTGATCACATTCTCATTCCTCATGTGTTTGGAGGGTCTCCAGAAAGACTTGTTTTATCACATTCCTGAAGATCCACATAAGGGCTGACAAGGCCTCATCCTCTCTCTTGCACTTCCTGACAATAATTTTGATGTTTCCTTCCTTCCAAACTGTTGGAACTTTTCCCTGCAAACTGGAACCTCTACCACCTACTGCAAATTGTAAGTGATACATGCAACCTTCATTGTTTTTCATATTCACGCTAATTCTGTGCTTCTAGATTCTGCTTTTTTGTTGAAGTTTTCCTGTTGGGTGCTAAAGTGGTTCAATACCACTGACTAAATTTCACTCATATTGATTACTGCCTCTCAGTTCCTTTTGATTCCACCTATGCCCTGCCTTTCCTGTGCACCAGTATTATACATTTGCAAAGCAGTACCCAGAGATTTCTATTTCCCAATCACCATCTGCAAGGCCGGATTTGTAGACCTAGGTAGCAATCCCACGACAAAGCACATGTAGCATGAGGGGTTTCAAAGTGATAGAGAGGCTCCAGCTGTCCACTACAGGCATCAAAAGGGCCCTCCTAGAGAGAAAATACTTCCTTGTAGCAGCATGACTTCTCCACTCTGATGCAACTCAGTCTGCTTTTTATTTACTTCACACAATCCTGAACAAGTGGTTTGATAGACAGTCTCATTTTTATAGTTTCAACAAAACTAATCACTTCTCAGTGTGAGGTCTGCTTCCTGATATTCATCTACATACATCCTCTGGCTTTAATATCTTTTTAATATAATTATATTGAACTCTGATTTTAATATGCTAGAAAGTAAGGAAAAGTATTTGGAGTTTTAGATTCAATTTTAGTTGTGTATGTGTGGGTACAAAGACATTGCAAATATTTGGATATAAGAATGGAACATATGCTTTCCAGGCCTTTGAAAAAAGCCCTTACTGAAGAGGTATCCCAAAAGTATCCTGGCCAGTATTCACAGGAACAGAGCCAGTACATCAAGGGAAGGGATAAGGTCTATCTGCTTAGCACTAGTGACCCCACACCTATGTGTTGTAGCCTTGCTTTCTCCACATCCAGCCATGCATTGCAGGAAGGACATTCATTAATTAGAATGAGTGCAGCAAAGGTCAGTGTTGTTGCAGGGTCCTGGAGCACTCAGCTTTTGAGGAAAGGTTGAGGGACCAGATCTGGAGAAGAGTTCAGGGAAAACTAATGGCAGCCTGCAAAAGCCTACAAACCGTAATCAAGAAGATGGATCATGGCTCTTCACAACCTTAAATTGTTGGGAGGACAAGAAACAAGAAATGTGAGTTGAGACAAGAGAAAAGTTTCATGCTGGGTGGAAGGGAAAACTTTTTCACTTGGAGAATAGTCAAACACAAGAACAGAGTGTAAATTATTCCTAAAGCTGAAATTGTATTGTTTTACATAATGAAGACAGCTTGCAACTGAAGTTCTTCAGCTTCACCAAAAATCTATCCTGTTATCTGGTTATGTTTTTATTTTTCTTTTTAAACTGTTACATATTATTCACTGTTTACTTTTTTGACCATGTAGGCTGAGAATAATTTGCTATTTGTCTGTTTTAAAGAGACTTTTTTCCAAAATTAAAAGCACTTTCTCCAGTTAAGATTTCATGAGGTCCAGAGAGGGGAAGGATTTTGTACCTGCTTTAATATTCCAAGATTTTTTGTCCTGAGTGACTCTGGAATTTATGATTCCTGTCTCAGTGTGGAACCTCACTTTTGTCCCTACATAGTTTCAACTGCTTTTTTGGAACAGTTCTCTGGCTTTTCCTGTTTTGCCTTTCTGAATTCTATTTCTCTCCTTGGTGAAGGGGATGATATGTTAAGTTGTACAAGCCAGGCTGTTTTTAAGTAGGGAAGTAGTTTCCGGGTATTAGATTTAATAAAACAAATGTATTGTAAATCTACTCTCTTGTTTTATGATTTATAGCCTGAAAGAATAAATATTGAATAACTTAAGCACAAGTAAATGAATCAATAGTTATGAACTCATTCACAGAGTAGTCCCAGCTTACTTCTAATGGTTTTTATTTTTTAATATTTCCTAGGGAAATATTAAATATATAAATATAATGTAAAAAAACCTTTGCACACAATCTTATGTTAAAATTGGGTTTGTCTTTTGGAAATTTTCAGATTTGGTGCATTTAAAAGCTGGCAGATTTTTATTTCTGATTTATATTTAGGTAACAGAAAAAAGTTACGCAAGAGTATAAAGACATCTTGATCAGTAATGAATCTTATGATGATAATTTTCTGGTATAGCAAGCAATGTGTCTGTGACAGTACTCACACACAAAACTGGCTTGTGGTTTTTATCTTACTACAGAATCACTGAATCACAGAATATGCTTGGTTTGACGGGATCCACAAGGATTATCAAGTCCAACTTCTGGCCTGGCACAGGACCATCCCCAAGAGTTACACTATGTGCCTAAGAGTATTGCCCACATGCTTCTTGAACTCTGTCAGGCTTGGTGCTGTGGGGGACACTTCCCTGGGGACCCTGTTCCAGTGTCAAACCACCCTCTGTTTGAAGAACCTCTTTCTAATATACAACTTAAACCTTCCTTGACACATCTTCAGACCATTCCCTTGGGTCCTGTTACTGGTCATCACAGAGAAGAGATTAATGCCTGCCCTTTCCCTTCCCCCCATGAGGAAGTTGTAGACTGCAATGAGGTCTCCCCTCAGGCTCCTCTTCTCCAGGCTGAACAGAACAAGTAACTTCAGCCACTCTGCATACCACTTCCCCTCCAGGCCCTTCACCATCTTAGTTGCCCTCCTTTGGACACCCTCTAAGAGCTTCGTATCTTTCTTATATTGTGGTGTTCAAAACTTCACTCAATACTCAAGGTGAGGTCACACCAGTGCAGAGCAGGGACAATCCCCTCCCTTGACTGGCTGGTGATGCTTTGCCTGATGCCCCCCAGGACACGGTTGGCCCTCCTGGCTGCCAGGGCACTGCTGACTCAGATTCAACTCATATTCAAGAGGACCCCCAGGTCCCTTTCCATGGCACTGCTTTACATCATCTCATTCCCAAGTCTATGTGTACATATGGGATTTCCTCATTCCAGTTGCAGAATCTGGCATTTACCCTCGTTGAAATTCATATGGTTGGTGAAGTACTCTGATTTGTCAAGGTCTCTCTGCAGGCCCTACCTACTTTCAAGGGAGTCAACAGCTCCTCCCAGTTTTGAGTCATCTGTAAACTTTCTTAGTATTCCTTCCAGTCCTGTGTCCACATCATTTATGAAGATGATGAAGAGCACAGGGCCTAAGATGGAGCCCTGTGGAACCCCACCAGGGACAGCTCACCAGTCTGATGTTACTCCATTCACTATTATCCTCTGTGCTCTACCTGTGCGCCAAATGCTCACCCACCACATGATGTGTTCATCCAGCTCTGTGCTGGACAGTTTGTCCAGAAGGATCCTGTAAGAAACAGTATCGAAAGCTTTACTGAAATCCAGAAAGATTTTATCACATGGCTTCCCTTGATCAGCTAGTTGAGTTACCTTGTCACAAAAAGAAATCAGGTTTGATAAGCAGGATTTCTTCTCAGGAAGCCATACTGTCTGTGACACATGACAGCGTTGTCTTTCAGATATTTTCAATACCTCCCACAGTAATCTTCCCATAGCTTTACCAGGCACTGATGTAAGACTGACAGGCCTGTAGTTTCCAGGTTCCTCCTTCTTGCCCGTCTTGAAAACTGGTACAACATTCACCAGCTTCCAGTCAGCTAGGACCCCTCTGGATTCCCAAGACTGCTCAAAAATCGTCAAAAGAGGTTTTGTAATTATACCAGCCAGCTCTTTGAGGATTCTGGCATGAATCCAACAGGCCCCATAGACTTGTAGGGATCCAACTGGAGTGGTAGATCCTACACTATTTCAGGGTCGACTGGGAATTGGTTATTCTCACTGTCTACCTTATAAATACTTAGCATTTTATTGTTTGATATATATTGTTCGATTTATATTGTTTTTATATATAACTTTATGATAATAACTTGTTAAAAACGTTCCTTCTATGTAGCATAAAATACTTCTCAGTTATTATTTTAGTAAGCATAAAGGCAAAACAGTTGTTGAATTCTTTTGCTTTGCATGTGGATATTTTAGAAATGCTGATGAATAAATACTACTATTTGCCTTTCTTCAAGAGCCATGGTGAATATTCAGTCTCCAAACCCTGAGAACTTCCTAAAGCAACATTATTTCTGTTTTCATTGAACTTCTGTCACATCCTACTGAGAAGGTTAATTGTGATTACTTTTTTTCAGAGAAATTACACAAGTGGGAGTCTACTTCAGTCCTTGTGCTGGTTTTTTGCTAACATTTGTGAATTTGAGTGCTGATCTGAGTACATCTGCATCAAAGCTAGAGTGAAGAAATTGGATTTCTGGAAGATGCAGTTGCATAGAGATAAGTGGTAACTTTTCACCTAAAGGAAATGGACTAAATGCAAAATATTTACTTGGAAAATTAAAGTACAAAGGATATTTACCATAAACAGAAAAAAATCAATGGGTGAAACTAAAGAAAGAAAACCAGTGAATACTTGTGTATCAGTTATTTTAAGTAAAGTAATTTTTTACATAATCTTGCAACTGCATCTTCTTTGGCAAAGTTTACGCCTATTGTATGTTTTTATTCACATGTGGGAACATAGTCTGTTCTTTTGAGCAAACAGAAAAACAATGGTATGCATTATATGCAGCAACCTAGCCTTCTTTCTTGTGTAGAGGTAGTGGTCTTGATCTAGGAAGTCATCTGTACTGTGACCTTTTCAGAGTGTGAGCCTTTTCATCTTGTCATCAGCAACATCTTCCCCAGTGCCTGGGGAAGGATGCCCTTTCTTTCCTAGTGCAGACTACTTTTTAAAACCTTTTTGTACCTTTCCTTCGGATGCTTACACATGTGTTTTTCATTCGTTCTGCATCCATACAAACCTTGGTGTTTCTATTATAAATTTGTGGAAATTACTTTGTGCAAATATTAACATTGTCTCAGGACTTACTGCCATGAAGCTTCAGAAGAGCTTGTATGTCTGCACTTCAGTTCTTGGTATTTGATGGTTACTGTTAGCCCATACTAATGGCTCATTAAATTCTATGTTTGAATAATGATATGGAAGAAGAACACCATGAAGAGTGGGTATATTTGTGAAGAACAGGAGATCTCTTTAGCTTTAGGCTTCAGTTAGAACTTTCTTGAGGCTTCTCAGTGCTTATGGGTGCTTTGTGCCAATGGGGTAGATTATCAATGCTCTAAAGATTAACAAATGTTCTAAATGCAGCAACTTATGTGGGGAATGAAATAATCAAGCTTCAATATGATATTGTGTCAGGGAAATCTAAGAAAATAAACTAAACAGGTTGTTTTAACAGGTTTTTGAAATACTGAAACCAGGATTATGTTCTACATTCTATATTTAACAGAGTGTAATAGAATGTATGTCAAAACAAACATCCATCATTAATAAGTTGCTCATGGTGTCTGAGCTGACTCATAGACAACCTACAATACAAATTTACAGAGGGGAACTCTTTTCTGACTGTAAATTTTGATCAAAACCATAATTCAATACACCATGGTTATGTAGGCTTGTAGAATCCTTTCCAAGCTCTGCCTTTATGTGATCTAACACACTGATGTGGCTATTCACTGCTGCATTCAATTATTGAAAATTTAACATGTTGTGTTGCTGTCAGAATCCAGCGAGTATTAATGGTGTTTCTCTTTAGAGCAAGAAACTGACGTGATGTTGGCTTCCACACAGACTCTCTGTGCTGATCATATTTTGGGCTTAGATGTAAAAAAACATAATATTATTCAGGGCTGTTAAAATTTGGGCGTTTGGCTGAAAGTGTAAGAAATGACTGAGACTTTGGTTAAAAACATTGCAGTCTGGGGAAAAGTCCTTGTAAGCAAGCAGGCACTGCTTCTGCCACAAGGAATCAAACATGGAGATAGGATGGTTTTAGTTAGACTTAGGGCTGCCACAATGACTTTGGTCAGTTAATGGATATAACTTGGCAGGAAGCAATTTGACAAAGAGTTAGGAATTGTAGCACTGAATGTCATACCTGGTACTGCAGGACCAGTTTTTCATGGAATGTAGCTTCAAGAGCAACTTGAGAAGTATTAGAGTGAGCTTCTGAAAAGCAGATGGCCTTACAGTAAAATTAGTGAGCTACACTGATCCAGGGCAGAATCAGTAGTTAATCAGGAGCGCAGTAGACTTTTGATTACCATGTCAGATACAGATGAGAATTGCTTGGATTTTCTTTTTGCTATAAAAGACCAGGAGGCTCCAGCTAGTTGCCCTCAGCGCAGGAACTCTTTGAGGCAAAGAATAGATTGGTAGGCTTTTGAGTATGCATGAGATGCCAGTTCCCATTTCATCCTCTACTGGCAGCAATACTCTTTGTATTCATATGCAATCTTTGCCTTTACACCTTAATTTTTTATCTTGTCCTCAAATTATCCAGTCTTGCTTATTTGTAAAAAAATTGACTCCCTCTTTCAAGAAGTGGATGAACAAACTAGTATCATTCTGTCCCTCTGCAACTGTAGCTGGAACAGCAGTTCAGATTAGACCTTTTTTGAATAAACTACTTACAATTCCAGTAATACTAAATCCAGAAATACTTTTTTTTTTCCCCCTCACAGTTTGCTTTTGTTGTTGTTGTTGTTTTGGTTTGTTTGTTTTTGTTTGCTTGGTTGGTTTTTGTGTTTTTGTTGTTAGTTTTTGTTTGTTTGGTTATTTTTTGGTGTTTTTTTGGTATGGTTATACATATAATGTAAGCAGCAGTGATAGGATTTTAACCTATCCTTGTGATAAGCTAAAAGGCAGCATTATCAAATTTGAAATGTGATTAAATCTTGAAATCTCTTTTAAAAATATTAACTAGGGTGTCAGGAGTGTCTGCTGAGTTATAAATAAATAGCACAAAAATCTATCCTGAGCTGATTAATATTGTTCTCTATATTACAGCTACCATAGAACTCTGTTAAGATTGGGAATTTGCAGCCTTTCATAAACTGTTTTTCAGAAACTTCTTTTTCCTACAAGAGAATAATTCATTAAGATAATCTAAAGGAAATATACATACTTGGTTTTGCCAAACCAGATAAGCAGCACTTTAGAAATACAACTTCTAACATTTTAGCCATATAATATAGTAGGTATTCATCACATCACCTGGATGTGATCTGGAACTAACATTGTGGTTTGCTTAATTTCTACATTACAGATAGTGATCAGGCAGTCATCAGCATGATCTTACAGAATTGATTTTCTAGACTGGAATGAGTTAAAGATATTATGTTAGCTTTTCTTGATCAATAAGTCCCTGATAACTAAGTTATCTGTGTGTATATTATGTCTACTCTCACTGATGTAAAATGTGTGATCTTACTCTTTCATTAAGTTTCAGGGCAATTGCATAACCGCCCACAAAGGGCAAGATAATACGACATACATGGATCCTTACCAAGAGTACAACATCACAGCTAAAATCCACAATTTTATGAAGACCCTTTGACTGAGACATGCCTAAGTGCATATCTGAAATTTCTGACTGCTCAAAAACATACTTAATTGGCCTAATAAGACAAAAGTGTGATGCAAATTATTTCCCAACTTAAACTTATTCCAAAATATTCTTACTTTGGTTTTAAGCTAAAACCCTTAAAACATTGAATGTGATTTTTTAACAATCTTAAAATAAACATTTACAAGGGTTTAATTTTCAAATGGTTAGAATACTAGTGTTTTGATAGTAGAGTGGTAATAGCAAGAGAAGAGATTAAAAGCTATGGTTTGAAAAGAGTAAGTTTAAGAATGAGGGGGGTTAGTAACATTTTTTCATATTTGTTATAATTTTTATATTTACTATTTCTTATATTTTGTTTTACTGTACTTTATAACACTGAGGCCTTCTCTGTTTTTTACTCTGTTCCTCCAGGCAAGTAGGCTGGGTTTTAGCAGGTGTCTGGGAGAGGGCACAGCCAGAACAGCTGATCCCAACTGACCAAAGGAATGTCCCATACTGTGTGACGTCATGCTCAGCAAAGAAATTTGGGAAAGATAAAGCAGGGGGACATGCAGAATGACTGTGTTTGTCTTCCCAAGTCACTGATACACATGATGGGATCTTGCTTTCCTGAGGATGGCTGAACATCTGCCTTCCCATGGGAAGCAATAAACAAATCCCTTGTTTTGCTTTGCTTGCATGTGCAGATTTAACTTCATCTACTAAACTCTCTTTATCTCAGCTGCAAGTTTTCTCACTTTTGCCCTTACAGTTCTCTTCCCCATCGTATCAGAGGGGAGTGAGGAGGTGGCTGCGTGGGGCTGGCTGACTGCCAGAGCCTAACTGGAACAGCGGTGCAATTCAACTACAGAGAAAAAGAAATATGTAATACTTCAGGTACTTGCAAAAGAGTTTGGCAAATTTATTATCACCACAATTCTAGCTATTCCTGATTCTTGTAGAGCTGGCCATCTCTCCCTTTTTATTGGATAGCTTTTTCTAAAAAAATATTCTAATATTTCGGTGGTGTTTTATATGGTTAATATTTATATTATTCATTATTTATGCTTGGGAAATATAAAATTATCATCATCCAAAAATATTTAAGGAAAGTTTAGAGAAGTGTGAACTGTAAGAATAAAACATTGCTGTAAATATTTTCAAACGTGTGTATCTGCAACTGTGAGCACAAAGCTTAGTAGTTTGGGATGTGGCTAAAAATTATTTGTTCTATTTACCCACTGTGTAAATAATTCAGAAGCAATTCCAAATAGCTTTCTGGAAATTCTTTAATTCTTCCTGGATCAGCTCCTTAAAACAAACAAACAAAACATAATAGTTTCTTAAAGCATTTGAAAAACTGCTACAGCTATGGAAATTTCAAATAAGATTTTAAAAGAAAGTGTATAATATTACCTCATTAACTATCCCACAGCCAACTGCAAATCTAGAACCTGGGGAAAAAAGTGAAGTAATTTAAAATGTGTATATGATTGCTCTAACAGCTCAAGCTTAAACCAACTTCTATATTCTCATGAGTTGGTCTTCTTTGGGATTTATTCTAATTGCTTTTTATCAATACATTTTTCTTTCATTTCATTATTCCTTTTATAATTCACAAAGGATATCCCACTCATTAATGAGAATTAGCAAGGCATTATTAAGATCAAACTCCCTTTTTCTTTTTTGCCCTTTTGCTCAAGGGCAACTACTGCCGATCTTTCTGATATCCTGGATAGGAGTGAAAGTAATTTATTTCACGCTTACTCTTCAGTGCCAGAATCCCAATGTCATATGGGGCACTCAGTGACAATCCTGTTCACAGTTACCAAGAGCATTTGACAGTCCTCTTTTACTGAAGGATTTCTCTCCTGAAGGTTGAAATGTTTCATTGCTGGAAGCAGTACTACAGCTGGTCTATGAGATGAGAGAGATAACCCTGCTCTCTGTCCTAAAGTCAATTAAATACATCCCTGAAGGGCACAACTAACTGAAAGTGGATTTTCATTTTGTATGTATAATGTCTTTCAAAACCAACAGATGTTAATTCTATACTACCAAGAGCAGTACTTGGAATGTAGCTTAGTATGTTAAATCTGCTACTGTTTTAAAGCAAAAAAGAAGGTTCCAAAGGTTTGTTTATGACCCTTGTTAACCTCTACTACTTTCATTTCCTCATATTAAAGAAAAAGTATTTAGAACTAAAAGAGAGTTCTTCCTTTAAGAATAAATTCAAATGAAAAGAAATTATTTGGATTCACGAATCCAATCTTTTTTTTTTTAGAAATTGATTTAGTTGATAATAAAAAAGTGATAAGATACTGCTCAATCTAGTGTGTTCCTTCTTAGCAGCTTCTGAAGAAGTTTAACTGTGGAGCTTCCCTGTTTGGAGCTTTGTTTGTTCAGGAGTTTATATTTTTTGTCCATCTAGACATTTTCCCTGCAGCTACCTTATATCAGCCCCTTCGAAGGCTTTCTCCTATGTGCATGAACATATGTGCTCTGCACATAAGTCCAGTAGATTTGTTCCAGTGCAACTTAAATGTCACTCTTCCAAGCAGGTTAGAATACTCACTTTTTCTGCAGATTGGCCATCTCAACAACACAATAATTAGGAGCACAACATAGTCTGCAGATCTCTTTCATGTGCTTTCCTATTATCAAATGCAAGAAAGGCATCACATATTTATTGTTCTTTTTAATAGCACCTCACACACAGTCATCTATTTTTGAATTTGCAGATAAACCTTTCTCTTCTGTGATTCACTGAATTCCATCTGACATTAAGTTGTCATCACCTCACGTGTTGCTTTTTCAATTCAGTGACTTCCTATTTTGACTTAATTTGAAATACGCACAGTGGATTTCTGTTAATTATTAACTGATACTATTGATAAGGACCTAGGTATGCAGAACCAAACTGGCTGTCTGAGTCAGTAAAAACTGGAACAAAAAAATTTGTGCTGATGTCTTTTACATGCCCATAAAACTGGATTCTTATCTGAAAGTTGGAATTATTTGGAAAGAGTGAAGTTATAGGTTTCATACAACTGGTACAGAAGAATTCAAAGGATGTGGTATGGAGAAACAGGTTATTGTTTCTCTAATTTCGTCTCCCACTGTATCACACCTGCTTAAAACAGAAAAAATAAACCAGCAAAGTGACACAGATGAGATACTGCTCCCTCAGATGTACAGGAATTTTTCAGTCTGGTTTAATCTAGTGAATCTTGGGAAAAGGCAAAAATGAGAAGTAAGTGGTAGATAGTACTAGATAGTAATAAAATGCTTTGGATTATGCTGAAAGATAGAGAAAGAAAGCAGTGTATCAAACATGAGGATCCTGGTCTTCTGTCTTGTTTCTGACAGGAATGAAAACATGGCCAGCAGCCAAAAAATGACTTTTATGAGACATTTTTTTGTCCTTTTATATCACTAATTCCCTGTAGTTTTTTGTTGCACTGAGAAGCCTTCAGTTAATTAAATACATATCTAAGAGAACCCTGCTTTCCGACAGATGACTGAGAAAACTGGGCAACCCTACTTAAATCCTGCTGCTCTTCTGAAAACTCTTATCTAATGTCATCAAACATTCTCCCTTTTTCAGCAAAAGCAGTATTCCCTGAGGCTACCCATTTTCTCCACTACCAAAAATATTTCTTTCTGTCTTAAAATGAGAATTCTGGTGGACAGGCCCTTTTCACCCATAACAGACTTCTGGTATCCAAGAATCATGATCTGAAAACTGTTATTCTAGGACATTAAATATTTGTGAGGAAACCCAGGTGATGCTAATGTTCCATTTAGGTAAAATTCAAATATAAGGTTACAATATCCAACAGTGTTTCTGAACATATTTGAGTGTAATAGGCAATCACAATCAGTAAATCAGCTGGTGAGGATTCCACTTCATTACCACAAATGAATAAGGTTTCCATTTAAAATCCTTTGCCCCTGCAAAGTGTTGAGCTAATAGATAACATATTACCCTAATCCATATCTTGGAATCGTGAAATCTGTTGCTCTTAGGGTTGTAGCTGCTCTGTAATCTTTATATCAAAATATTTGAACTATGGTTTGGTTTCAAAAGGAAGAAAAAATTGCTACCTAAATGGAAACTTTAGTCAATGTGTCTAAAATTTTATTTGCTGTTAAAACCTGTCTTCTGGAATTCACCACCATTTCATATTAAAAAATATTTATATTTCTTATAAATTAAATGTGTTATTTCCTATTTAAAAATGGCTGTTACTTGTAAGAGTAATACAGGGATTTCTATCATGGGAGGCTACAGAAAGTAGTGTATTATGTGGTGCAATGTCCAGGGTAAAAGTCAACAGCTGGACAGATGATATAAGGAAGGGAAATATATCAAGCACTAAGTATAAAAAAATCAGCCTTGACTGATCAGTTATTACTCTTTTAAAACTCTTATTCCCTTTTCAGATGATTGCTCCTATTAATACACTCTCATGTTTTTGGAGGGTACTGTTTCTGTCTTGGCCACCTGGTTGTCTGAAGGGATGATTTCAAAAACCTGTCTCTGCTGTCAGGAAGTGCTGTGGAAACTTCATGTTACCTCCCATTATATACTCATTCAGTGTGTCTGACAACAACAAAAAACTTGCACTAACAGGGACTTTGGAAGTGCACTAAAGCTGTGAGACAAGCCTCTAAATATTCTTAACTTGATTAAGAATTACTTTGCAATAGCCTAGAGTGACATATGCTTATACTATTTCAGTCATATATCAGACACAGCTAGGTCATCATGACAGCATACCTAGGTTATTAAGTTCCTCTCTATTAAGGTAAATTCTTTTTTAGTAGGACCATGGATAAAGAAGCTACTCTGAAACGTCTTCTGACTTTGTAATCTGGGAAGGAATGAGAAATATGCATTGTTTGCAGTATTTCCTATAAGAAAATGCAATTTCAGTTCTCAAGTTATCTTAGCAAGCACCTGTCAGTGTTTGAGAATACCAGTTGTCACAAAGCAGTGAGTCATCTGGTTCATAAGACAGTGTGCTGATGTGCTGTGAAGAGCAACCTCTTGGGCACAGGAAGTAATGTCTCCCATCCTCACTCAGTGCTGCTGCTAACTGCAGTCATGGCTGAAAAGGGCACTAGCAGATGCCTCTCTTTAAATGCTTTACGTGACTCTCACTGTGGTGCCTTGGGACAATGTGGAGATGGCAAAAAGTGGAATAATCCTATAATAAAATTAGACATGGTAGGTTATGTTAATATTGGTGTTAAAAGTATAGAAATTTCATTTGATAAACATTTCCTGATAATATGAAACAAGCTTAGACAATAGTATAAAAAGCATGAGAAAGCAGACTGAAAAAAAGACAGAAGAAAAGGAAATTTTTAGAAACAATCAGACTCTGGGTTATGCTGTCACTTTGGTTGCATAGCAAAGATTAGCTGGTAATATGAATGTCCAACATCCTTGTGAATACTTATGAAATTAACAAATGCTAAATCTCTGATGAAGCACACTGGTACTTTAGAGCTATACACATTCTTTACTCTGTGTGTTAAACTTTGTGTGCCAGTACTTTCTTCTGTACTAATCTTGAAATATGAGGCTAATTTCAAGAGAATCCCACTGTTAGGCCCACACAACCTGACATCTTTCCAGACCAGTTACCAGAGCTACCAAATGAAATAAGGCATTCAGTAATGGAGAAAAGTTTTGATTTCATACCCACAAGATTTTTCTAGATGTGTCACACATATGTATTTATAAAATACATAAAAATTAATGAATATAGAAAATGGCAACTATTTTTTTTCTTACCTAGTCTGGAGAAATTCTTCTATATAAAATATTCAACTGCCTATTTGCATTTCTGCTGCTCTGATCTCCACATAACTGGATTCCAAATACCCGAATAAATTGTATTGGTAGAGGAAGGATTTAGCTAACTGTGGACATTCCTTTCCTGGTGAAGTTCTGTATGATGTCCACAGGAGAAGGCAAGAATACCTACCAGAGGCCTCTCAAACTTCTTCAATAAATTCTTGCACTAGGGATTCAATTCCTCATTCTTTTGCTTGTGTTATTAACTTCTATTTCCTGATGGTCAGTCTCCTGAGCATAGCCATAAATTGCTTGCTTTCTAGACATGAACTAATTTCTTTTCTGTTTGCAGCTTGACAGAGATATATAGGTTTTCCATACTTTATCTTGTGCTGTAATCTCTTCTGTGGTTCTGGTCAGTGTCTGATATCTTATAATGGGTTCTATCAAAGTTCTATAGTTGTCTTTCTGAGTCATTAATTGAGTACAAGTAATAAATTAATCAAAGGATTTTTGCGTATGTAGTCTCTATCAAAAGCATTTTATAATAGTGTAATATTTCTATTGAGGTATTATAATCTTTAATCTTACTAGATGCAATTTAATAACTCATCCTAACAAATGCATTAGCATTTTTAGTTTCATGTAACATTCTGAATGTTACTATGTGCTGAAATTCTCTTTCTGATTGCTTTTGCTCCTTTATAAGTGTCAGAGCCTTGCGTGAATACTCTCTAGACATTGCAACAATGTCTCTTATTCTAGCCCTTTGGGAATTCCTTGTCCTAATCCTGCCTTTCTGTATAAGACAATAATGTTGTCCTTTCTGTAACCATGCTTTCTTGTAATACTGGTGAGCAATACTGAGTCCTTGAAGAAAGAACTGAACTGAATGCAAATGTTGAAGTTCCTGCAAAATCTAAAATTTCATTGCAGACAGGCTGTTCATAGGGTCTCAATGGATTCATCCTCAGCAGTTTTATGTGCACTATAAGGGAAGATATGTAATCTCCCCATTACTTTAGTATTATTCAATTTGTGGCCATCAGCATGTTCTTAAGTCTTGATCTCCACAGTCAGTGGGAAGTTGATTGGAAAGTAGTTGTCCAGTTTCTTCATGCATGAATACCAAATTTGAAAACAATATTTGCTTCACTGAGGCAAGACTTTTATTTCTGCTATGTAAACATGATTCTGCATCACACCAAAGTCTTCTAGCACACTGAATGCTGTTGGACATTGTTGTAGAGACTGGCTGTGACAGCACATAGTCTACCTAGTGGAAAGTTAAGGTTAAGGCAACATTTGAATTTTACCACTGTAAGGAGATTAACACAGTATAATGCATAAACACTGCACTGAAAAGCACATTAATAATCTAATTTTACAAGTAATAGAAAGTAATGTAATTTTTATTTTGTACATTTATTTAACAGCAGCACCATTTAATAACTCCTGTGTTTTCCACAGAGAAGTTTGAAACTTAGTAGTCTTTGGAAACACGTATGAACCCTTTGAGCATATTAACTGTCTTTCTCTATCCATACTGTGGATTTATCTAGTGAGTATAGACTTCCTTACACAGAGTCTTACAGCTCCTTGACAGAATGGATTTACTTTATGAGCACCATTAAAGTATTTGGCTGCCCCTTTTCACAGTTTGGTTGCTTTACAGATCTGCTTATGCAGAGTAGCTGTTTCTGTCAGATGAAATATACAGGCACGTTACCTTGTCTGACAGAAACAGTAAGCATCAAGGATTTCCTGAGAAGAAACATCAATGTGCAGCATGTGAAGTGTTGTATTTCCCAACACTACTAATTACATTATCACCTTAACATTGGCTTCTAATAATAGCTATAACTAAAATGTGTACTACTGTTTATCTTCTTGAAAGAGAATTCATCTGACAGACTACACAGCTCTTTTATCTCATCCATGGCCTTAAAGTGACTCAGAGCCTATTGCAGGTGAATCAATGGCAATAATCCAATTTAATTCAACAGTGGGAAGCTAGAACCACAGTGACAGAAAAAATGTCGTCCTAATACATATAGTATGATGGGAGTTGATATTTTTATTTTTAAATTGTGCTCTTAAGGATTTTTAATTTTTCTCTCTTTTTTTTTCCCTCTTTTTTTTTAATTATTTTTAGTTTTAAATTAGGTATGACATGCAACCTGACTAAAAGATAAGTAGAGCAGCTGTCAGGAAAAGTGAAATGTATTATACTGAAAAGATTCCACGTTAAACCTAATCTTATCTATCTATTCAGATCCTTTTTTTAAAAAATTGTAGCTGATATATATTTTGTTTGTTTCTGAGAGGGGAAGGTAGTACCGAATGAGAGGGCAGCAATATATGGTAAACAAAACTGAGAAACCATTCTGTGGGTGAATATGAAGTAGCAAAAACTTGCTCTGCTTACAAAGGTGTTACATATATATACATATATATATGAATTTTACATCCATGGGTGTTCACAAAACTACGTAATAATTCAGGAAGTCACCAAAGAAATAAATGCAACCAAGTGCAGCAAAGTGTTTCTGGAATACTTTGAAAATAACCAAAGGTTTGTGAAGTAGATACACACAGGAGTTCATAGCAAGTGGCATGAGTGTTCAGCAAACAATCTGAATGAAGTAATCTACGTTGAAAACTCTCGATAAGATCCAAAAAACAGCTCTTACAGATAACTTGCCCATAAGCATAATTTAAGAAATTCCATTTCAGAGTTAATTAACCCAAAAATACTAGCTCAGTTGATTAGAGCATGGGGTTAATAACACCAAGGTTGTGGGTTTGATGGGTCATTTGCCTAAGAGTTGGGACTTGATAATTCTTGTGGGTCCCTTCCAACTCAGAATATTCTGTGAGTCTATGAAGTGGAAAAGCAGACAGCTAGAGGTATAACAAATATAAAGTTTTAAATCCTACTGTTAAAATATCTGAGAGAAGCTAGAAACCAACTGCAAATTTAACAGTGAAAGAAACAAGATATATTAAGAGTGAGGGTTTCACTGGAATCTGATCGGAGTCATTGAAAACATGATAGCACAGAAAGTTCTGAATGAGTGGGTCAGAGAGAAGAAATTGTAAATGATATTTTGGCGTCTTGCTGGAAGGGTATTACAAGAGCTACTGAAGTAAGACTGAGGTAACAGGACAATTGCTGGAACACAAAACTCTGAAAGTCCAAGGAAGTAATAGATAAGCCATAAAAAATTCCCACTGTCTGAAAACACTTAAGTAATCAAAGGAGAGATTAGCTTTGAGTATAGCCAGACCAAGTTTATTAGCAAACTTTTAAAAAGTAGTTCAGAAGAATCTGAGTTGTGAAAACTAGAGACTATTTAGTTTCCGTGACCTTACTGAGAATCAGAGTTAAGTATATGAATTGAGAGCTTGGATAACGACTCTCTAGTATAAGCAAATCAGGACTGTAATAAAGGTTGTGAATTCAGTTAGCAGTCAATCTTGTTTGGAAAGCCCTTAAACTTTGAAATTCTGCACTAGATACAGAATAAAAGAAAGATATTTATTATGCAATTGATCACCTTCTGCTCCTTTCAATAAGTACCAACAGAATTGACACCAAACTGCTCAATGCCTCTAAATGATCACTTCATATCTCATCCCTTCATTCTTCACCCTATAAAAATCTTGTTAAATTACCAGTTGTGACCTGGTAACTTCTGTTTAGCAATCATAAGTTGTTATGTTCTTACACTTTACAGTGTGGAGTTTGCAAACTTTATCAGGCTGTTAAGCATAAGTTTAAATAAACATAAAGGTATGCAATACTCATGTTTCCTACTTCTTCCCAAATGAGTACTTATGATGTTATATCAATCAATGTCTTTAAGCAAAACAATAACTTTAAAGCTCTGCTGCCCCAGTTTCTTCCATATTTGCTGTAATTGCATAACAACAGGGATTTCACATCCTGTAGTAAATAATGTGGATTTTCTGGGCAATATTCATATAGAATGTATTTATTTAGGCATGCCAGCTATAAGTGTAATACACAAAAACAAGGGAAGGATTAGAAAAGTAATAACATTTCATGGATACTCTTGAGAAGGAAACTGAAATTACCACACTGTGATGCAGAAGTCTACTGCCATAGCAATTTTTATAGCTTCTTCATAAAAAGGACAGAGTTCGAGTCTATTAATTATGACATTGATTAAGAAGCATGTTAAGCTTGTCTAGATTATGTAATACTGCTCTTCGTAACAGTCTTGTAGCAAATACTACGACTGCTTAGACTACATTAGGATTTCAGAGAGGTTATTAAAATTTATTTCTCCTGTTGGAAAATAAACTGAGAAATATCTTGAAATTATTGGAGTGTCTGTGTTAATTTTTTTTTTTCCACAGCCTGTTTGTTGGTCCTGTATTTAACTGCCCTTTTATAATAATTAAAGATAACATAACTATCTCTGTATATATCTATGTATATATCTATGTATATATATATATAAAATATATACTCTATTATTTATTATTCAACAAATTAACTAATTAAATGTAGTTGGAAGGGTTGACATTAGTTCAGCTTCTCAAAAGAGCCAGAAAAAAGCATGATATTGGTGTTTATCAACCCATTTGGAAAAGAAGCAGGAGTTTCTTTAGTGGTAGGTTTTGGAGGGTTTTTTTTGCTTTTGTTCTCTTATTTCTTTTTCCCCTGAAGCTAAACCATATAATCAATGGCTCTGATTTAGACAGAAATGAAAGAGATTTGACTGACCAGAAACCCTCTGGAACCCTCAGTTGCAGAGAATGACAATTTAGGTCCATGGACAGAACAGGAAGGTTCTTGAACCTTAAAATATTTCATAAGTACAAAATGGAAAAAAGCAATCTTGGACCCATTATAATAAAAAATTTTTGTTGAGAAGGTGAATTGGGGTTTTCAGAGGAATGCAAAGCAAGATTTATGTCTTTTGGTTTGGTAGAATGCAAAGCTGTTTAAAGTACTAAAGGAACTAAATTGAGTATAGAATTTTTTTTATATTAGCCTCAAGACTTAGTACTATAATGTCTGTTATATTTCAGTGATTTTCATGAAGACTTACTAGATTTGCTAAGGCTTTCAATTTTGGTTACTAAAGATTTGGTGTTGTGATAGGTGGTATAATGGAGGGTAAAAATAGATTCTGGGGGTTGTATTTTCAGCTTTATGCTCCATTACCAGCTACCACTTCTCTTCTTTTTTTTTTTTTTTTTTTTTTTAATGTATCACAGACCAGGGCTGTCTGTTCTCAGGGGAGACAAAATGGGAAAGATCAAACAGGAAGGAGCACACAAGAATTCCTGTTTTAGAAAAACCCATATATATTTGACAAAGACTAACCCAAGTGCAGACTCACAGACTCATCTTATGGCTTGTCCACACTTGGTTATTAGAAAGTTTGAGATGTGAGAAGAAGTAGCAGTCTTGTATAGAATAAATCAGGGATCAGGGGTACGTCAAGAACCTTTCATTGCTAATGGATTACTGGAATTTGGATAAGACTGTGTTCGAAGATCCGGACAGCTTCAACTCATGTCCTGTCTCAGTCTTAAATGCTTGAAACCCTGAAGTTTCTAATGCCAAATCTGCTGAGCACAATCAATGTGGTTGAATGGCATATATTAACAGCCTGTGGTTAAATAGTAATGATGTTCTTGTGTAGCTGTGGTCAGTACAACCTTCACTAAACTACATAATGTTAGTTGCAATCACTGTGTAGAATATACTCTGCTCACAGACTGTACAATAGCATTGCAGCAAGCTTCTGTTGGTTAATGGGTCACCTAAGCAAAATGACTGTGAACATTACAGCTGAATTCCTATAGAACAAATGTCTTAATCATAAAATGCAACAAAATTTGTCACTTCCTCTTGTGCTGCCAATACTTGGAGATTGGTGGCCTAGTCACATCAAGGTTGAATTACGTAGGTAAGCAGCAAAGAAATTGATGGTGACTTACAGACACCCACCATAATTATCATTGCCACTTGTGGTCCCACAGTTTCTGATTATAGCAGTGCCGTGTTTCTTCATAGCATTAAAATTCAGTCTACATTGTACTGTGAATAAATTCATGTCAAATGCATCAGTGGTTTCTGATACATACAGAGAATTTTAAGGCATTCTCTCTGACTTATTGCAGATATTAATATTAGGTTTGCTAAGTTGCTATGGAACAAGTTAAGAAGTTGAAGTACAAGACAAAGAGGAGAAAGAAGAAGCTAAAATATTCAGCACTGAATCCAGTGAAAGACACTTTTTGCAAGCTATCTTAAAATTGTTATAAATTAGCAATTTTAAGCAATCTGGATTTTCAGTTATATAACCTAAAGGAATTTGAACTTCCTTGTTGATAAAACTAAATTGTTGGAATTTGAATATATTTTTAAGTAAATGTGCTTAAAAACACTGAAGTCCTGTCAGTTTCTAAAATTATGTATGACAGGTAAAAGGTCTTGATGTGAAAATTTTCTTATTTTCTTCTCTCTTTCTTATCTTCCACATATAGACATCAAGGTTTGTTTATGACAGACCATTTGAAGATAATTTCCTACCCATGACATAATACAAGCTATGAAAATGGCATGTGGGACTGTTTTTCTTTAGTGGTCAGATGTTACAGCTACTTACCGCTCATGCAACACATCCGGAGACTGGCAGCTTTACCTAGTGCTTAACACTGTTGTAGTGTTATGACTGAAACAAATACACATTTAACACATGGAATGCATTATATTAATGTAAATTAATTTAAATAGATAAGGATAATTGTAGCATCTTTAAAAATAAAAAGAAATGTTTCTTTTAATAGCTATTTTATACTTTGCCTTCTAGGCCAACAATGTAATTAAAATGAAATCAATAAATATTATTCTGTTTCTGATAAATAATCCTCAGCAAACAAAAAGTCCTACAACTTTTTCTTGTGCTTGTTTCAACTAGCACAAACTATGTAGTCAAGGCACATTTCCTTCTAAGTTGTAATCAGAGATGCCGTTTATCCCTTCAATAGATAACAAACAGATAACTTCTCTTCATTTAAATAGTCTTTTCTAAATAGACTCACAGCTTAAAAAGCAATTAGTATTTAGGTCTACAAATACTCCTGTAACCCAATTTTATTTGGAAAAATAAGGCTTCATTTATGAATGCTCTTTAAAAGAAATCAAGTTCTCGTCTTAAATAAGATGAAAATAGTTTTTTTTCCTCTTTCATGTTCCGTATGCCTATAGGCTATGTTTTCTCCATGTAACCTGAAGAGGCCTTCCTATTTCTCTTTTTTCCATGTTTTTTGAGCACAAAGCTATGAATTGTGTCCCCTCACAATTTCAGTGTATTCGTAGTCACTTTTTTCAGAAATCTGAAGATCAGCTGGGGCAAACCAGAAGAAATAGGAAGAAAATAGATTCAACTATATGGGGTCTGAGCCTTCCAAAAAGAAAGAACTTGCAGAATATTAGTAGTGGCAATGGCATTACTTTTATTTTGATTTTAAAAATAAGGAATGTACATGATTAAAAAACTTTGATGGTCACAGCAGGTGTGACTGTTACCTCATTCTTTCCTTCTAATTTTTGCTATTCCTGTCACAAAGAAATGTTAAATGAGAGACTGATGATGAGAGTAGGAATGTGCTGCTAAAACTTCATTTTTAACAGAAATTATATATTTTTGTGGTTTTTTAATGGTTTTTGTTTGTTTGTTTTCTGTTTTTATTTTTGTATTGGGATATTTTTTACCACGATTTGCCTTTTCACTCAGTCCAGTAAAGCACAGGGTTTTAACAAGACAGCTTTCTCCTAAAGAAAATTGCTTGTGTAAAGTACTAAAATATTTTATTTGATGTGTACCAATTCTGAGAGTCAAGTAAATAGCAATTAATTCCCTCTTCATTTTTGTTCTTCATTTAAATGTCAAGAGAGATGTCCTGTGTGAAGAAAACAAAGTTATCTCAGGAAACAAAAAAAACAAAACAAAAAAAATTCTGAAAGTTTTTCTTTCACTTTTTCAAAATTTTCTTTCTCTCCAGGGTCTTCTGAGTCATTCTGCATGCAATTATGTATTTCCTAATTGCATGAATCTCCATGAAAAAATTGGAAAAAAAAATTAAAAAGTTGGCCAAAAAAAGATGACCCAAAGAAAAGTTACATGGCCTTGGACACTACGTAGAGTAATAAAGGCTTTGGAAAACTATTTAAGAGTTTCAAACAATGCAGCTCAAAAGTTGGGTGTTTTGCTAATAACAGGGTAGGGGGAAGTTGTTAACAAGTTCATCACTGTTTGACATTTACTTCTGCAAATTTATTCATTCTCTATTATTTAAAGGGGTTCTCATAGTTAGATCTACCATGCAGCATCAGGTTGTACGACAGAGCGACAGGAAAGCATGCAAGACAGACAAATTTTTATTTATTCTAAGTGATTGGAAAAAACTATGGTAACCAACATATTCTATACAGATTAGAGGAAAGTAAGAATTTTGTGAAAACTATGATTCTGTGACCATCCTTCTAGAATAGTCTTGGAAACTTTTAAGTATCAGAAAATAATTGATCTTCCTGAGGCTACTTTGTAAGTTTGATTTATGTAGATTCAAAAAATGGAAAAAATTATTCTTGGAGATCAATCCTAATTTCAAGTTAAGTATATGACCATATTTACCTAATGCAAGATTTTGTTTGCTTGTAAGTATTATTAAAATCCCAAATCAATAAAGAAGTTTAATAGCTTGATTTTCTTAACCAAGAATATTGCTGGTTTTGTAAGTAAAACATTGCCCTGAAAAGTCTCTTAAACTGCATTTTTTTTCTGCTTGAAGTCAGGGGGATTTTTTTTTATGTTTTACTAACATTATCTCCTAATTTTTAATACTAAGTGTAATATGATAAGAAAGGGATGAGCAAGTTACTTCAATAAATCAGAGACAGTATACCCCTAATCTAGCAACACCACCAAAAAAAACCCCAAAAACAACAAGGACTTTACAAAATTCCATCCAAAAACTTCACAGAAGAATAGTTAGAAGCTATTTGGTCATATTTTTTTATCACAGACTTTTAAAAATTAGAATGCAAAGGTCTTTCTTTTACTCACTGAATTTATACTATGGAAGGATGAGTTAAGGAACCTGACCAACCTTGACATTTTCTGATCCCCCAGAATGATAGACTAACAATCCTCCTGTGGTCCATGAAAGATTGTGGTAAATCCCTGAAATGCAAGGCAAAGCCTGAGGATATTTTTGTCTGAAGACTGAACAGTAAATAGGGAGATAAAGGAAGAAATGTTGTAGCCTTCTGTTTTCCAGCCCTGAAGATACTCCTGTCATGAATCTCCAGCCATGCGATTCTTTTCCTAGCAGCTGTCAGACTGACCTTTGGTTTCTCAAAGGCTGTATTTGTGATGGTACCATTGGGAATGTATTGCTTTAGCTATTAAGTATGTCAAATTATGAGCTGATTCATTTTTTCTCACACTTTCTCGTAAAATACAGGATGCAGATTAGGGCAAGTCTCAATAAACTTGAAGAATGGAAATTACTAGAATAGGTCTTGACTGAAATAATTCTGATTTTACTAACTTTTGCTGTAAAGTTCTTGCTTGAAGGACTTGTGTTTAGCTTGAATTTGGAATTCTGTTGCTAGTTGAAAAGTCTAGTTTAGGTTTTCTCTGCGTGTCTGATGTCCTAAATGAACCATGTAAATGCTGCCAGTTCTTAATGGTGTGTCTATTACAGATCTGATACGAGGCCTACATTTTGTAATATTCAACCTGCCTGTAGTTCTTTGCCCCTGACCTTCAATAGGATCCTCTGGCAGAAATGATTTTTCTACACTCCTCCTTCACTACGCTGGTGAGAGAGATCAGAAGGAACCGAGATGAAAATCTGAGAAAGACATGAAAAACACCCAGTTTTTATTTTCAATTTGTTTTTTAAGGTAATTTCAAATTTTTTATAAATTTTACTTAGAGATACAACTAGCATTCCTAAGTAAATTGAAAGTTTAATATGGTAGGCTTGTTTTGTCTCATAAGGAGGAGGGAGTGGCTATTATAGAAATCCTATGAATGCCTAAGCAGATGTTATGTTGGTCCATAGTTTGTGACCATACATAACTAATGTAAGATTTTGTTTGCTTGTGTGTATGATTAAAATCCCAAATTTATATAGAAATTCAATAATTATTTCTTCATGAGCCTTGTGCTTGTCAAAAATCATTATGTGCTACACTAAAAGATTGGTATCACATGAGGACACAATCATTTTTGCTTTATACATTGCTTGTTAGATTTTAAAGTTTTAGTGGAAGTCAGTGTTCTAAAAGAGTTTTGCTCTTTTAAGTGATTGTGTTTGACTTGCTCGCCACTAGAATTTTTCGAAAGAAAATGACCATGTTTCTACTTGACACTGATTCAAGTAGAGTACTCTGTAAACCATTTCTCATAATATCTTGACTTTGCTTTGAAGATATGCTCTATTTCATACCCTAACACTAGCACATATATGTTCCCTAGGTTACTATATAATAGTATAACTTTCCACTTGTTAGTGACATTTCTAAGTTCTTTTAATTTATTCCATATCTTGTTTAAAACTTTCAAGAAACAAAATTCTGGTGAATAGTGATTTTATCTTGTTTACAGAATCACAGAACAGCCCAGCTTGGAAGAGACGTTGAAAGATCATCTGGTACAGTATTTTTTTTAAATTTTAGTTTTATCTCAAGATGTTTCAGTTCTAGTAATTACCTTAGGGCAGAGTCCTCAAGCCTTTTCATTTCTTCTCACCTCTGCTACTTCCAGATTCTTCCTAGGTTCTGTTATGCTTTTCCAATTCCAGAACAATGCAGTAGTGAGGAAAGTTGTCTTTAGTAGGTCTTGGTTTGCTTTGCTAAACAGATCAACAGGAGTCAACTCAGTACAGTGTCAAAAGATTTGAAGATAATTTGCTGTAGTCAACAGTTGTTCTTGTTTTGTAGAGGGCGTGATTTAGTCCAACAGATGGACATTTACACTTGTGCTCTTCAGGGTCCTGATTTGTCACTCATTGAAACCACTGAAGTTAAGCAGGCATAACTTTGTAGTGACAGAGTGATGAATTAGGTTTTTACTGTAGCTGAGCAGAGTAGTTCAGACAACCCAGAAATAAAGCATGTTATTCTCAAAATTTGGAAATCAATCTAGTCTTATTTTGCAAGATTCAATATTATCAGCTTGGTTGGTCAGTTATACTGATTTTTTCTGAGGTCACAAAATGATTCAGTCTCAGCAGTTTGAACAAAACCTTTCTACCTTTGTCTCCCCTTTTTATCAGTTGTTTTAATTATTAAGTATGGATTTCTATAGGACCCTGACAAAACTGTCATACTGTGCACGTGCACGCAAGCCAGAAGATCCAGGGACTTCACCTAGAACAAAGAGAGGAGAAAGAGAGAAAGAATGAGCTATGTTCTCGTTTCTTACTTGTGGTAAGTTTTTAACTCTAACAAAAATTAAGGAAAACAAACTTCCGAAGAACAATGAGCTGTCAATCAAAGTATCCACATGAATCTAACACATCTGGGTTTTTGGCAAAGGACAAACAGTACAGATTACTTTAGTATGCCAGACAGCATCACTGATCATGTGATAAATCTATATAGATTACAATAGTGAATGAAAGTAATGGAATTAATACTAAGAATAATAGGAAAAGTTTAAATATTTTGGGTGGACTTATTGTGGATTTATAAATATGTTCTTCAGTCTGTGAGGAGTAAGAGGGCATAGAAACTTATAAATTTAAAGAGATTAAATACAAGT